>JASXSY010001156.1:0-382306 GCA_034509805.1 Sipha maydis
TATCGGGGGTTTAAAATATTATTTACGTAAATTTAATTAATTAATTCAACTTTATTTAATTTAACTTTTTGTATTTTTTATTTAATTTAAATATTGAATTATTAACTTTTTGTATTTGTTATTATTTACGTGATACATTTGGCAACGTCGCACCAAATTTCACGCGCAATCGTACGCCTTTGAGTAATTAAAATTTTATCTTTTGTTATTCTGGCACTGTGCGTAATCGTATAGGTACCTAAAAAGGTAAGACGCGCGCAATCGTGTTCCGCCGACTTATTTGGGAGTCAAATTTAGGACAGGATAGGCCACATTCGGTCAAACTTTACATAGATTTAGACTCAATTATATTACCTATCACACTTTACTTGCGAAAATGTTGAAGAAAATATACCAACATACTTATTTTAACGAAACTTTTTTTAAATAAAAGATACTATTAAAATATTAAGATGCAACGAATATGGATACGACCAAAATATAAATCTAATAAATATTTACAGAACGTATGTTTTTCACAAATCTACACTTGGAGTTCATAACAAAAATACTGAATGCAATTTGTTACTTTACTGTTTTATACGATGCCTGCTAACTACATATATCTGAGTATTCGTTTTTGATCGGATATCATAATCTTTATCTTGATGTAGTAGTATTTTAATGATACGAAATAAAATATAAGAAGAAATGGATAACTGTGATTTTGATTTGTGAGTATAATTTCTCCACTGGTTGTGTATTCTATCTACAAGTTAAGTCAATGCCATGCATCAGCAACGCCGTAAGCGAAATAATGACGTAACAGAAATCAGCAGTAGCAATACAAAAGCACCGATATAGAGAAACCGGTAAAAGTGGTGCGCGTAATTGTGAACGTTTTACGTACACGAGACCACTGAGAATACATACTCATACAAACACACACACGGTACAGTAGTTGTGTGCACGATTACGACGATGACACACAATTGCGCTGCAATATGGATGTGTGAGACGGTAAATTTCAGTATTAAAAACACAAGCATTTAATAATTATACATATACATATATGTGTGTATATACGTGTGTGTGTGTGTGCGTTTACGATAATATTGTAGTATATTAAAGTATAATATTTATTATGGTAGAGTGGTGGACATGTGTACACCGCCGAGAGCGCGTGTGTAATTAAACGTTTTATTGTTGTGTATACACCGCTGACTATACGAGACATGTTGTTAATAAGCCGGCGGGGCCGTTTTAGCGGCGGCAGTAGTTGATTGACAGGCGCGGTCGTCGACGCGCGAGGTTGTGCGGGGGTGGGTTGCAACGTAAAGCGGCGCTGGCTGCATGCACGGCGGTGGCAACGGCGGCGGCGACAGTGGCAGTGGCAGCGGTGGTGGAGACGGGAAAACTCAATAAACAGCAGTTTAAAGGGATTTTCGGGAAGACGAGCGGAGAAGGGTAATAACGAATACACAATGTAAATGTGTGCGCTTGTGTGTGTGTGTACCAATGCTGGTGTTTAAGGGGTACACACACACACGCTCGCATATATATATATATATATATATATATATATATATATATATATATATATAAATAAAGTCCCTGCGAGGGACTACCGCTGCCGGTACAGCGAAGGCGGCGACGGGTCGCCGCCATCTGGCGGCCCGCCGCGCATATATCGCGCGCGCGTGAGCGAACGAGAGTGGTGACGGCGATAGTACTCGGCGCGCGCATTTAAAGCTTTTTGCTCGAGGATGGGACCAGGACCAGCGACGGAGCTCTTCTCACCACCCTGTCGCCCACCATCCCTGCGGGGCGGCCTTGTTTTATTGTGTATGCGAACGTGGTGCGCTTGTGTGCGCGTGTGTTTAATAATAAACTCTACGAATGCGGCTGCTGCGTGATATAATATATTTATACGTATGTATATGAAATCTCGCGTAGCCGCGGTGGCGATATTAACTAGCCTCTTCGTCCGCGGGCTATAATATTATGTACGCGTTCGTAACGCACGGAGTACAATATGAAATATCGGATGGATCAAACGAAATACATTGCCGTGTTGAAGAACATAATAATATAATACGCGGGAAACGCTGTACAGATTTACGCTGTTTGATTTCGCGCTCGTACAGACGTGTATAATTTTTTTTTTTTATATTCCCGGAGAATAATACCCACGCACATGAATGACGTACTTGACAGTTTAGGGTTGTACATTGCGTTTAAGATGATTTCACGTCCGGCACAATATAATATTTCACGTGCGACAGTTAATTTCACGTAAACGAGTTTTTCGACTGAACAAATTTTCAATACAAATGGTTACATCTCGGCAAAGAAAACTATTGCACGTCGTAGTAAATAATATGGTTTGATGGGTAACAACTAGGGCAGAGGATTTTTAGTTCTAAAAAGCACTATATTTCATACGCAAGAACATATACGCTTAACACCCTATATTAAGCTTTTATATTTTGTTTAAAAAAGCGATTTACTCTAAAAATATAAAAATTATTTAAACGTTACATAACACTAAATCGTTTTTCACATTCTACTTTAACGTCACAGTACTTACAATGTGTGGCTTTTATCTTCAATCGAAAACACGTAGACATCAAATTACAATAAATAACTCTTTAACCGATTGTTAAAATACTGTTTATCTTTCGGCGTTTTAATGTTAAAACAGTACACAAAGATGAAACGTTGACACGAATCATGAACTTAAGCAAACAGCAGAACTAAGGTTAAATTACTAAAATACTAAATTATTAACGAACAACGATTGACAAATGTCAGTACAATGAAATATTTTGGTGTCGTATATAGAATCGTTGACGTCCTAGCCGAAATTAAATTGATGTAGACAACGTGCTTACATTTTATAAATAAAACTAATCTAATCGATGAACCTCAAGATGTATTTCTAGGAAAACCATGCCCACAAATAATTAATTAATCAATATTTTGGTCATATATTAAATGAAATAAAAACGTCGACGGAAAAGTATTGATAAAATTATAAATTATTTAAAATATACATCTAATAGTATAAGATAAAATATATATGTACGAAAAACAAAAAAAAATCGAAATCTACATTTATATGCAAAATGAAATGTCAAGACTATCTATGTAAAAATATGAAACGTATTCGTTTCGTACTCTATTATTTTTGTGTTTATGCAAAACAATTAGGCAAATGCCACAAGTCCTTTGCCTCAATAATAATTAAGTATAATATAACATTATTTATTTATTTCCAATAAGTAATAATAATAAATAAAATCATATGTTAAAACCTTTTATCTATAGATATTTCACTTACTTTTAGTTATTAGTTGCTAAACCGTCGGATTTGAAAATACGTCACGGTTATAATATTTAAATAAATATACGTCACTTATAGTTTGCATTTTTTTTGTCAGTAAAATATTGTGTTAAAACCAATTAATTAGATAAATTATATTATGAATTATCAAATGACATTCTAAAGCCTATAGGTTTAAGACACAATGCGAGGAGCCTAAATAAAAACTGAAACCAACTAATACGTACGTATGTACGTACATGCGTATGTTTTGGGGTTTGTGATAACGCAATTCACTTACAAGCACCTGTAAAGTCTATATATATATATATATAATAGAATACTTCATTAATATTGTATTTTGTAATGGATACTTTTCATTTGATGATTTGTGAAAAAAATAATATATTGATTTCGCAGAATTTCGGAATGGACTATTCAAAATTCCTATTGTATGATATTAAATTAAAAAAAAAAAATAATACTTCTATAAATACGCCGACTTTGAGTACAGGAGATTTAAACATCCGAATAACAAAATTATTGGCTTATAGAATTTGGAAACGGATATCTTATTCTTAAATTTCTTTTTATAATTTTTAGAAAACTTCATTTTAAGAACAACCTTTCTCTATCTGACGCCAATATGTATAGAACTCCAACAACAAGAAAAAAAAATAATCCGACCCTTAGTTATATGACATATAATAGTTTTCTGCAAAAAGATTAAGAAAAGATGCCCCATACAGTGACTTTTTTCAAAACACGCGTTGGCTAGAATCCTAAATATATCTATAGTATACCCATATAGTTGGCCTTTCGAGTAAAAATATTCGTGTTTTCTTCATAACAGCCGACTGCTATGATGTATTTTTTTCTTCTTTATCACATTCATATTTGTTTATTTTTAACATTTCCGGTGATATTCATAATTGTTTACTGATCAGAGTACACATTTCATTTTCTAAACCTGAAAACAGTGTATTCCGGATGAAGTATAATTTTTTTTTTATTATAGGTATATTTGTTTATAAAATATGTCATGTAAAATTAATTTAACTATATAATATTTTATTTTATACTTTTATAAATGTTTAAAATAAAATATTATATAGTTAAATTAATTTTACATGACATATTTTATAAACAAATATACCTATAATAAAAAAAAAATTATACTTCATCCGGAATACATAATTTAGAACAGTCCAATTACTATATTTTTTTTAAGATAAATGTTAGATTAGTAATAAACAAATTATTATATTTGAATTGTTTATATTGATATTTAAATTTAAATAATACATAAACATTATTTTCCTTTATTTATTAATTTCATCTTATAGTAGAGATTAACTATTATTACTTATTACTATTATTTTATTATAACTACGGCATACTTTTATAAATGTTTGCCGTAGTTATAATAAAATAATAGTAATAAGTAATAATAGTTAATCTCTACTATAAGATGAAATTAATAAATAAAGGAAAATAATGTTTATGTATTATTTAAATTTAAATATCAATATAAACAATTCAAATATAATAATTTGTTTATTACTAATCTAACATTTATCTTAAAAAAAATATAGTAATTGGACTGTTCTAAATTAATATTTTTAATATCGTTTTGAGCTTAATAACCATCTAAATAAATACAACATAATATCATGTTTGTTTATATTAATTGTATGGGTTTAAGCAGACAAATGACCATGACAATACTATTATAGGCTTGTTAAGTTATATTATTATACAATGCTATTACATTTCAAAAGCTTTTGAATATATATATATAGAGTATATGTTCAGTGTTATTCATAAATCAATAACCAACACATTCGATGCATTATGTCAACTGATTCCGATATACGAGTATGTGTTGCTGTATAAAAAGATAAAAGAGAATGGTAATGAACAATGAGGATGAATATCTCTCTTAACTATAAATTTAAAATAAACATTATCAACATTTTAATGGTATACTATATATACTATATACATTACTAAATATACGAGTCAAGTACTTCGTAAATTTAAATATAATAAAATATATTCAAAATGTATATTGTGTATTTTATATGACTAATAGAAACTAGTTAAAAATCAATGGACAATCACTTAAATAAACATATAGTTATTATTTATTATTATTTATACATAGTTTTTCAAAAAATTGAGAAAATTAATTTTAAATATTTTAGAATTTTTTATTATTCAAGTACTTTTAAAAAGTCGAAAAAAATATTATTGCAATTGATTAGGTTTAATTTAAATATTTGTACATGTATTGATTTTATAATATTATATGCGTATATTTTTTTTTCTTACTTTATTATAATTAGCATAATTAGCATAATTATTATGCTATTTTCTATTTTTTTAATTGCTACTATATTAATTTCATCAATCATTTTTACAGAACCATCATAGATTTCATAAAACAAGTATTTATCAAACATTTCTTTTGTACAAAATGTGTATTTTTGTTTATTAAATTATAGGAGCTCGAAAATGGGCCAAATATAGGCAATATAAAATAATAAATTAAAGAATTCACACTCGAAAAAATCTTACGTATGACTATTAATATTATTTATAAGATAAGTTCTTAACACCTTTAATTTTCGCAAGGCGGCTGAACTCATGTGTAGTTCATAATTGCCTTTGGTGCACGCGCATGCAAAACATATAATATGATATTCACCGCTGTGCCGCATATGTGAAGAAAACGATGGATACGACGGTCACCACCACGTTACATAGTAAAGTCTTTACCGTAAAGGATTGGGGAAGGGTTCGAATGTAAATAGAGCACACCACTGCACAAATAGCCCTCGTGTAGTGGTAACAAGAAGTTATGCGCACAGCAGCTAGGGGATAACGCGAAATACAACGTGATCTTATATTATCTTGTATAATAAGATTGCATATACTTTCATATATACATTCATATTTATATAAATGGCCATACATAGAACGACAGTGGCGGTTAATTTCACTGTCATATTAAATTATTTCTACATGTACGTACATTTTGTACTCACAAGCAGTACGTAGCAATTGAAAACTCAAATGCGCGCACACTCACATACTTATGAACCCGGGCTGAGTATGTAAACACGGCCGATTAATCGTATAATTTTAGGGTTGATAAAAAAAAAAAATACTTAAAATATGTTGAACGTACGCTTAAAAAAGATAGCGAAGTATGTATTATACAATTTTACACTTTTGTATTATATATATAATTTGGTTGTTACAATATATATGAGTCTAATTTAAAATAAAACTCTATAGTGAAATCATTCGCACATTATGCACGTAACGTTTCCTTCGTTCGCTGTTACTATATTTCGCTTAAATATTTTGTTTTTTCGTCGATATTTCATTCCATTAATGTATCAGATAACGTTGTAGCAACACAGCAGCAATATTATATGACGTAACGCGTGTTACATTGGTAAAGACCACACACCGCTGTATAAAACATTACACAAGTGTATGTGTGTGTGAATGAATGTATGTATATTAAACCAAAAATAATAATACACACTGTTGTGGCAATTAGTACACACGTATATATGTACAACCCATCGGGTGGTTTTTATTGATGTGTGAATGAATTTTATGATGGTGTAGGTGCACGCTCGTCTCCGGTCGTTTTTACGCAGTAGACTCGAAGCTCTTGTATATGTATATAAATATACGCGCGTGCATTGAATCCACGACGACGGTGTTTTGTTGTTCACACGCCGGCGGCGGAGACGACACTTACGACACTAACGAATCTTTTCTTTCAGTACCATCCGCGATGGCGCTATAAAATGTAAAATATGCCATCGCTAGCTAGTTGCATAATCATTCAATGTCTAAAGAATAATGGATAATACGGAAATAGATGGAAATTCGATTATGATCCATCGCAAATTATGCTCAGATATATTGTGATGCGGATAAACCGAATATTTAGGTGAATAATATTTTCATGGATCTGAACATTTCCGTTCTGGACAGTTTTTACTTTTATCGTAAATCGAGCGCAGAGGGTATCATAAAGTAAGTTCCAACGACGTTTTGATTATCACATCGCCTAAAGCGGGATGATGTTTATAAAAGACCATACGGGGAGCCTAAGGGTTTTTTAATATTATTTTTGGTGCTGCACACCGGTCTCGATGGGAGTGGGATATCGAAGAGAATTTTATTAAAATAAATATATGAACCAACGCTGTCCGACATTGCAATTTTTTCTTCATATTGAACAACCAGTATAGTGTGAAAATACAAAATTTTTGAAATAATATCACTTGTATTCGGTTTTCGATGTTTTCAAAGCCGTAAATTATTTATCACCAGGTAAAGTATTTACAAAAGAAATAGAATAAATATCGTTTTAAAACCGAAAACGGATATTTTTTACATCGCTAATCAGGGTATAAAATAGGATCCAGATGACGACAAAATGTAGGTATATTGAAATGTAAGGATTTCTAGTGTACTATTACTACTATGGTTGGAGTTTGCTACCTGCGGCACACGATTTATAACGAGCCCGGGTCGTCACGCGGTATCATTGCATTAAAACGTTCTCTTAATATACGGTTCATTTTTTCCCAATAGACCCCCGCGGTAACGCTCTGCCAATACGTACACACATGCATATGTATGTATGCATACACACACACACACACACACACACACACACACACACACACACACACATATATATATATATATATTATAATATTATGTATACATATAAATAAATTATACACGCGGGCAAAGCTTCGAGGGGGAGAGGTGGCGTTTGTGCTGCTGTCGTACATAACACAGTTAATTCGGAAACGCCGCGCAATAAGGTGACGATTGAATGATAATAACAAACGGGCTGCTGCAACGACGACAGGCGTTTATTATATACATACACTGCTAGTGTTTGCGGCCCGCGCGTAACGAATATGTTTTGCTCGCGCGCGCGTTATGTGGGGCGGCTTATTAGGGGACGGCCTGGACGGCTAATAGAGAGAGAGAGAGAGAGAGGTACACAATAAAAACGGAGATTATTCGTAGCTTGTTTGGAACAATAACTGGCCGCGGACTCGCGTACGACAGATCTATTCGAGCAGCGGGTTGAAGCGCTCAGTCGGTCCGCGGGGTTGACGGGTGGGCGGTATGGGGCGTCCGGCGGTGGTACGGTACGGCGGTGTCGAAGGATTAGTCGATACATATACGGTGACGACGACGACTACTACCATGTACCATCACTACTACCACTATTACTGCCACTACTAGCAGTAGTAGTAGTACTACTACTGCGATTTGTCGTAAGGGGAAAACAACAGTTAATAATCAATTGTATGTGTGTCTGCGCACAATGGGATCAATGTCAAACGGGTGGGTGCGCTAAATCGACGGCCAAAGACTATAAAGACTATAAATAAATGGCAACAAACGCATGGTACACATCATCGGTCGCCGGCGGCGGTGGCGGTATTGTAATAACGTTTTGTCGAATCCAATTTAGCGGGTTTTGATTTTTATTCTCTTCCCCTCTCACTGCACTGCTTAGCGCACGGATTTGTTTTTTCTCTCTATCTTTCTAGTTTTTTCCTGCGCGTTAATCACATGCGTGCGCGTAATGCACGCGCGTCCGCGTCCATTGACCATTTTACGCGCGCTCGTTGCATACTCTACGCGGTACGCTCGATTCGGTTACTTTAATACTACCACGATTCGATATGGTTTCAATTCGGGGTGTATTCTACACGTCCGTTTTCGTTTATAAATTATATGAATATCATAGGATTATTTTCTTTTAATTACTTCAGTAATCCCAATATACTCGTAAAATTATATTGGGTTTTATTTAAAATATAGAAAAACAATCAAATCATTTCTTTCATAGTTTACGGTTACAATACAATCGCATTGCATGATTATTTTTGTAAAATCCACTAAATTGTAATAAATGTATAAAAACTCTTTGCTTATTAATTTAATTAATAGTTGTACTAGAAAAATCGAATCTCACATAAGTTAGATATGAAGTAAGTTATTAATGCAATTGCCAGAATCTAAAACCTGTGATTTTCGTTGAAGAATGGATAAACATATATTTATGTTATTGAAACTGGTGATAAACGTAAAGGTCCACTCAGGCGGAATACGGCAACGCCCTTCAGTCCGCGTAATGTTCGATTTAACTTTTATAGATAATACTTTTCATTAGTCGTATATTTTATATTTTGATCTCCATCGGCAATTTATTTTAACGATTTTCCGTCGAACGGCCAACGTCCAACGCTGTAACAGCTGTAATCGCTGTGGCAGCGATGGACCGTCGTAATAAAATAGTAGTGGATGCACGTCGAACTATGCGACTAATCCGTTGAACTCGTGGTAAGGCACGGTCAGCAGCAGCAGCCACCACTAACACCACCGCCTCTACATCTAGCGATGACCAGTCGGATTGAATTTCTGTTTCGTCTAAAAAGCACACGGTGGCAATCCTTCTCGAGTTCAAGCCGATTAGATCGTGTGGCACGCAGCACTGTATCTCGGTTGCACGCATGCTGTTTTTATCAAGCTTAGCGCAGCTTAACAATTATTACGACACACAAACAGGCACACAAATGCACATACACACACACACACACACACACACACACACACACACACACACACACACACACACACACACACACACACGCGCGCACACGCACACGCACACGCACACGCACACGCACACGCACATATGAATACTTGCGTAGTCTTGCATGAGCGTAAAGAACATGATATACAGATATTTATTGAAAGAACGAGGTAAAATACAGAATAAATATTATATATTTATACTTACATTTTTACATAGTCTTTCTTGTAGGTATCTATTACGTCAATGATAGGTAACTAAAAATTATTAAATTGTTATTTATTTCAGTTTCAGTTTATTGGATCAAATAATAGATCCCACTGAGAACACACGTGTAAAGGCCCAGGAATCTGTATGGTTTAACTATAGATACTTTAAACAACCATCTCTACAAGTTTAAAATTTTCGTGGGCCGTAGTAAAATAAACATATGAAATTACCACTTTTTATACATGAACCTTGTATAAAATGTACTTTTATTGTTTCAAACAACTTATAATAATTTAATTATTTATGTATAGAATCCAATTAATAATACATTATATTATGTATATTAATATAGGCAAATTTAGAAAATCAGTTACTGTTAAAAAATTTGAAATTAATTATACTTGAAAAACAACCAATACAAGTTGTATGGTCTGCTTATGACCAGTTATTCACTCCTGTATTACATCGTATTTTAACATAGAACAATTTTTAGGAAATCATCATGAAATTTTGTACCTGTCAAATGCAACATTTTTTTCTAAATTTAACTTAAAAGCTTAATAAGAAATCATACTTATTAATGTTATTTTTACAATTCATCTAACGCAGTATAAATATTATGCGCCTACCTAAATATTTAAATTGTGCATATTATATAATTAATATTAATTATTAATTATAAATTTTCCGAATATTCTTTCATAATAAATAACGTCTACGTAGCGCGGAGTGAATAACTGTAGGTAATTTAGATTGTCGTAAAGAATGATTTTTTCAACAGTTAATGCAAATGTTCAACTATGACGTAATTCGAGATAAGATTAAAATGTCACACGAAAATAACATTGTGTTACAACAACGACGGCGAAATAATACAAAGAAACGCCATCTATTCGTTTGCCGCCAGTTCATACATAATTATACAAGTTTTTAATATCGACTTATTTTATTTAAGGTTTCCATTTAGTATAGTTCTAAATGCCGTCTTTTATTTTTCCGATCTCCCATAAAATACGTCATAATTTCATGAAAACTGCACATAAGGATAAATCTACATTCAGTTATATATTTTTGTATATTTATTTTATAAAATTTCTACTATAAAATTATTTGTACTTAATAAAAAAAAAAAAAAACACAAGTTTGTAGTTAATTTTATTTTATGTATATTTTCATTTATAACGTAAGCTAATAATTTTAAACGGTGAGCCGTTTACACGTGTAACACGATATAATTTTGGTGTTCATTACCGCGTAAATAAACCCTAGTATATTATATACGTTGTAGGATTATTCGGTAAATTTAATTATACCACTCACCTCAAACACTATCGCTAACCTTACTTATAGTATTGTCCTATACAACTCTAGAGGTAATTATTATAATCTCATCTCAAATGCGTTTATTAATTTATAAACATACGTAAACAAATTTTGTATTAAATTATATATTTAATATTGATTTTACCTTAGTGTACCTTACACTGCAGAGTATTAAGAAGTAACATATATGCCGTAACCATTATATCTTTGAAACAAAAAATGAAAAGTTAACTAAAATACGTAGGTACAATGAAATCGTTCAAAATTGAATCTATATTGTAGTGCTGTTATTATAAGTATATCGTAGATTTGGTACTGAATAAACAAAAAACTTATTTAAAATGGAATATTTTTTAAATCCGATTTGATTCTGCTTTAGACAAATTTCACTATATATCAACAAATGTACCAAGTTCAAATTTATACATATATTCTATATTCATATTTGTCAGTTTTAATGAGTATCATGTTGCAGACACGTCCAACATATATTACAAGGCTAAGTCAAAACGTAATCCACCCTTTTTTTTTCTGGAGTTTTATGAAAATCCTGATAATAGTGTATACGATATTAAAAAAAAGTTGTATACATATTTTCAATAACGTTACTAATACGTTACTACGTTAATACGTTACTAAACTATAGAGCGACAGACTGTACAAAATTAAATGTGAATACGACATGCATTTTTAATATGACCAAATACGTTTTCAAGTACCTTTGTAAAAATATTAAAATACATCGTAATCACAGTTTATTCTCAACACAAAGCATTTTTTGAATAGAAGATCTTTATTTTATTTTAGTAAAGGGTGGACTGTGACTATAGCTTCAATACTAAAGAAGTATTATATAATTTAAATATTCTGTAAAATTAATCACGTGGGATGTTTTTTAAACCATGTTATAAGCTCTCGTTGTATATATTTTTTTTATTTAAATAAAATTTTGCCGTATTTTTATTTTATATTGTTTAGAAAGTTTTTTATATAATTTCATTGAACCTACTCACTAATGTAAAATTATTTTGGCAATGGCAGTTATCATATTTTGTATACATTTTTTTTACACTATTATGGACAATATATAAATTTTCTCTAAATAAGTGAAAAATAGAATGTACCATTATTTTACTATTATCAAACTTATTTATTTAAGAAAATAAACCATCGTTAATTGCTAGGTTAATTTACAATCCAAACTAAGAAACTTTAAAATTTCCAGTTTCTTTTATCTTATATTAAACTGATACATTATTAAAAATAGAAGATATTAATTTTATGCAAAAAACGTTGCTTGCTTTTAGGTGTCCTTTCATATTATTTAAAAATATTCAATATAATCTTTAAAAATTTAAACGAATATTTTAAAGCTATATAATATCATAATTCATAAGTATCCATATAAAAACAGTATCAGTATCACTCGTCTGCTTTATCTAATAATATACTGCTATGTATAAAATACACGCACACTAAATATTTTAATAATTTATAATATTACGAAAGCGATGCTTTTCCATATAATATAATAAAAAAAGGAACAAAAACACATTGATAGAGCTAGATACAAAGGGTACATTATTTAACGAAAAATAAATAATATTTGCTAAAATGGTGCATCGAATAAAAATAAATAAACAACGATTATTAGAGACCAACGAGAAAACTAGACCATTGTAATAATTATTTTCTGTAATAGATAAAGGAAATCAAAAGAAGTTATGAAAGCCGTGAAAAATATGATTTTTATATTTATTTTCCAATCTAAGTATACAATGGTATAAGTAATAGGAGAAGATAAATATTTTAAAGTACTGAATATTATCTGTAAAACGATAGCAAAGCAATTGAAAAGATTATCAAATCACACGTACATTGTCTTCATTAGTTTAGTACATTTAAAAATAATGTTTAAGGTATAGTTTAAAGGAATAATGTTAGGTTAAAATTATTGAAAAATGTGTACATGAGATCAATCTGAAATAATATCCATAAAATCTATGATTCGACGCTGTACCTATAATTTTTAATTTAAGAAAAAACGTTAAGATGTATTAAAATGCATAAAACATAAATAAATACCTTGAATCTTGAAAAACATTATTTTATTTATAGTTTCCCGTTTTTACTTAATGCTATAACACACTAAAACAAGTAACACATTTCAGTATGGTGTTGCATATTATATTATTCATTTAAATATATATATATATATATATATATATATATATATAAATAATAATCAGGTCATCACATTATTATATCAATGAAATATCAAGTTTAAACAGTATAACCAATAAAGCAATCAATATATGTAAACAACAATAATTTGGGGTAAGTTTTAACCCCTTAATAAGTATCCCTTTACATAGGTATCACTACACCACAGGAATGTTTAGAGTGTTTAGCTGTAGCCGGTTTAATTTTGCTAAATATTTGTGCTTCACAATACGCTATTTTTAACGTTTGTTTGTTATTGTATAAATATATAATATGTATATAATAATGAGTACATTATAATAAATGATGTACACATATTCAATTTGCCACTAATAAATATCGGTTAAATCGACCACGAGTGTTTACGTAGAAACAAATATAAAAGCTCTCCTACATATGTATCTAATAAATACTGTACACATATATTAACTAAATTTATACCAATGGTAAATATTATACAATAAACGTATATTTACTATACATGCATATAGTAAATAAAGTATGCATATTTACTATAAATGTATACAGTAAATATTATAAGCATATTTACAGGGCGGAGAGTAAAGTTCTGGTCAATTACCTATTATGTACCCTACTATATACAGAATAAAAACTATCACAATCACGAGAAGTGAATTTTGATAGAATAGTTAAATATCTTCCTTTTTAGCTTTTTTTAACTTTTTTTTTTAGTTGGATTTTTAAAACTTTTTTTAACATTAAAAATTCAACTAATAATTATTAATTATTTAATATTGTAATTCATTTTCAGTAGATCAAGTTTCAGTTATTTTATTGTGTTTATGATACCATAACAATTTTAAATTATTACCTATTAATTGGTACTGTACAAAATTATTTTTGAACCATATTTATTTTTACTTTTTTAAAATCTAAACATTTTGAAATTTAGTGAAATTTAGCATAATTCCGTTTTTAAGTTAAATTTAGATATGATATTTTTAATGATTATTTATTTGAGTGGTGCATATTTTAGACATCAATTTTCATATTATAATGTATCATTTTTAATATTTCTATACTTAATACAGAATCTTTGTACACCATGATACTTTGTTTGTCAAAAAGTTTTCTATAAAGTTACCATTTTTTCCTGTGTTATTATCGACTAATAAATCAGCTTATATAATCAATTAAATATTATTATCAACTTATTTCCATGTAAATTTAAATTTAACATGTTATTATCAAATTTACATGGAAATATGTCTAAAAAAAATATTTGCACTTTTACCCAAAAACTATAAAAAATTTGTGAATAATTTATAGTTTTTGTGACATGTAAAAAGTTTATTATATTCGTACAAAAAACTACAAATCAAATACACTCAAATGCTATTATTTATTTACTAAAATATTAAAAATATGACAATTTACTAAAAACTTATTTGTTCGACTTTCTTCATTACTTTCCTAGTAAATAAATTGATTAATATGATAACTATGATTAATGTAGAAATACGTTTTTATTTTATTGTAATTTTATAACAACCACAGTATCTACGTTACGAATTGTACAAAAATAATATTTATTAAAAGTATTTATTAAATAGTATTTATTTAGATAAGTCAAATAAAATCATTAAAATTATATTATTTGAGTTAATACACCGGCTCTTGATTTAATATATGTTTGGATGTGATTCATCACTACGATGGAAATACTATTTTTTCAAGGTTCTATCAAGTTCTCTAAAAGGAATTAATTATCAAACATCTATTAATTTCTAATGACATAATCAAATAACTCGAAACTAAAGCATACTTAACGTAGGATACTTATTGAGTGCTATTATTTTTAATATCTATATTACGAACTTTAATTGTTATACAATAGATAGTTTTTACTACAGTTCACTAAATCTTTATTATCTTGAAAGTCTTGTTAACAATAATTTTAATAATAAATGTTATAATTGTTATATTTGTTATTCAATAAAGAATTATTTTTCGTAACAGCACTTAATATATATATATCATTTGTATATATTATAATTAATTATAAGCATCATTGTAAATTAAACTTCAAATTTAGAAACAGCCGTTTTGGTAACACTCAATTGCTAAACGCTATAATGTTTTATTAAAAACACGTGCCACCATTTTTATAATGCTAAATTAAATATTTACTTATAAAATTATATTTTTAATGAAATGGGAAAATATTATATTATATTATATTACATTACACATAATTATACATTATAATATCATACATACATTATAGAACACTATAAATATTGTAAGTGTATACTCCGATATAGGTAGTTTGATTTATAAGTGTGTTAATGCTGAGAAATTGATTACACGCAAGAACAAAAACGTCAGTAGAAGATTATAAACATACCTACATAAATTTATATTTCATATTACTACAAGTCATGGTAAGTTTCACTCTTAGTACTTCTAATACTACCATGTTTAATTTTAATAATAATTATATCTATTATCATCAATATCTCAAATACTATCTGAACCATTATAGAAATCCATGTTGTATGTCATAGAAAAAAATGTATTCATTATTATTTATTATTTATCATAACATAATTCTATTTTTTCACAAATTTTTTATTATAAATGTAGATAACTATAGAATCAAATTTTACTTGAATATTTTAGGAATAAAACATTTTGTCACATTATAAAAATAATTCCGTAGAAATGTACTAACACGCATATAGCTGTAAATAATATAATTATAATTATTATATTATAATATATTAAAGAAAATAATAGGTTCAATTAGTACCCTTATTTTTAATTATTCAAGTAAATAATCATTATAAATATAACTATGCTTTTGTTTGTATTTATTATAGAAAACGTAATTATACGATGTAATTGACATGATAATTAGTACTGCATATCAAAATATATGTATGGTTTCTAATGTAAAAATTTGAGTTTATAATTATATATCCTAAGACATAAAATCTAGTTTTATATTTCATATTTTATAAATCTCAGTATTATGACAAAAATGTTATTCAGCGTTCATTTAAGATAACATTAATATAGTAATTACAATTATAGTATTATTGTGTTTGATCTACAGATTATGTAAATATTATAAATTCAGGATTTCCGTTATGACTCAATATTTACTTATAAAATATAATGAGTGAAAACCAAAACATTTTTTTATAAGAAAACTATTAAAATCAATTTTATAAAATTTTTTTGCTGTATATTAAATATGAGATAAGCAATAAGACTCATTCATAATAACTAATGAGTTTTGATTTATTTTTATTTTTTTTTTAACTTTATAACCTAATAATATGATATAATCAATAAAAGATTTTATTTAATTGTAATTTAATTTAATTGGTTTTAATTTAATTTAACGATATTAAAACTATTGTAAATTATTTAAATGTTTGAATTTTAATATCATTAATTCTTCGATTTTCGAATTCATATTTGTAATTTAGATCACAAAAAGATTTTGAATAAACCAATGAGTTGCAAAAAGAATGTAAGCTCAAATGTATCAAATTAATTAAATTAAATTATTGTACCTTCCGAATGTCTAATTAACTTAAAAAGCTAAATTTCGTACCTATAAGATATTATACAATAATATTATTAATCTTTTCATATTTTTATTAAACTCAATGAGTTATATCCTCATCGATACAAAAATGAACTTTGTCCACGTTACGTCACAATACACAATCAATAACCCGAAGAATTTTGTTTTCGATTTCTTTCGTTACAGACATTTGCGTCAGAAATTATTCCATAACCTTTTGATATACATAAGGTCCACGTTGAGTTCCTGTAATAACTGGCTTCAATAAATTTACATCCACTCGTATTTTTTCGCGGGAACTAAGCTGCGTGTTCATGTTATATTACAAATAGAGCACAATATTTACTCGCCCTTAATCGAAACTAACTTTTTTTGTTTGAACTTTTGGACATCTTAGGGAAGCACGTACAAAGTAAGTTTGCACCAAACCATAACTAACACCGAGGAGACTGCGTCGCACATAAAGAGGGAGATTAATTTTTTTCGCTTTTGCGAATAAAATATTATAATGTGCCAACAGTAAATAACGAGCCGATAAAAATATGCACCGAAAACACAATACGATAATGTTCTTAACAACGCGGCTATTGTGTGGTCGAAAGCTCGGGTAGATCTAACAGGGACATATACATGACGTGTGCAGTGAAGGTGCACGTGAGTGGCGGGGTGTACACGATCACTGCGGTTGTATCGAAAACCGTGTGCGTGCGAAAAGGTCGCGGACCGTTGTCATCGTCGTCGTCAACGTAATCTCGTCGAGTACATGCCGAACCACGTCGCCTGGGTTTGTCACAACGATTGAAAAAATAAAACGAAATAAATAACAACAACAACAACAACAACAACAACGACAACGTAACGACCGCGCATTGTGAGAGCGCTCGCGCGCGCGCGCGTGTATTTACGTCCGTGGCATACGCGTCGCGTAATCCGTTTGAAGATGCGCGTCGCAACAAAAAGGCCGTGCCGAGCGCGTACACGCACACACGTACACACGTATATTGTGTGTACGCACATTGTTGTAAACATTTTCACGTGCACACGTCGCGTACGTTACGTGCGTGCATTACGCGTCCGTGAAAAGAAAAATAATAATAACAATAAAAATAATAATAATAATAATAATAATAATAATAAAAACGTCGTATACCACCCAAGTCGTGTAAGCGACGGCGACGGCGGTCGTCGCTCATACGAGACCGGACGCAACACTGCGCCGCCGCCGCCGCCGCCGCCGCCGCCGCCGCCGCTGACAGGTGGTAACCGCAATGTTTCCCTAGGCGCGCGTAGTAGAGGGCTGTTTGACAATTTCAAGTGTGCACTCGACGCGTTTTGTCCCCGTACCGACGAGGAGACGGTCAGGGAGCGACAATCGCCACCGCGGCCGATATGACATTACACTGTACAAGCGTTGTACGTAAACGTGCGCTCGCGTGTAACACACGTGATATCATCGACGACGATTCGGTACTCGTTGTTTTCATTATTGCCATTAATAATGTCCCACACGCACCACGGGCACCACACCGTCGCCCGTCAGCTGGAGCTCGGCGACCGGCCGGCACGCGCGAGCGTTCGCTCGCTCGCTTACCGCGCACCGCGCCGCCGCAACCGTTGCAGCACTTGAGCGCGCAGCTATATGCGTGCATTATAATATCGCACACGTCGTCGGCCGACTCGTATTGTGTAGTGCAGTTGTGCAGGGAAAAAAAAAGAGCTGGTGAAAAAGGGAAAAAAAAAAGTTCGAGTGGATTATTTGAACGATTCGTGAAACGGTTGGACGTCTTGTTGTGCGACCGCCGCCGAGTGCCAAAAGCGAATAAGGGAAAATCCCTCGCATTACCCAATGTAATATGTGTGCGCGCGTACGGACTGCTGCTGTTCCGTGCACGGTACCGCGGTGGTCGCGTGTGTGGGTGGTTTTTTTCCCGCCGTGTTTCGACTAAGCGGTGGCGTTTAGAAAACTCCATACTCGTTGTACATATATCATTATACAACGCTGTGTATTATCGTAGGTACTCGTGTGATCCTCCTTCACGTCATCTATACGCACACGAGTACCATATGATATCGAGCAATATCGTGAGCGTAATAGTCGTCAGTTCTCTAAGTACGCGAGCTTAAAACCGCACGACCGGCTTTTTTTTTTTTTTATTAATCGTTACAACCGCGATGTACCGCAGGATGTTTTTCTAGAATAATCCCCTATATGGTTTCAAAAGAATGCACGGTGAACTTATCGAAAGCGAAGAAATCATCTAGTTCTTCCGTTCGTGTTCAATATAAACAGTTCTTCTTACAAAATTTGATGAATCTGCGTGACGTCACATGCAAATGGCTTGAGAAATTATTCGGGAAGATTGATAAATTATGTTTCATTGTGGTATATTCATATTGTAGTCACGTAGTCAACAAGAAACAGAGGCTTAATTAATTTTGGTAATTTAACTGAAGAGGTGCATTAGGTATTTCTGTGAAAGAATTGCCGTTACCATACTACCATAGATGCAAATATTATCCCGCGTAATATCAACAAGGAATAGAAGAAAAAAAAATCATGAATTTTTCATGTTTATCCAATAAACATAATAATCTATTTTGAAACGTTAGAGTTTTGTATTTTCATAATAAATGATAGTTTTGCACTCTAAATGAGCTCAAAATATTTAATGTAAAAAATGACGTAAGTATTTTGTACCTATAATTAAAAATTAACATAACTACAAATTATTACTCGACAACTCGATAACACGCATTAATTTTACAGTTAAATGATAGATTGGGACAACTGAATATGTGTTATCATTAAACTACTTTCGATAATTCAAACATTACTTGACTTATCAATAAAATCTATAAATATAAATGGTACTGTTTATACATTTCAAAGAGTTTTAACTGTTGTTTTTTTCAAAATCGTGAAAAAAATATATTTGTAAAACCGGTACCTACTCTATAGGATTGTTGCATTTCGTAGTTTAATAAGAAATAGAAAATAACTCTATGTGTATCCAATATACAACAAACTCTGTGTACATTTCACTTGTCGGAAGAAAGAAAAAACGTCATGAGGGTGTGTGTCTAACGCACGTACGTGTGCGTATATGTATATGTATATGTATATATTTATACAGGGCATCCCACGAGACCTTACTGATTTAAAACCAAACGCGCGGCGCTTGTGTATGTGTGTGTATTTGCGTACATGCGTTTGCGTGCTCACGTGCATGCATGGTGTGTGTGTGTGTGTGTGTGTGTGTGTGTATGTGTGTGTGCGAGCGCCTGTTTTAAAACAAATCGCGCACGCCGACTTGATATGTTATTACATAGGTACGTATAGGTACGTTATAGTCCTCTGTATAATATATTAATATTATATCGTTATTTGTTCAATAACGATTCGATAATATTTACAAGCGATACAGTACGGCATGCATTACAAATATAGGTACAAGTATGTAATATTATGTGTACGCGCTACAAGTACCTACATATTATGTATTAAATATTTATACGGCGGGGGCGGAGGGTTATTAACCGTCGGCGGCAATTAAACGTCTGCCAATAGAGTGTATGTATTATGTTATACACTCTTGTGTATATACGTTTATTGTACATTAATAGCGTGTATAATATTTTAATAAATAAACGTTTGTATATAAAATATTATATTTGTGCCCTTGTGTGTGTATGTGTGTTATAAATATTTGTCAGTCAACACCATGGGCGGTGGACGCGGTAGTGGCGGAGTAAGTTGAATTTACTCGCGAGTAATGTGATTATCCGACAAAAACAAACAGTGACGGCGGCGGTGGTTGTGGTGGCGCAAACATAAACTCACCTCGACAACACGATGATTATCAAATAAATATTTATTGTTAAATATTATTATTGTTATTATTATTAATATTATATTGTATATAAGAGGCGCTAGAGCAATGTCGCACCCACGTCGTTGAACATTATGATACATTATGATATTATGTTTTAAAAACGCAAACGATCGTGTTGTCTAGTGATAAATAAAGCAACAGTACTTTTTGTAGAGGCAAACCGGATGCACGTGATTTGATTTCCATCGAGAAAATATTATATCGGGGTGAAAACGCTGACGCTTTGTCGCCGCAAACAAATCCGTCAATGAGACCTTTGCAACGGAGAAACTATTCGACAATAGTAACGTCGACGCATCGAATCGCTGATATAGGGTGTAGTGTTTTGTCATCAAGTGTTCTATATACATAACAAACTGTTTGTTCTGAAGGCAAAATCACAATGACCGAAACCGTCTTTTATATCACCACGATATTTCCTTTTATAATATATGATTATTTGTAATGCAGTGGATCATGAGATTTTTAGAAAAAAAAAAAATGTGGTCACGCTATAAATTTTTGTATGGATACACCAACCGTACATAATGAAAACGGTAGAATTAATAATCCGTGCCCGTACAATCGTGCACTTCTTCTTCCTGTAGGGACTGGTCGCGACAGTCGTCGACTTATTGTTTGGAACTATTTGAATCAAATTTAGCATACAGCGTAATATACAGGTATATGTATTAGCCCGGCACCTAGTTAAGCCCTGAACATGTGTCGTACATATAATCTACATGCAGTCTATAATCCCAACATTTTTTAATTCATTGGTCGTTTTCAGCATTTAAAAGTATATTATGAGCCGTATTTAAGCTAAAAATATCTTATACTCGTATACTTTTACATTACTTCGTAATCGCCTGTCAATGAGAAATTTTGAACGCTTACAGGTTTATAAAGTGTATCTGTTATTAAAAAGTTTGAATTACGAGTTTTGAGATAAAAAATATTTTTAAAATGTTAAAACAATGAAGTAAAAAATGCATAAAAATTCTTAAAATTGACTGTTTAGAATGATTAAAATATAGTTCTTCGATTTATTTTCATTCGATTAGTGTTGGTCATTTAAACTATTTATATTGTTGTATTTCATTTTCTTATTTATTCAAATTATGGAGTCATAATTTTTATTTGAATTCTATTTGAACGCGACTCTGTTATGAAATCTATAAAATATACAATGTCAAATACAATCATAGTTGTATTTATATATTTGTAATGAGTGTATGCAATTTGATGATCGTAAAAAATGTGAATGATTCGTGTGACAGATAATACTTAGAGAAAAATGCATTTTTCATATAAATGTATATCTTAGATATATCGGTATATTTGAAGAATTTTGTATATTTAAGCATATTTTTTTATAAAAGTTGATTGTTTTACACCTATTTCACATTAGAAAATATATTATGATTTTTCAAGTATAAAAGATGATAAAGATTCTACTATAAAAACTAAAATATCTCAATTGTATCACAACAATAAAGGAATTAAATTATTAAAACAAATAATATAAATTATTTAAGCAGGGTTGGAATTACAATTTGTAGGTTCCTAGGCTCAACTTGTGGTGTGGGCCTTACCAAAAGGGTTTTTAGGAAATATATACATATGCACAAATAGATGGGCTGGAGAAATTAAGCCCTCTCTAAAATATAAATTTTGTATACTTCCCAAAATGTATGGCGCTAAGCCCTCCTTCAATTTTTTTTTAATGGTTATCTCTTAATCTAGAAATCGTAAAATGTGTTCAGAATGGACATTTAGTCTCAGTTCCGTCTTTATTCTTTGGGGATGTGCTCAGGGTCTTCATTTTTTTTTTGGCCTATTAAAAGAGTCCCTAATCTCTGGGTGCCCATGGGCTCCTGCACAGCCTTAGGCGGTTAGTCCCTGATCCTACTCAGCCTTTTCCTTCTAATCTCAAACACTATTTACGTCTATTTAATTGCTTAAATGCATTATATTTTAAGGTTTTTAAAAAAATATAAATCCGGAGCCTACTCATAATGATTTCCTCTCGATCGTATCGCCGCGTTATTAGTGCCCCACAACCAAGACTCTTGATAAATCGCACATGAAAACGACTACGTTTGATAAATATATAAAAATTACATGGTCGGTAAAACTGGGTATTACAAAAAAAACAAATATTATAATAACCGACGCTTATACAGTACAGCGACGTCCGCGTATCCACAATTATTGTGCATATATGGCGCGCGTAGCGGGCGACAGCGAATAACGACGACGACGATGTTTTTAATATATTGTATACATACATATAAGTGTATATATTTATGCATATATATTATATATAAACTACCAGTGCCGAAACTTGTCGATGGCGCGCGGGGCGAGACGCAACGAGCGGCGAGCAGCCATGGAAACCGTGGCAGTGGTAGTGGCGGCGTAGACTATAGGGGAAGGCGCACTTGAAAATCGCAATCTCGACGGTCGTCGTCGTCGTCGTCGTCATCGTAGTAGTCGTAGTCGTCGTCGTTGTCGAAAACGCGTCCCTTAAGCCCAACGGCAAACACAACCGTTCCCGGTCCCTGCTGCTGCCGCGCGCCGCCAACCCGTACGCATAGTTTGGTGGCATCCGGCCTGCAGGCACTTTTTCTCCTCTCCCCACCATCTGCCGTTCGGGGTTCGCTACTCTTGGCGTACACAATCAAAACACCACGACGCTACTACCCGTCCCTGCACTTCCCGACAAATCGCCCCGGACGACCCGCTTTTGAACCACGTAGAATGATCATCGTCGTCGATCGTCCTCCTAGTCGTTCTCCGCTCTATACATATACATAGTACACACGTATATATATATATACATTTGTGCACATACACATAACGAAGGGCCAAAGGACTACAAACCGGTGAACCCCGTTGTCGTGATTTGAGTGGTGCAATATATATATATATTATGTTTCGTCGTCATCACGTCTGAACCGTGCGAAATCTTAATGAGTTTAAACGTAATCAGTAACGCGTCCTAAGACCCCCTCACACACACACCCCTATTAAAATCCGGCCTTTGTATACAATTTACTTCATACACACTGTCGTATACATATCGTATTCAATATGTATGTACACGTTTGCATTGGTATGTGTATGTACCGCAATAAATAATAATACGATATCATTTATTAATAATGATAACGTGATTCTGTGAATGAAAAACATGATCTTGCAATATCTGTCTGTGCAATAGCGATGGAAAGTTTTAATTACTCAAATCACCAATTTCATAGGTTCACCCACCAATATTATTTATACAAAGTTACTGTGTGTATAAATATTTATACTTATAGCTTATAAGTTATATATCAGTATTTCACATTTCATATTATTATTAAAATGTACTCACTGAATACTATTCAGTGAATATTTCACCACAATAATTAATTTCTCGGCTTTATTTTTATAAAAACCAACTACCCAGATATTTTCGTATTATTAAAATATAAACCCTTCATGCCACCAACGTGTGTGTGTGTGTGTGTGTGTGTGTGTGTGTGAGTGTCCATCGTACACTGCACAGCAATCGAAAAATAATATGCGTACAATATTTGCGTCTCGTAACGGCAATAACCTGATAAAAATGCGAGTGTAATACAATACATCGTACTCATACTACTCTATTCGTATTTTTTACAAGGGTCGTCTGTGTTGTTTTATTATTATGATTTTAAATATTGTGATTTAAAATGTTTTCCTTATGAATTTAAATTTTGTTTTGGTTAAATATTACCAAACAACAACAATTACAGTATTTTTGTAAATTTTCAATCGTTTGGATTTTAAAAAAACAGTTCAAACTATCGTATTTAATTTTCAACTCAATAAATTTTATTAAATGTTTTAACAAATTTTAAAAAAATTTATTTTTTTGTTTTTAAAAAATGCATTACTTATATTTCGATATGGTTCACGTATTTTTTTCTGAGGAGGAAACCCCTTTCGTACAATTTATAGTTACATAGTTGCCTCCCACCGTATTTGAATTGTATACAACAGTTAGATATTCTAATATACGAGTAAATATAATTTTTATTGAATACGAGTGTATTAGTGACAACTACGAAAGTCGTGATTAATTCTAACTTATTGCATTCATCGACATTAATTGGAATCCGACATGGCTACATAAATAGTCACATAGGTGTCGTACAATTATTTTATTACTCT
The DNA here is from genome assembly GCA_034509805.1 of Sipha maydis. Lineage (NCBI taxonomy): Eukaryota > Metazoa > Arthropoda > Insecta > Hemiptera > Aphididae > Sipha > Sipha maydis. The sequence continues at coordinate 25,353 of JASXSY010001156.1, forward strand.
CATTATTTAATAACTGTTTGCAGTTTTTTTTCAGTTTTATTTAAAAACCAATAAAACTATAAATCCAGTGTTCTATCCAATTATATCTTATTTAATCATATTTTCATGGTTATAATCTGATTTTCTCTGTACTTAAATTTTCTTGTTTATTATATGTTAAACGAATGTATTGGTAATGAACGAATTTCAAAGACAACTGTACACATTAATTCATAATTTGTATATAAAATATGACGAGAAATCGGTACAGGAAAATAATATACATTACCATTATATTATATTGTATAAAGTATATATTATACACACTATCGCCGAATAATGCACAATAAACGTTGTATAAAACATGCTCTATAGATAATAAACACATCATCGTTAGGTTGTATATAAAGGCGTTGTAAATGCGCAACGTTAATATATAGAAAAAGTTATTACTGGGCGTCGGCTTCCGCCGTCGGTTTTCGACATTTACACACCCTCTACCACGTACATTTAATAAAATATAATATTATTATATAGTATCGACGACGTGTGAAAACGTCCCTTGGCGTGGCGAAAAAAATTATGTAAAGAAAATGTACAAAAAGATTATAATATACCACCGCGTTGCACCCGCGCCGCCACTGTTGCCTTCACTGACTACCGACTACCGGTCTAGTCAATTCCAAACGGTGGATCCAACTTAACGACCGACAATATACACGTATAATACACACGTACACACGCACACGCACAATACGCATTCATACAATCATGGCAATGTGAGGTGGGCTATTTATTGTGATGAAAGGTAAAACCACGAAAAAAAAAAATTACTGTTTTTTTTTTTTCGTATCGGTCTTGTTCGTGTATGCCGTGAGAATATATGTATATATTTTTTTTTTTTTTTTTTACAGAACCCACGCAAAAAAAGATCAATAAAATATATACCCATACACCGCCTTCACATGCATATAATATATATATATATATAGTATTCGTCCAGCGTGATATATTCGTATCGTATAAATGTATACATACATTGTTTACATCATGGCTACGTGCATAAACATATATGCATATATATCACTCTATAGAGTGATCTCTCTGTATGTTATATTACTGTTAATTTCTTTCACAAGTTAATATCGTTGCTTCGTGATTAAGATTTCTTTAATTTTACAATTTGTTATACAATATTTCTTGTTATTTGAAAAATTTTACACTTTTATAAATGTTTTTTAACTATAAAAGTCGTACAATTTTTGAAGTATTTACCTATAACATAATATATAAGTTATTGATGCATTTTCAATTTTGGTCAGTGTATTAATAATAAGTTAATTATATTTTAACCGTATCTTTGTAAGCATAGTTATAATATACACGATCGACTATATTATCTAACAACTCTTGATGTGCTTATATGGGATTGATAATAATGATAATGTTATAATAGATACACTATACGTAATCATATGCGGTAAACTAGGGAGCTTAACCCTCCAAAACGGGTCTTAACTCGCAAAATCTAATGGATTATGACACTTGTATACCATATTATCATTATCAACTATTATGATTTAATAGGTCCCTTTCTCTCTCCACTAAAATAAGAATTTCAACAAATTTGTAGTTGTTAAAAATATTATTTGGTTAGCGTAATAATCGTAAACTAAATGTTAGAGGAATTAAATTATATTTTTTATAAATTTGTTGTGTTTTCGTTAATTTTTAATATTTGTGCTAAGCTGTTAAATTGTCATTTTTTATCGTTTAAGAATATAAAAAAATAATTTTTTATTACGTTTTAAAAAATATACCATACAATAAGCCCTCAAAAAAAAAGTAACTTCATAACAGTTTAACACAAATAATATAATTAAATATGAAGTTATATAAGTTATATAAGTTGTATCTAAGTATATTTTGTATAATATAATATATTATGGAAGTTATTACAATGTATACGAATTGCCACCTATTGACAAATATTTCATGTTAGTCTCTCGGAAACAACACTTTGAGAAAATCAAGATTTACGATTCAATAGATCCTCAATAGAGTTTTCGATTCACCAATTTGTACTGAGTGAACCAATTTATAATTCAGTCCATTTCCTTTCATTGAGGTTCGAATATTCGAATAGTCAACGGTACCATAATATATTATTAAAATCGAATAATTTTTTTTTTTATATTTCCACTTGTGTGACGATTAAATACAATACATACTAACCACAATCATTAACATCGATTTAACAATATACATTAGCCACGATTTTAAGCTTAAAATCTTAGGTTTTAAAATAATAATGTTTTCGAATAAATACCTCTGGATATAATGTACACGTGTAAAATTCAAAGAAAAATTAGTGTACAGAACCGTATTATACCGATAAAAATGTGGTCGTAATGTCACGCGCGGTATAGGTTATAAATAATATTACGTATTTAATGTGAACGTTTGTGTACTTCACCGTAAATCATGTAAAAACGACTATATACTCACGATTACATGCTACACACACACTTACTAATCACCATAAGAACTTGAAGCTTACAGGTTACAGGCAATATTGTGCTATGAGTTATGACAAAGGTGTGCATTAACAAGTTAAAAATGTTAAGTTAAAAGAAAAATTTTTAATTTACCTAGAAGGTTGATTTACTAATTTACCGAATTATTAAACTAGTTTAAAACGTAATTATTGTAATAATTTAACATGGGCAATGAACAGCCATACCTGTTCAATACACTCGATGACTAGAATTGCTAGCTTGGAAAAAACACAATCAAACTTTTTTTAATGAATCAGAAAAAAATATCAATACTGTAAAATTAAAAATGAATTTGAAGTTATGTATTTCATCAAATTTTAATAGACGAGAAGAAATGATAATAACTGTGAATATCCACTATGATGTATATTATTACGGTGATCGTTTAATAAAATGGTTTGTAATTACTCATTATTTTAAAAATTATATTATGTACACCTATGCAATTTTCTTCGCGTATGTGATTTAGGAATTAATTAAAGATTACATATTTTAACCAAGTTAATATTTTCTCAGTATTAACTTTACATTTTGGGAGTTCATCATATTTGTTCTTTAACTCGACGTTACCTCGTGTTAACTTGACTAACTAAAGTGAGTTTCTCCATTAAACTCTCCACCTTTTGCATTATCGTGTGACGCGATTTTTCACAGAAATATTTCTATGTTGATGCAATTTCGGTATTTTGTCATCACTGTTCACTGCCACCATCACGACATCGACGTTGTCGTGAATACAAATAAATATTGATACAATGACGTATATTCGTGAAGTAAGAAGAACACACATTTATGGTATGTATACGTATAATGCGCGTACGTATATATGTATATTCTCATGCGTGAGTGTGTATACGCATGTCTTAATATTATTATTTGTGTGTACAAACGGTTAAAATATAATACGAGATGGTTTCAACGACCCTCTCAGAGCAGTAGCTTATATTATATTATTATCATTATTATTATACTCGTTGGCTTAACGGTAGACTTGCGATTGTACATCGTTGTTAATTTGTTCGATTGGTCGTACAAGAACCGTCGTCGATCCTTGTGTACATTTATTATGCGTCCCGTGCATGCATGTGCGTGTGTACGAACATTTGTTGTGGCATTTTACACGAATAATAATCCAATAACGCTGTTACTGACTGACAGATACCGTAACGTATTTTGACAAAACAGTGTCGAACCCGACAACCTGTTCAAATACGTTCGCGTCGATCCCGGCCCACTAGGTATATAATATTATGTTTGGTTCGTACCTTTGTACGACCGTGGATCACCAATGCTACCGCGGGCCCCCGCGAGACGCATACATCACACGCATATTACGTCTCGTCGATTCGATCCCCGTGTAACGATCGCTCATTGTGCTCGTTCCTTCATTGTCGATATCGTTTTCATTCATCATTACACGCACAATTATTATTATTATTATTATTATTAAATTCTCTTCGTCCGCTCCGGTGGCCGCGAAGTCGAGTAGGTAGTATATATTGCGCGGCTGTCGTATTATTATTATTATTATTATTATTTTCGTTCTGTGCATCTGCCACGTTTTACGTTTCATGCGAGGTATATTATAGAGCACGAACTTGAACAAACAAACACTTGACCGCGAGACGCGCGAGCGGTTATCGACCACCCGATTATACGAGTATACTAGATATTAATTTCGAAATGGAGCGAGAACGTCGAATGATGAATATGTATGCGTATAGGAAAATAGATTGTGGTAATTTAAGACAATTTCACGTTGGAAATATGATGAAATATACGTTGTTCACAAATTTCATTTTAAAAGGCATAGCATATAAAATAAAGAAATAAAAGATTTAAAAAAAATGTTATTTCTCTTCACCTCTATAGTAGAGTAAAGTGGTACTTAGATAAATAACTCGTAAATACGTCATAATTCAAAATATTTTTGTCTAATTACAAAAAAATCCAATTGAATTAATTAGAACCAAACAATTTAAATTTAAACATATTTTAACTTAATTTTTTTATTTTATGCTTTTTCGACATTATCCAGCTTATAATATCCAGTATCAATCTTTTCTTCGTTACTTTGGAAATACATTATATTTTAGAACAGTTTTTGTTTAAGTCTTGTCTATTGAAAACTGGTTAAATTAATTAACACTTAAACTATTTTAAATTTAAGTATCATGTTTAACATTAAATGTATAATTCAATATTTTTATAAAGATTTATGCGTAGCGAAATGGACTGACCTATTTTACTCCACAATACGTTTCGTTAAAAGCCATGGCTCATCTGGCCGAAGTCATTGTTATTCTATAATGATGAATATTATAATGCCGGCTGCTTTGTTATCTGTCTAAGAATAATAACTCTGGTTAACGACGTGGATGATAAACAGAAACATTTGTTTTCAATAACAAATTATTAATACCTTCACCACGAGTACTAATAAAAGTATTTTAAGTCTTCAATCCTCAAAAATATTGTTGTAGGTCAATTCAATATTAAGAATTGAGATATAATATACAAGTATATGGTTTAAAGATTTTAAATTTAACAAATGTTGTAATTATAATGCTTTTTAAAACCATTCGTTTTATTCTATAAAATATTTTATCATACAATTAGCATCTAAAACTTATAACTTAATTTAAAAGCATCGATAATAAATCAACACTATATGATACAATGTATAGTATACCTACGAATTATAATAATAGCCATCTCACTGACCAACATTATACTTCTCACCCTTCCGTTTTACTTCGCATTGATTTTAGTACGTGAATCATTAAATAAACAAACTAAAATAAGCTGCAGCACACCTCGAGAGCGCTTGAAATTATTTCAAGTATCCATATAAGAAAACGGACTTATACTAAAACCTTTAACGGTTATCCTAAGCAAAAATCCATTAAAATTTATCTCACGTGGATAGTTATAACATGCATTTAGGCTTCTGAATAATTCATAATCAGGAACCGAAAAAAATATTAAAAAGATGAACATATAGTATTTTTTTTTTTTTAGGTGTTTATTGCGGTAAATTTAATATTTATTATTTATCAAAATATTATATCTTTTTTTTTTTTACTTTTAATTTTAATTTCTTATGGACTCGATAGGTATTTCACCATTTTAAATTGAATTTTGAAACTATATTTTTTGTCGCAAATATAATATTGCTACTACCACTACGATATTCTACTGATCATCATCTAAATTGTCCATACGAATAATTATCTCCATTTCGGTTAAGAATATCATTTTATCTCAGTACGGTGTTAGTGCAGTGTATGCAATGTATGTAGTGCGATAAGTATATTACAATATCTATATATGTATGTACGCCTATTTTCTTTTTTATTCGTAAACATATTGATTTCATTAAGTTAATTATACATTACGACAATATTACTTAGGGCGTGCGAGAAATACGAGGTTGTTTTATAGTTGGGTTGCGTTTTTATCGGTCCACTATATTTCGTCTATTTTCGAGAAGGTACCCTTACACGCATAATATTACATACATATATAACAGGATACGCCGTACCTACTGTGCGTACATATATAATAGCCGTCCAATACGGAGCGTATAAAGGCCTATTTGATTTGGCCATGGCTGCTAAAAGGGGATAGGTAAAAAGCTTTCATACACATAGTGGTGATGGCGATGATGGTGGTGGTGGTGTTAGTGGTGGTGCAGGAGACCTCTGTGTAAACAGGAATTTAATATAGTATAAGAAAACAAGGGGACAGAGTTAAGGGTAAATTTACCTCCGGGGAATATAGACTATAGAGTAATAAACATGAACACAATATCGCGGGTGAGCATAATATTATCGGTTCGGATGTATATTTATATAATATGCATATACGGTCAAATATAACAGCGGAACAAACAATAGAAGATTTTTAATTCAGCTTGTAAGCAACAAAGAAATAAACAAAAATAATAATCGAAAATTATTTAGTATATTAAATAAACAGCCACTGAATTGTCTTTAAGTATTGAATTTTCGATAAACAAGATAAAAATAATGATTATTATTATTATTATCATATTATTTATACTAACATACATGTATGAATTATATTATATTATTTATATATATATATATATATATATATATATATATATATATATATATATATATATATATATATATAAATATATTATCCGTTGTATTGATTCTTTTTATTCTTATTAAAGAATAATATGATAAAATTAAAATAGAAAAAAGATTGAAATGAATGAAAAATATTGAGGCTATAGCAATACCCATTGACAACTGCAGTGATATTACGATTAAAATATAATTGTAGGTGTATAGTAAACATAAAATAACAATACGAATTTCTTGTTTTGGGCATATCGTCTATACGTATTTTTTGTAAATAAAAATGTGTATTATTACAAAGACTGGACTTCTAACGCTCAATGTTTCGATAAGCTTTATCAAAAAAAAATTAAAACGTTTGTACAATTTAATACTTCACATATATTAAAAGGAATTTCTAATCCAAATTCATGAACGTATTGTTTCATAGGTTATAATGCTATGTTTATATTTATATTAATATTTGATTTCGATATAATCTAACACAAAGTAAGGGGACAAATATCGTTAAACCGTATAAATCGTCGGATCATAATATAACATCGTCGAATATTTTTGAATATACTTTATATCAAACGCACACAATATAATAAATTACTGTAATATATAGTGATGCCGTATCGCTAATTGCATCGATTATTAATTATTATATAATAGCGCTAATTAGCTTATACTTTACACGTACATATCAGATATATATTACATAAAGTATCATAATTACAGAGCATATTTGATTAAAACGTTTGCATTCGGTTTAAATAAAATAATGTTATGTGCGAAACAAATATTGTTACTGTGCTTTAAACAGCATACAATTATGTGTGTTTAATGTTGTACGAAACAAGAAAAATCATAAAACGAACACAAGTTAGTTTTGATGCCGCTCAATCCCACGCCATCATGCTGGGGCGTCCCTAGTAAGGACCAATGGCACTTACTTGCGCGCGCACTCTAGTGTATATCAGTATTAAAATATTGATCTTTAAATTTGTGCCTGTGTACCAGGGACTACAGGTTCTTTTCGTGTACATACACACGAACACGCGCGTTTATATTATCCAAACAAAAATATAAAATATAACTTTACTTTGCGAATAACGATTATATGACTACAGTACTAAACGTTATATATATTATAAAAATAAAAAGCGTTTATTGCGTTCATTAAAAGTGAATCTTTCGTTTGTTTAACATTATGCATAACTTTTTCAAAACCATGATTCATTTATAAGAATTAATGCAATAATTGTCGAATAGCCAATTTTGTAAAAAACGAACAATAATATACAATGTAGATTTCAGATTTACACATAATGCGTATATGTGTGCCTGTTCTTATCTACAATATCAATGTTTAATAACATTCAAATAACGTACAGATTGAGTGATCTACTGAATAGTATTATAATTATAAAACTATGTGGTAAATTTCATAACTATATGTAAATTTTATACAATATGTTAAACGTATTTTATTCAGCATCTCGTATTATATTATAGTGTATGATTGATTATAATACGTTAAATTTGGATAATAATGCACAAGTATACATGATAGTTGTTGATTATTATTATTTAAACATTGACCTTCGCCTTTGAAGGTTTGGACTTGGTTATCACGACCAATTATTGGTCCGAGTTCACTGGAAACCGATTATTTGACGATTACCATATATTATAAACTAATAAATGTATGCATTGTTTTCAAAATTAGACAAAATATTTACGTATTTTTAAATACCCTACGAAATTATATAAATATAAAGTAAAAATTAAAAATTACTAATTTACAAATAAGTATTGTGGAATATGCGAATGGGTTGGTATTGAGTTTCATTTAGACTTTATATGCACTTCGACGCATTGGTAAATACTTCAACAGCTTCGCTTCATTTCGCAGTTTTCTCATGCTTTATCGGTGTACATTGTTTTTTTACATACTAGTTTATTTTGTATTTATTTTGCTTGTACTCTGTGCGCTCCATAAAGCAGTTATCGTAAAAATGTCGTTTGGTCATTTTCCATTAGTTTTGGTCTTTTGCGACCCGTCTATAAATCTTTACAAGTTAAATTTGTACTTGAGTAATCGAATCGTGTACGCTATCGAAAACTTAAAGCTTGATCAAACACTTGATCCGAGTGGAGTCTGATCCTTAAATACTTTATCCGTGCATGGTGTTGCCCGTCGATGGATGTACGTAAATAGCTTACATGTATTTGTATGTCATTCCGTTCGTTATTTATTGTAACAATTTTTGCAGTAAACGTTGAAATTAAAACTGCAAAGAAACTGTTGTTCGACAACGTGTATAATAAGTAGCAAATGGCATACAATGTATTCAATTTGATTTACATTTGCATTAAAAGTTCCCCAGACGTTTTACCGTAAATTCTAGAACCAAAATATACTATATTTATTGTTATTTAAATTAATTACATAAATCAGCTTCGTGTTTATTACCGATAAATACCAACCAGATAATTTTATTTATATTACAAACAGTATTTGAGGTATTTACATATTACATATATTCCAAAGCTAATTTTATTTCTAAAACGTTCATTATATTGTTTACCATAAAATTTAAAAAACAATTACGTGATAAATATATTTAGAATTATATATATACAAATATTTTAATACTAAATAAATAGTCGAAAATTTATATTTGGATTTATTTGTCTCAATTTATGCCAATATTGAATAATCATATATAAATCGAAATTAATTTAGGAATTAGGAATATTAAATTTGTTAAAACTATTTGTCCATTATTTGTTACAAGTAACTTGTAAATAATACTCTTAATGAGTATAGATTACAAATATTTGAAACTTTAATATATTATTATTATTAAATAGTTTAAATATAAAATATACAGAATACAAGTAAATTACCATTACTTGATGCATGTATATTACGGTCTATTACAGTCACGCAATTTTATATGAATAAAAAAAAAAACAAATGTTTGTACTATTTGAAACACTGAAAATGCAAAGAATCTTTTATTGTTTCTGAGAGTTTTTATCGTTGAGATAATTTTACATATTTTTGAGTATTAATAATATACATGACATAAATCTATATGCGTAGTTAAACGGCTGTTTTCTAACGTAATTTTTAACGAGTGAAGTGTAACCGCATTATTTTAAATACATTTATATAGGCACACGATAGAATTTAAATTGTTGACAGCATTTCATTAGACTCTTTTGTGTACACTTGAACCAACAAACTTCGTAATGCAGTACTTGCCAGATGTAATCATTATCACACCTGTATTTGTTCTTTTACTCCCCTCCCACCGATCATTTATCTGACTACTGACTATTCATCAATTTTTAAACAATTTGGGCTTTTTCCGTTTTAATTTTTTTTTCTATCTCATTACGTCCCGTTATTATATTATTATATAGGTTAAGTCATACCGCGTACATTACAATATTATAATACCTCTGCGTGCACATATTATAGAATATACTGTACATGCACGGTTAAACACATATATACTTATAACTACTCTATTGTACGAGCGTCTTATTATTACTGTAATATACCTATATCATATCGTTAATTAAATTTGTATCTTAATATGCATATATGTGTGTGCCTATACGTATATATATACATAATAATAATAATAACAATAATAACAATAATAATACGACACGCATTTTGAACATCACGGTTAAATTATGTGAATGGGTAGTTAGAGAACGGTATATTATACAATGCCAATTAAGTTTGTGTAGGTGATGAAATTTAACACGTACTTATGTACATTACATATTTGATATTATATATAAATTATAATCGCTCACACCGCGTTTTTATATACATATTATTACTGTGGGTACAACAATATAAATATGTTTGTGGATAAAGTACAACAACAAAAATGATAATCGTTTATTTATTCTCGGTGGTTTGTTTTTTTTTCATATGCTTTTGTAGACACTATTATGATGATAGTATACATACATATATGTATGTATGACAAAGTCCAAATATATGTATATTGCGGTACTCGTCCGTGATCATTTATAATAATAATTCGAGTACAATATTTGATATAGAATCAAACGTAATTATATTATTTAAACCTCAAATAACATCATGATTGTGCATTTTGCGTGATTTCGTTAATTTATTTAAACCACTCGTGTTGCAGAGTAATAATCGAGTTACTTTTATAAACAGAAAATCAGTTACAAAAATAAATAAAATTGTAATTTTAAATTTAATAATAACGTAACATAATTTTTCATAACAAATTACGAAAATAAGAATATTTGCTTAAAGTGTTTGTAATTGTTTTGCATGTTCAAAGTTCATCTTGGAATATAATAATAATATAGGTAACAACAACTATTTGCATTTCTACAAAAAAAAATCGTTACACACGAATTAAAGTGTAACTGTAGTTGACTATGCAAATTTTTTCCCCGTGACTTACAAATAACTTGTAGATACACTTATCAGTAAGTAACCCAATCCACATTGGTGAGCAAATAATATAACTGCTCTTCCAATGTTCTACGTCTGTTGTTACCCTTCTAACCGCGTAACTCGTCCTATGGCTGTAGATGGACGTACAGTACTTACGTCGATGCACATGCACGCGGGTGCATCGTTTTATAACATGTTTGGACGCGTATGATGGTGTGTATAAAAATCCTATTTACCCTTTTACACGCACACAATACGTTTATGTACACCGGCAACCGCGGTACACATTATGTATTATGTACGCGTGTTATTATTTATGTACATTATTTGTTTTCGTTGCAAACACCACTTAATAACAACATTGATTCGGTAAATTTGGGTACCGCGCGCGACTCATCGATATATAGTTTAGTGACATTGGCTAAGGGGAATATTATATAGGTAACCGTCGTGGTGTTTTGTGTACTTGTGCCGTTGTACTTTTCAAATGGATGTTCTTTGCCAAACATCAATATTTGTCCGCAATAAACCAGAAACGAACCGACGCCGCCGCCCAGGCCGCGCGTGCAGGAGAGTCGCGCACATCGCACGAAGAATGCGCGCGGCGGCGGTGCTAGATTGCCGTACTTACCACCCCTTGCTCGCTCGTTCGCTCGTCCGTCCGCCCGCCGCCGCCGCCGCCGCCGTAATAAATTTAATGCGCACCATGCGTCGGGCGGATAACACCGGCCGCGGTGGTGTGTACACCGACACGCACACGCGCGCGCGAAAATGCGCCAAGACTTATTTGACTTGTACAATGTGCGCGCGCCGCCGAGCCCGCAAACGCCAGTGCATGCAGTGCCGCCCGGCGCGGCGTACCTACGTACGATATCATTAACACAATTTATCGACAGCGTTACGCGCCCGAAGAATAGTTATGGTATTCCTCGTGCACACGTACGGTGCGCGTGTTTATGCGTGCAACGACGCACGTGCGGTATCTCTAGCGCTCGTAAGTCCACACCCGCCGCGCACCGTAATCTCTTCTTTTGCACTGCACACCAACGCGCGGTGGCGCACGCGCGCAAAAGTCCCGGGAAAACCGTATGGTAGTTGTTGTGGGGGACGGGAAGGAGTGGCGTGGGGCAGAAGAGTTCAAACAATGAAACGACAAAACATAAATAAAACGATCGATTCGTATGTACACGATACAGTGAACTTGTACACTTGTACACGACGGTTTGTTTTTTAATGAAAACTCAAACAGCGCGAGTACATACCTTCGTATGCGTGTGTGTACGACGACGCACAGGACACGGTTTACGTGCGAGCACACATGCACACAGGTACGTAACACGGTCGAACAATGTTTTCGAACGCGGGCAATTCAAACATATTACACCCGTTGTATAAAAACGTGTTTTGTGTGTTGTGCAGGTATGTGCGCGCGCGGAATCAATGATTTAATAGACACCGGGCGCGAGTACCCGATAACCTATACACGTCCCTGTCCGCGCGCAAATAAGCCCGTGACTTTCGTAGTTTCGTGTACATTCGCTCGGGCGCGGGCGCGGAGGGGAGCGAGTCGTGCACGCGTATGCATACTTACGTAGTGCGTACATGCTTTTCGGGGCGCACGACTCCCTCCGCATAAATCTGTAATGGGTGGCCTCGCCGTCGAGAATCTCGTGGCGGTCCCATGACGGTCGGTCTGTGTTAGCGACGGTTACGCGAATTCTTTTCCGTGACGAAAATCACTCCCCGAGTGACGCTCTGCTTATTCGATTTATCACATTATTGCCAATATAAATTTCCTTTTTTTTTTTTTTGCGTTGCGAACAACCACGGCCGACGAGAGGGTGGGTCAATGAGGGCTAGAGCCCCGGGGCCCGTACCTTTGAAAGGGCCCGTCGTCTCAGCTTTTTATTCAAAATTATTTTATAATCTCATTCGCCGTAGCATAAGAAGCAAATTTAAATATTTTTATTGTACTAAAGTATGTTAAAGTTGTATGTATATCTTGGCCAAACAAGTGTAAGGAGGCCTGGAACCGATCAGCCACGTACATCAACATCGTCGGTAGCAACCGAGGTAATATTTAGGACAATTCGCTATAAATAACTCGTTTTAACTGCGAAGTAATGTATGAAAAAGACAATGGGGAACTTATTTTCGATATGCCAGAATTTTGATATTAAAAAATCTGATAACGGCTAATTGCTTTGACCTTATCATTTTAAATGTATAATTGAAAATCACCGTCATCCTAATAACGCGCGCACATACGAGCACATGTATGTATATATGTTATTATCGATTATCGCGTTTTGTTATCTTTGTGACTCAATATATAAGAACGACATGACAAAACCGAAAACACACATACACATATGTATAGATACATGGACAGAAAGAGAAAGTGAGAGCGAATGAGAAAGAAGGAGAGGCGGAAGTACATAGAAAGAAAGGGGAGAGAGAAAAAGAGAGGCAGCTGTCTTGAAGCGTCGGCAACCTCCCTACACATACATGTATAAAACACACACACAAACACACTTCGTTGATAACAGCGTCAAGACTAGCGGGCGGGTAAGGGCGGGACAATACTCGCCGTGTTATTATTACGATGCAAACGTCCAATATCCGACGATGCTTCTCTTATGTGTGCGTGTGTATGTGTATGTATGTATATATACAATTTGCAGAGAGCCGCGTATTACGCCCCGTACTTGTGCGATGTGTAAGGGGAGGAGGGTCGTCAAGTTTGCAACGTATAGGCCAAACGACTAGTACGATGACGACGACGTTTATACAAGTCATAGGGTCGTGACGGGGAGTGTTTGCAAACATTCACAATCGCCCTACACGTACAAACTCAGTGGTATATACTTATATAGTTTCTCTCTTTCTCTTATTCTCTCTTTTTCTACTCTCCTTCAGTACATGGCCATACACTCACACACACACACACACACAAATTTATATACACACATGCAAAATACTTACCCTCACTCTCTCTCATTCTCTCCCTTTTCCTTTATCTTTCTTTCTCATGCACACATCACGAGCGCCCGCGCACGCATTAAAAACGAACGCATATGTGTTTCTCTTCCTATTGTGTCCCAGCACCACCTGGGCTACTGTTGAGACACATTACTGGACACCAAAGTGTCACCCTACATACATATATATATATATATACAATACATGTTGTGTACGTGATGTACAATTTTACATTCGTTAAATATTTATTATTATTGTATTATTTTGACAAAACCAACAACACGAATCGACATAATGACAATTTAACAACGATATATGTATTGTACATGTGTATAATGTAACTTATTGTATCCATATACGTTTAGGTATTACGCGTGTAAAATATATTGATTCCGTTATATTTCACGCGTAATGTTGCAGCAAAATACGTTGTGAAGTCATAAAAAATATTAAAACTTTATATATATAGTATATAGGACCATACATGAATATAGTATAACATTAAACAACATAATATATATATTATTATATACTATTGTATATATTATATTTTGTGCATCATATTAACGAATTAACAGTAAAATCAAACAAAAAAATTGGACCTTATAGAAAAATACTTAGTTTGTGCTGCGTAATCCGGACGTTGATCACAGTCAATTTAAATCGCTAAATTAAATACATATAGGTATTCAATTAATATTTAAAATCTTCATAGCCAAATAACAGTATTTAGTTTGATAACAGGAAGCGATTTTTTAAATAATTTCGTGAACAATTTAATTTTACTTATCTCATTGGACGTTTGACGGTTTTTACCATAAAGTAACCAATATTATGGGCAACTTTTAGTTCAGTAGATTAGTGTAATAGTCAAAAACTCATTAAAAATTACACAGAATTTTGCGTTCCCTGAAAGATTAAAATTTAATTTAATAATATTGTTCTTGTTTGTAGTAATATATTTAGCAATTTATTTGATTTAGAGCCAATGAAAGTTATTACGGAGACCTGAGTTTCGCGGAGTATGCGAACCACTGTAACAGTATTCTTTTTTCTCATAAAATAAAGAGCATCTATGTAAAATACCTATATATTGGATAACCATATTTATATGGCCTTTGAAATGTTTACAACTCTTAAAAAGTGTTTATCGAAAACAATAACAAATATCGTATTTGATCGTATTTTAAAACCAATATTAGCTAGTCAAACATGCCTAATTATCACCAACGGCAGACAGCAGAACAATTATAATATTCAATTGTCGTCTAAAGATAAGTGAGCGCAATATATTATCAATAGAAACAAAGGTTATAATGTTGATTGTAAATTGTGTTATTGATGAACATTTAAATGTCATCGTTTTAACAGAAATATCAGCGTTGATATTATCAATACCTCATCACGAAAGAAACAATACAGCTATCTAACTACATTATAACAGAAATTAATTTAAATTTATGAATACACAAACAGACATCAATTTTATATTCTTATACATGCATTAGGCTAAATTAGGTTAACTTACTATTTCTACTTTTATTATTTATGATATTGGTATTATTTATGTATGATTTATAATATTCGTGGAAAATTCGATTTATATACTTATATAAAAGTATACAATAGGTATGCCGTTATTTGCAGTGTAATTTAAAGCTTAACACAATGTAAGAGTTCAATGTTCTTGTATAATATTGAATATTGATAGATAACACGATTAGTTTAATTATTAAGTAAATTGAATTATATACATTTATGTTATAATATAAATTAAAATATAATTTTATTTGTACATTTCGTATTGTAAATTTACCTACGTCATCTATCCGATCATCTACACAGATAGTTTTCATAATTTGTTCTTGTGTTTACCAAATACAACAGGTTTTAAAATGTTTGATATTATTATTATTTATGAACATTTATATACTCAAATAGTTAAATCTATAAATCATAATTCGATGTCTTGTGTTCATATTGCAAAAAAATGCTTTGTCTAAATACACGTTACATATATGTATATATATATAGTTAAAAAATCAATTAACATTATATAATTTACAATAATATGTCTGTTAATTAAGATGTCTAACATATATTATAAATAAAATATGTTGATAATCCAAAATTATATCGAAAATCGCATTTTCCATAAGAAAACTTAAAATTACTAGAAATTAAATAATTTAAAAAAAATTTATTACAAAGTAAGTAAATACATTGGCTATATACAATAGTATATAAAATAGTTGTGGTACTTATGCAATATCTATAATAAGTTTCATCATTCACAGAAATCAATTCATGTTGAAAAATAATTATTATTTTTTTATTAAGCTATGATTTAAATGTATCAGTATATAACATATGATTATAAGTTTGATACAATTTTGGTACTCGGATAATAATTTAGTACTAGGATAATAATTAACAATTTATCAAATACAGGTATTCAAAGAAAATTCATAAAGTAATTTTTTAGTTTAATTAATGTATTATTATATATTACTTAATGTTCTTGTTTTCTGTGAAATACTAGGCTTGAAAAATTAAAGATCCATTGCCAAATATCTGTAGGTTAGGCTGAAGTTCATACTACATGGCAGAAATAAGAGATCATTCATCAAATTATTGAAATGTATTATAGTAAGAGAGAAGATTTTATGTGAAACATTGATTTATAGTTCAATGAGGAATAGAAAGTTATCATTGCGCATACCTTGCTCGTTATCTTATCTTGGTTGGTTTTTTTCATAAGTTTTCGTAATGAAATACTCTGGAATATTTTGAAAAAATGAGAATATTTAAAAAATTCCAAAAGTATGTTTTGTAACGAAATTCTTTTTAACACAAACAATACAATTATTATAAAATGGATCATGCAAAATTCATACTAAAAAATATTAAAATAAAAATAACTAAAACACGAAAAAATGTGTTTACTTGTATATCTAAAAAATAAAAGTTTGCATATTTTGAATTTATGATAAATAAAACTAAATGTTATCCAAGCTAATATATTATAGAATTTAACATTTAAAAACAAAAATACAAATCAATAATCATATGTTACCTTAATAATCATACTATTTATTATTCAAAAAGTTTAAATTTTATTAGTTGTGCATAAAAGAAAATAATTTTATATGGTGTTGAACTTCGTCTTTAAAATATTAAGATTAATATTTATTTTGTTTGACATATAAAATATTGATATTCGATAGTGTATACGAAACAAAGTCTTTCCACGGTTGAACAAAAGAAATATTATCTCATCCTTTCCCATGAAATATTCCCATTATAAGTTTTAATATGATACAATTTTATATTATAAGCAAATATATATCTCGTAAATATATATACTCGTAAATTATACATATTTTAATATATTTAAAAAAAAAAAAATAATAAAAATAATTAATTTCTTCAATTTTAATTGAGCATAAGTAATTAACTAATGTGAGATTTGAGTTATCTAAACAATGTAATTGTTATAGTCTAATACAAAAGAAGGTTTTTTCACATACATAAATGTACAAATTGTTTGTATAGTATTTACACACCAATAAACACACTGTACAGTATTAAATAATTGTTCAAATTATGAATAAATTATGAATACCCACGTGTATGTTTGTTAAAATCTAGAGTTGCATACTCGCTATTCCTAACACACTGTTCAGTTTTCAACAAACTTTCGCACACATGTAAACAAAGTAGTTCCATTTTTTTCCATGAAACGCAATTTATTCGTTTTAATAAATAGTTTTTACAAGTACATTAACTAATGATCTAGTACTTAATTCTGTAAATATTATTTAGTTTGTTCAAATATGTACAATTCACTTCACTAGGTATTGTATACAAATTGTATTAAATTATTCAAATGCCTATTTTTCTTGTTTGAAGTATATCTTCACTCTTAGAGCTAATAGGTAAATAATTTACTATTGTAAATTTTACTGATTAAATACAGTAGATTTGTGCATAGAAGAATTTAAAAAAAAAATTTAAAAAACAAACGAGAGGAGAATTCAAATTTTGAAAACCAATTGAAATGCATGAAAAATAGGAATCTAAATCCGTATTTGATGGCTATCAATGCATAGCCATAGTAGAAAGTATTATTTTATCGTTATACACACCGATTATGATTAACTTTTTTCACAATATGTATAAAAAAATAACATTATATGGATGAAATATACGGCTTACTCAGACCACTGTTATATTGTTACCTTTTGGTTAAAACACGTGTTGTATAAACATTTAATCTCCTTTTATAGGGATTATTTGTTCGTGGTCATCGTGCATTGGTGGTTATCTAATCCTTCTCGTTAGTGCCTTTTAATATAGTTGTTTTTTTGATCCTATTAAAAAGCTACAGGTAAGTACTATTATATTAATTCAATTATAATAATAATCCCAGTTTTAGTTCCATAAAGTACACAATGAACACTGTGTATAGATTATGTATAATATGAATACAATATAAAATAATATCTATACGTATACTTTCACATAACAATATCAAAATAAATGCCGTTATATTTTTTTTTCAGATAATTATTAGCACAAAAAATAATACATAGATAAAGTAAATTTATGGTTTATTTTCTACAATGGAAATGACAATCGTTCTTTTAAGAAACGTTGAAAGGTTAACTGCAATATATTTTAGAAAACATTCTTAGCAAACCTTATTAACCTACATTAATCCTTATATTTAATGATTAAATAAAAAAATCGTATTATATTATTGACTTATGAATTATATAAATGGCATACTGATATTATATCTTTTAAAAACTAAAAGCACAATAGTAATCATACGGTAGTTCTGAGGTATATTAGAGTCGTGTTTTATATATTTTTGCGATAAATATTGATTTCCAAACTTATTTGTCAACAATTCTGAAAGGTTAAACGTGATATGAAAATATATTTAGCAAACATCCGAGTATTTTATATTACATGAAATAGTTAAAAATATAATATCGTAATAACGTAATATTTCCAGGTCTCCACTGTCGGTCTTCATCCATAGCCATATGGTTAGTGACGTACTAATATGCAAGCATTATAAGCACGGAAAATGTCGAGATAAATTTGTTAAGGTTATTCGTTTTACGGTACTACTATTATTATATTTATATATGTTTTTACGGTTTCTGATATTGTAAAATATGTTACTTAAACCGTGTGAAAATATAGTAGACAATAGCTTACCTCACCAATAGTTAATAAGATATCTATTTTCATAAATTCTTATATCCGTCTTAAATTAAAAAGATTCGGGAATATTTATGAAAAAAATTGTTATCGATGATTTTAATAAATAAAATATCTAGCAATAAACAATCATTCTGGAGTCAGCTTCTGTTCACGTTATTGTTTATGTAAATCTTTTGTACACAAATCGTTTTATTTTATTTACTTATTGTTATTTATTACTGTCTTTCTTTTTTTTTTTGTGAGAAAATGAGTGAAAACTGGTTAAGCGGTGACTAATATAAAAAAAACTTGCTAAACTAAAGAGTGATAATTTGCAAAATATTTTAAATCAAACACAAATAGTCTGACTTTTTTGAAAACAAAGCTTTTACATCATGTAGTAGTAACAGTACTATTGTGATTACTAGTGATAGTCAGATGTGACTAATTGAGTTATTCAATTTAGTTATTCTACGTGATATAAATAGTAATTTGACTAATATTTTATCCGACTATCTAAGATCGACCCAAACTGATGAAACGTTAAACAATTTGGCATTTTTATCAATAGCGAATGGCATATTAAAATACAGTGAAACCTCTATATAGTGGACAGCCACGGGGAATTAAAAATTGTCCACTATAGAGAGTTGTCCACTATTGAGAAAACCTATTACGCATACATTTATATGCGCATACATTTTTGCCGGGGAATTTAGAAGTGTCCACTATTGGGAAGGGTCCACTATTGAGAGGTGTCCATTAATAGAGGTTTCACTGTAATTGAATTTTGAAAATTTAATCGACACTTTTGCTATTACATAGATTATATAGATTACATTGACATAGATCGATATAATTAATAATTATCATGTCTAAGTTTGAAGAATAAATTTTATTTATTAAATATAATTATAATTATTAATAAAAAATGTTTAACTCTAAAGAAATTATATTTTATTATATAAATAAAATTTGTTAACTAATGTATATTTTATAGTAAACAAATTATAATTTAGTTTAATATTATAGTTATTAAGGACGACAATTTTTCACACGCCTGCAAACGGAAAACCTGTAAATACGCCACTATACATGATATTATACTTTTACATTTTTTTATATTTTTGGATTTATTTACGCGTTATTATTATTAATCTATGTTCTTAAGGACCAGATATAATAATACATGATAAAAATAGCTGTTATTACTACCTAATCCTTTAGGGTGAGCATCAAGGGCGGATACAAGGGGGGCAATAGGAGCAAGTGCCCTCTCCCGTTCATAAAAAAGGTATCAAATATTCCATTTGTAATTAGTTGTGGCTACAATTTTGGTTCATGAAAGTTATCGAGAAAGAGTCATTATTATATTTACCATGAACTCAATTATTTTTTCATTGAAAATTGTACATTTTTATCATATTGAGATAGAAATTACGGCATTCGCTACATATTTTATCTACAACCAGTTATTTAACGTAAAACTTGTACATTACACCGTATAAAAAGCATATTACTACTGCGGATAAATATTATAATAGTTTTAATAATCAAAGCTTTTACATTGTGATTGTTAAATATTTTAGAATTGTAACTAATAATAAGATTAATAAGACTAATTATGAGACAATTTCTATCTTTAGCTGTTCTTATTAATTTATATATGTTGCTTCCTTTCCCCTCCCCCACCCGTTCATGACTTCTGTATTCGCCCTAGGTAAGCGTACTCTATAGAAACCTATATTATATGATATAATATGTACCACATTATATTTATAGTCAAAACATGGTAATTTTGCAGGCGTATCATATACTATTTAAAATATTATGAATAACATAACGCTACCAAATAATTTTAGTAAGTGTTAGTAACTAAATAAGTAAATAAATTTAGTAAGCTTCAATGACGAATATTGCAGTCTCGAGGTATGGTAGTCATGTCTCACCAGCATTTAAAATTATTATATGTTTTTCAAAACGTTTTTGGTGGAAAGCTTCAAAAAGGTCAACCACTGTGGTATACTGATATTGTATTATAAAATCGATGTGTAAGTATAAATCTTCCTGCCGTAAATCTAGTTTTACCAAACTACTAAAATAACTAAAGTGCCGAAATCAAAACGTTTCTATCGGGTCGCGAACTATTTTTGATGTATAATAGGTACTCCAACCTTTTACTATATCACCTGATGTTTCGAACTCTACTGGATGGACGCACCGAATAGCAGTTTACCTAAAGGACTGGATAGAATCTTCTTCTTCTTCTTCTTCTAGATAGAAGAATAGAAACAAAGAAAGATAGAAGGATAGAATAGAAACAGTTATTATCGGTTTATTCCGAATTTCGGAACGTAAACGCGAAAAATTTGAACAGTAAATACATTCGTTCGAGGTCGACGCGTGGCCATAAGTCACATCGTTGCGGGATAATAATCGTGAAATATAATATTAATAGTAATAATAATAATAATAATAATAATAATAATAATAATAATAATAATAATAATAATAATAATAATAATAATAATAATAATAATAATAGTAGTACGAAGAACACGTTTTGGGAGAGAAAAAAAAAATTCGTTATCTACGGGTCTGTTTTATTACAAAGCATACGATATGCGTATACGCCCGTGCGGCGCCCGCGCGCGAGTGTGTGGGTGAGCTGACGAGATAATGTGAATCATTGAGTAAACACCGGGCACCCCATGAAGCAAAGCGATGGCAGGAGCGGCGGGGCCGCACGAGTTGTTGATGGATGAGAGCCGAGAGCCGAGCACTGGCGGCCCGCGTTATCAACGATTACGACCCGACTTCCCGAACGCGTCGTATTTACGCGGTGATTAGCTCTTATCATCCGTGCGCCTCACCTATGCCACGGCCGTTGTTGGCGGCGGCGGCGGCGGCGACGGCAGATAACGCGCGGTTGACGGATGTCGTTTGTTAAAACCGTCGCATGACTACGGAACGTTACAGAAGATTAGTTAACCCTCTACACGCGCCAGCGCAAACGCACGCACACACACCTACACCCGCACGCACACGCACGCTTGCATATACATTGGAAGTGTACACATTATTTACATAAGTACCTATATGCGTGGAATATGTGTACGAGCAGCGCAAGGATGTATATGGTTTTCAAATAACTGCATATAACATACCGTGTGATAATGCTGTGTGTACAAAACATATTTCCAAATACCATCGAACACCGCAATAATCATTATGCGTCGATGTTTTTTTATGTGTGTGTGTGCGCCATAATACTATAGTTTAGTTGTACAAGTTCCTATAAGACTATGTATAATAACAATTTGAAATGTAATCAACGCATAGCCGAATTTTTTTATAACTCGTATATGAAAACATTAAAAATATCATTGAATCCAATGATATTTCCAATTAATTATATCTGATTTTACAATATAAAGTAAAAATATGTTCAACGTGTTTTACGAGAACCTTTACTTGTCAACCATAATTTGGTACAGTAACGGTCCGACTGTCGTACATAATTCGAAAGATTTAAGTGAATAAATTGTTTTCAAAAATATTATAATATTACCATTTGGCCTTTAAATAATTTGATTTTGATTCCGAATCAGTCTTCGTCCCGGAATTGTAAACACCTCGATTAAAATAAAATTATTTATTTATATATATATTTGATATGAAATTTTTTTAGCGCGAGTTATGACATGACATTCCGACGAATCTAATTTAATCTCGCGCAATATTTACAGTAGATCGTGAGGCCGTTCGTGTGATTCCAAAGTAACATTTGTACTAGAATAAAAGGGAAACGGACTGAAATGAAAACCCCGCATAAAACCAATGAATACATTTCGCTTTCTCTCGGTCGTATAAAATCTAAAATAATCAAAGGGCAAAGTTAATTCGTAAATATAGCTCTGAATAAATATTAATAACACAAATATTTATGTAACGATAGTATTTACCGATGTTTAGTCCTCGTACGAGGTATCATCATTTAGCGTGATATTTATACATACTAAGTGCGTAATGTGCATTTAATACGCGCGAAAAAAAAAAATGTAATAGTTACTTAAAAAACGGTAAAAATATGTGAGCTCACTATTTTTTCAAGACGATCCCTCGTCTCCGTGGATCTTTTCCCAAATTTCTTACAGACGTCGCTCGACTATTAGTTATTACCTATATCCGTTTTCTTTTATACATTTAATATTCCCAACACGTCTGGCAGAAATTTATCATTTTCATTGTGCTCTCTTTGCGTCCGGTATTGATAAAACTATTGTCATTACATTATACATATTGTATATGTCCAACACGTATTATTATTATTATTATTATTATTACGGGGTCTGTGTACAAAAGTAGGGTGGCGATCTACAATTGGCCGTAAAATTCGTACCCATTGTATCGATAAGCTGCGTTTATAATCGGCGTGCATGTAATAGGCTAGTTATATCAGTTTAGCAACAAGAAGTCATCTCCGCGCGTCGTTATACTGACACATTATTATATAACAATATCAAACGGGAAACGCGCACCGTTCCATTATTTGTCGTTTGACTACAATAATACATTATTACGACCCGTGTTTTGTAACCAGATTAACTTTTGCGTGTATATGTTGGAAATCCGACCATACATCATACTGACAGAAAAATACAACACGAACAAAACTGATGCATAAAAAGTATTGGTTTGTACGTACCAGGTGTTTTCTTTTAAAACGCCATGTCTGGTATACATATAAATAATATTATAATAACATGTGTAAGAGTTATTATTTCGCAAAAGCCTTTACGATAGCGGAAGAAAAAAATATATAAATAAATAAAACCCACTCATTTCTGTACATAAGTACACATATTATTAATATGTATGTAATGAAACGTATTAACGGATTTCCTTCGTAACACGACTGATTGCGACAAAGGATCAATCATCAAAATATGATATAGACAGTAATGAATTGTATGAATAATATACCCAAATAAGTAGTTGATTGTATAAAATATTCCATGGTCCGTATTAAATTAATACATTATTGCAAAATCAATAAATCCCTTGCTATACATCAAATCTAAAATAATTACATTTTAAAAAAAAAAAATGAGAACAAATGTAAATGTAAGTTTTAAAATATTCTAATTTTTGTTAATTTATTTATACGATCATTATGAACGAATGAATGCTAAATTATGAAACATAAATTTCACATATAGGTATAATACATGACCTAACATTTTATATCCATCCCTCTAATCGATAATAGAATTTATTGCCATCGATTCCCATTATAATATTATTACTTAATAGTTTTTTTGAGTAAAAGTTCCCTTTGAAGTAAATAAGTGGTATAATATTATATAAAGTACTAAATTTGTAATATTCATCTATATGTGATTTAAAAATGCATTTGCTTTAATGCAAAATATTTAGACTACTCACAAATAATACTTTCTGTTAATAAAAGTAGTAATGTCATTATAATTTAAAATTCTAAAATATTTATACTATAATAATTTCTTATTTTTACTTTTACTTATAGATAAATAACTGGGTTATAAAGTTGTGATACATATGTGATATATACAGATATATATGAACCACAAAAATTAAACATTCAAAACACAAAATTCATGTCATACTTACATCCTTAAGTTAAATATCAACACAGTCTAAAAACTACTATAGATCAACAATTAAAGTTCAATATAAAATACTTCGTAATATGTAGATAGTAAATATCTATACAACAATATTTTTATGAAAAATTATTTTTCTTTGAAATATAACTAGAAAAAAAATTAACAATAATATTAAGTACGTGCAGTTTAACTATACGACTTTTAAATATTTTTTTAAAAAAACGAGAAAAAAATTGACGGGACACAATTACGCAATAATAAAGAAAAAAACAAATAAGTTAACAATATAATAACGGTGAAATTGTTAAAATATTTTTGTTTTTATAACACAATAGTTTTATTTCATCAGACGAATATAATAAAAAAACCAGGAAAAAACGTATTTTATATTGTAGTGATTTCTATTTAGGAATTAATTCAGCTTTAAAAATTTCCCATTGTTATTATACTTAACAAGAAAAAGTAATAATTATAATTGTAACCTTAACGGTTTGTCGACTTCATAATAGCCAATATTATTTTTAATATACATACCTTTATAATTTAAACTGTGTTATTAATGATAGTGTACATTGATATATATATATATATATATATATATATATATATATATATATATAAATAATTGTTATTTTACTTTTAAATATCTGTAATTTTATGTACAGTTCAGCTATAGTTTGGACATAGTATATAAATAAATTGATAAGATAATATTGCTAGTGAATTTCGATTGCAATTTGAAAAATTAAACAGTTCATAACGTATTTTGTGAAACTCTACGTCATAATAAGAACTGAAATGTTTGAGTTATTAGTTCTGTAAAATGTATTTTAATTTTTGCTATTTATTTTCTGTATGACTCAATTTATAATAAGAAATCAAGCTGTACTTGACTATTTTTATTATCTTTGCCTATGATAAATGTACAGAATATTTTAGTATAAGCTGAGAAAACGTATAAGAAAATTTATTTGAGTATAAAAATCAGCTGATTTCGTTTTATTATTCAATTAAAAAATAAAATTAATTATATTTATTTGTACTTAAAAATGTTTTGATAACAATCATTAAATATGTAGAATTAAATTATATGATGTAGTTATTACCGAAACAAAATTCGACAAAAATGTACGGTGTTCTTATAATATATACATTTATAAATTATAACCAGTTTTGTAACAAAACTTTTAAAATATACCCGTTATCCAAATGCTATAAATACTGTAAAATATTAATATAACGCTTAGATACGCTTTAATAGAATACGCATTCCGCATTATGATGTGAATTTGAATCATCAATTAAATTAAATATATGGATCTAAGATTCATAATCTTGTACTATAATTAAAAATTATTTTAGCTAGCATGTATTAAATAACTTAATAATAAAATATTTTTTTTAATTTCCAACTCTTTTTATTCCACTATTCTACTTTTCTGTGTCAAATATATCATAGTTCGGGAGAATATTTTTTATAAAAATGCGCTAATTATTATAAATATTTTAAGTGCATTTTAAATCATATTATTCAAAACTTTGAAATATATAATAGTAATTTAGACACTACATAATGATGATTAGTAAATCGCTCTTGTGATTGATAGATAAAATGATTCAGAAAAGACAAAAATATTGTTCTGGAGAATTATCTTGAAGATTATCACATGTAGTTTACATTTCTTACGTTTCTTGGAACAATTCCTTCTTATATAGACGCTTCATAATTCGTAAATATTTTGTTAAATTTTTCATCGGCATTATCTCATATTTTTTAAAATATGTGATGGATATATGATACTTGTTAACAGCAATATAATAAATCAACATCCATTTTTTTTAATGCAATATATAATAATAAATTTAAAGAAAAATTTTCTCAGAAACAAGTAAAGTTCTAATGAAAAGAAAGTGGCACTTAAAAGTTGAAAAGCAGTTTGAGATGTATCTCGTATATTTGAACACTCTTTTAATTTTTTAATATATAATACTCGTACATTTCCTTATATAATTCTTTAAATCGAATTAAGCATTTATAACCATCTATCCATCAAGTTACACATATTTTTATCATCAATTTTATTTTTTTTAATTCTTAGGAACATGCTTATTAATACATTCAATAAATGTTAATTTTCTTAATATTAAAGCTCTGAAAAATGCTATTACTGAAGAAATTGTCCCAACACAGTTTTAATTTTACAGGAGCTATCCACAAATTCAAAAAATGTGAAGTACAATAGATACTCGTATATATCATATGGGGCATACGTAAACTGCGCCCAAATTACCTTTTTTTTTGTAAACTGCGCCCGAATTTTTATCTTAGTTGAAAAGGTATAGTGTAAACTGCGCCCGAAATGTTATCTATGTTAAAAAGGTATAATGTAAACTGCGCCAGACTTATTAACTTATTACATTTTCACTTATCAAAGTCTCTATGTTTGACGATTGTGTACTTTTTAAAGTATATCAGAGACATTTTATTTGGTAGACGTTTATATAAGTGAAGAAGCTCAGTATCCACCTGAAGTATGGGCTCAAGCATCAGCAGAGCCAACTTTAACCACAAATGCATGTGAGTCTTTTCATTCTCAATTTTTTTATTTATTTTATTATTATTTTTTTTATTAGCTTTCGACAAAAACCATTATAGCTCAAGAATTATTACAATAAAATTTCATAATTAATTAAATTTACAGTTATTAATAAAGTTAATGAGTAGGTTATTTTAACAATAGAACATTCTCACTTTAATTCCAGCTTTTATACAACTCATCCAAATATTTTCATGTTCATAGAAAAGTTAAAAGGAATTCAAATAGAAGTTTACATTAAACTAAATAGTATAAATGAACCGTTTTAATTCCAAAACTATAAAACAAAAAAAAAAAAAACGCAAAAAGTTAGAAAATTTAAATAATAAATATAATTGTAGTCAAATTCCAATTGATGAATATGTATCCACCATATTTAATTATTTGTAATATTTATAATTATTTTAATTTTTAAAATTATATTTTATTTTTAATTATTCAAATTAAACGGCTGTAACGAATTAAGTATTTTACCCGGGCGCAGTTTACATGTCACCTTTTTACTCTTGATAAAAACTCGGGCGCAGTTTACATGTGTGATTTTGTGTTTACCTGTATTTTGGGCGCAGTTTACAATCGCCGATCATATGTGGTACTAATAACACTGAACATTATATTTCTATAAGATGGTAAACAACAAACAAAATTAATATCCAATAATAATATACAAGTATAATATTAATTATTATAAATTCATTATGCAACTTTCAAAAACAAATGGAGGAGTCAAATCCTTAAAATCCCTCCTTTAATACGTGCGTGATAATCATTTATGTCATCTACCCAGTTTTTTTTTTTTGCAAAAATATATATATATATATATTAGAATATACAAGTTTAATCTACTTTATTAATAAATTTGAATCAACTACTTTATGAACTTTCATATGAAATAAAACAAACTTTTTTCACTTAGAATCATTTTATTATTTCTGGTCCCTGAATTTAACCCGATCGCAGATTTTCTTTTAACCAAGGAATATTTTTAAATAATATTAAATATTATTCATATTTCATAGGTACTTCATGCATTTACATAAATAATATTGCATTTATATAATGTATGAACATTATAAAAGCATTATTTTTTGCACAAAAAGTTTTGAAACATATCTCATTTAGTAAAAACATATAAAACACCAAAAAATAAGCACTCCATTTATACAACTATCGAGCTTTTGAATATAAATATTAAATAAAATCAAAAAAAATGTCTTTTATTGCCCATTAAAGTAATTTTTTTTAACTATAAATGTTATTATTGATAAACTGATACATGTTAATATGTATCTTAGACATATAGTATTACTTATAAATGTACATTATGTTCTATGGCGTTTTTATTTTTATAGAATAAGTATATACGCGTTATAAATGCAAAATTGAAATGAATAATATGCAAACAATTATTATATTTATTTAGATGGTGTATAATATAATATTTTGAATAAACTTCGTGTAGAGATAATTGTTGAGTTATGTATTTATTTTATTTTAGTTTTCGCTTAATCGACATATCCATTAGCAAACTTGAGACGAATCTTTTGTACACCCGACTTCCCGACTAGACGGAAATATGACACCGAACTCCCATCATTGTTTTTCATATGAAACGGAAATGGTTACTATTATCCGCTTTGTAAGTAAGTCAATATTACCAGGTTACTGTTTGATTGGTTCGGCGTGGTCGATTACATATTAGTTGTATTATATGAATGACCCTTTTTCAACATCCATGTATAGAAGATAAAAACTCGCAAATAGAGTTTACGTTATATTGACGAACCCTTTATTTACAAGTATTTTTACATTTCCATTGCTATACCGAGGCATTTTGAATTTAAAAATGTATTAGAATAGTATTGTTAAAGTAACTCGATGTATTATAAACAATAATATAAATGTAAAATGCATTGGGTACATTGTACGTGCAGATAGTAGGTAAATTAATACAGCCGAAAATTCATGCGTGCGCGTCAACGGTTGTAATTTAATAAAAAGTATAAAGTATTAAGGAAGGGGTGTCCCGAGTCGAGTTTTATTGTTATTAGTGAGGTATAGAGAAGTGTAGAGTGACTGTGTAAATAATTTTTGAGTGCCCGAGTGTCCAAATAAAACCACGTACTCGGACTAGGCACCTGGGACCTCACACGAAGTTGCGCTGGCTTCTTGGATTCATTCCGTTCATATACCTAACGATAATAATAATAATAATATAATATATAAGATGCAGCGTTATAAACCCATTTCATTCATAGTTTTTAACGTGGTACCTAAATTAATGTTTTTGAATTCTCCCACCCTTCCGATGACATTTGAAAAAATATTCGTCTCCCAAGAAATTTCCTGTACTTCTATAGTCCTTTATAAATGTATAAATAATATGTAAATATATTATAGTCATCGTTTAATATAAAGGGCATTCGAGTAGGCAGGAACATCAAATATACACAGAAGTGATAGGAGTTAAATACACAAAATAAAAGTTTATTTAATAACACAGAAATTGAACTATTGTTATTATTAATAATATTACATGCAGTAGTTACTGCTAAAAAGAGTAAACTTTAATCGTATTTTGAGTTAATTATATTGCTAAAATAATTAAAATTTAGAGTGAAAATTACGTAGTATTATAGACTATTTTTAAGCTATTGACATCATTAACATACGTTTTAATTAAAAATGATTTCCAGTTTTAAAGATAATGTATAACATTTAATAATCATTCTTAAAAACTATACAATCGCAGGGTTGAATATATAATTAGATTTTAAATTGTTTTGTTAAATAATTTAATTTTAACTAATAAAATGAAAATAAATACGAATGATACGAAAAATTTGTGAAGTATGTTACATAATTAATGAAAAAATACGATGATTAATTAATATAATAAAATAATATAATATTTAATTTAAATTAACTATTAAATAGTCAACACTCTTAAATTAATATATAAATAAATAAATAGTTTATATATAGAAATAAAGAAATAAGTTCTGGAATATTATTTTATTTCTAAAGTATGACCGGTTTCGAATTAAAAATTCACCATCCGGTATTTACAAAGTTATAAAATTGCGACTGAATACGAAAAAATAAAATCGCTCAAGGCTAAGCTTTTGTTTATTTATTTATATTTTAATTAATATGAATTGTAATAATTTGATTTTGTTTTCATAAATTAAATATTAATTAAGATATTTAATTACATTATAGTAAATTTTCAAATTTTTTTAAAAATAGTTTTTAGGTATAAAATTAAAATAATTTCATGACTTATATTTTAAATTAATTTCATTTTTAACTATATTTTATTGTTTTATAGTTTTCTAGAAAACGTCTATTGTTGAATATTTTTACAGTTAGAAAATATTTTCTAAAATAATGACCTTGTTTTAAACCTTGAATCGTTTAAATGATTAATGGCAATAGCTTACTTACTTTCAGTACCATAATAATATAAATAAGTTACAATCTTATTCAATTTACAACGAAAAAACCTTATCAAATGTACAATTAATGCTACATTATTACCTTCTTATAATTAATTATATATATTTATATACAGTTAGAAGGTTCAACAATTTTTATTATTAGAAATGAATAATGGATTCATTTCTAAATTTTTAATTTGAATTTCATTAAAAGCTTTTAAAAAATATGCTAAATAAATATTTTCAGTTCAAATATATAAAATATCACATTTATATATAACCGATAAATGGAAATATATATGATCACGGTTTGTGTACGGTCTCCGTATTTTATAGATATCGTATCACTTTTTATTATAATAATTATATTTTTAATAATTACTATTATTGTTTTCAAATTATTTATTGAATTTTTAAAGATATTGGTTTAACAATAGCATATCTATTATAAGTATAAGCAAAAAAAAATTGTATTTAACTTATATATAGTTTTATACTTCAATATCTATATTTTAAAACAAAATATAATTTAAATAGAAATAATCAATTAATAGGCGTTTCGTTATTAATTTATTTATTGATTAATAATTTATCAATCTATTATTGTAGAAGGTGAACCATATTTTTATCGATTTGTAATAAATATTTTACTCGTACTTATATAAATATATATAATTGCTCACTAACAATAACATTATGTGACATTTATGAGACGAGTGGGCATTTTATACTTTTTAATATCCGGTACTTACGCAAATGCACGTGACTGGCACGTGACCCTATGCCGCCGAGCTATTGCAATGACCCTAAGGTTTGCTTAAAATAATAGGTACTTTATTAATAATTATTACGCCTAGACCTTCAATTACAATAACCTGATGTTTTTGTTTTGTATTAAAATTATTTTAAATATTTTTGGCAAGTTGTTTTTTTACTGTGAAATGATTAATTTAATATTAAAAAGACTCATTTGAAAACTTAAAATACAAAATACTATTTACTTAGTACGAAAATGTATTAAATTAATTTAAATGTAAAAAATATATATTATTTTTGTGTATGAAATTATAAGACATTATTCTTTTTTACTATAGAACTAAATGTTTCAATTTTTATTTCATTATTATGTTTGTTGGTTATTGTAATAGACTAAAGACTAATAATTGAAGAACTCTCAGTTTACGTAAACATGCAAGAAATATAATTTTTTACTATTTTCAAAATTCTGATACAGATAGTGATACTTCTATTAAATATAATAAATTTGTAGTTATTTATTATTTTAATTTAAATTTTATATGGGGTAATGTTGCAAATTGTTTTTGAAGATATAAGTAAAAATAAATGTAATATTTATGAGCAGGTTTCAGATTTTTTAGCATATAGTAGAGTGAGTTATAAATATGTTGTATACACTAGGGCCTCCAGATACGAAATTGTATGCTTTTTTTTTTAATATATTTAAAGCGTTTTTAGATTTAAGTCCTATTTTTAATGTTTTGGTACTATTTTTTGTGAATTTTTAATTTTTTTTTTTCATTTATATAACTCAAAAAAAAAACTCACATTTTCATTTCATAATAATTAATAACAATAATATGGTATTATAATATATAATTAAATAGCTCATCATAGAGTGCTATTGGATGGTATAAATTTATGACTTTATTAAGATATTAATTTTTGCTATTTTTCATATTTGTTTAGTATATTATATTACATATTTCAGTTATTTTTAATGCTATAAAATCTGAATGCTGCTTATGACTCATGAATCATGATACTCATTCGCGGTAGTAGGTATTAGAGAAAAAATACGATTAATGGCAATAATTTTTAGACTACAAAGAAAATAAGACTACACCAAACATTATAATAAAATAATTTTTTATCAAATACCAGTTAAATAATTATTGATACGAAATCGATTGGACGAAATAAGTATTTATCAAATCCCGAAGACCTTTATATTCCTATCTTTGTTTACGAATACCCGTATACATCGTATTGTCTATAAAATGCTTTAGAAATAATGACTTAAATGAAATAACTTATTCGTATAAATACCGGATGTGGACATAAGATATCAATAGATTAGAGATATTTGCAGTATTTTAAATGTCATAGGCTTATACCTAATGCGTACTTCTATAGTATTATAAATTATGACATTCTTTATTCAATAATTATGTAGTATTTTATCATCATTCTTGTTTGTTGCTTTTTACATCGGGCCAGACGGTACATCAAAAATATATTGTATTTTAATATTTTATTTAGTCTTATTTAGTGTACATTGTAAGGAAATGAATCATTATCAATTTGATTTCACACAAGCTAAATGAAAAAAATTACCAGATAGCCCTTCCAACTTCACCAATGACTACTTTGTCTGAAATACCCAGGGGTTTATTCCCCTAACATCAATAGTATTTCGAGAATTTCAGCCATATTACCTGTTACAACCAATACGCCTAAGCGTTCATTCCCAACATAGCGAAAGTTCAAAACATATTTACGAAACATTTACGTACACTATAGGACAAACTGGGTGATTTACTAGACCAAACCGTTTACTGCCAAGTTCGTTTACCGGCAGTATAATATAATATATTATGTGTATTTACATTTCCATTTTCGACCACAAAAAATTGTAGTTTTTAAATTTTGGTAACCTCTTACTTTATAAACATTTGTGAAATCATTAAAAATTAGCAATGGTTTTAATATAACTTCAAAATTTAAATTATATATATATATACACATAATAAAATAAAAAATTATAAACAATGATAACATGGTAGGTATACATAAACAATACATTATTGTTGAAGTAAATTATAATATATTTACACATACTTGATATGTTAAAGGTACATTGAACATAATACAATTAAAATCAAATTAATACTCTCATTAAATATATTCATAATACAAGATAAAAATTATTATATTTAACATAAATTACAATTAATTATTACAATTGAGTATACCTTTATAGTTGTATGCCACAGATTTGACATACGTGTATTGGCATATTTCTCCTCTTTTGTATTGATTAATTAACATTGGTTATTTTTTGTCGTTTTACAATTTTATGTCAGAGTGTTCTTAGTTCATCAATGTTTCTTCATTTACAATAGATATCAGCCCACACTTTTTAAATTATAAAATTAACTCATTGCAAAATATATGGCGAATATCGATAAAAACTATTTTTTTAAATGAAGGGACACATAGGTGTTGGTTATGTGTATAAGTTCTAAAAATACAAGTGTTCAAGCTTTGGTGAATAAAAATGATATTAAATAATATGATTTTCTACTATGTAATCAATATATATTTGAATTTTTTCAAAAATTGGACACTTGCTCATAAGGTTCTCGATGAAACAATCGCTTACATTTTCTATATTGAAAAATAATATGTCAAATATATTATGAAACCATTAACCAATTTCAGATGAATTGTCAAACTTGATAATTGCCTTTTTTTTATTTTTCGATACCAGGGTTAAGTTAAATTAAATCGACACTATGTAATTGTAGTTTGCAGCCACATTTAGAAACAGCCTTATCAAAATCAATACTTTGGAAGGAAAAAAATGTAACCTCAAATCTTTACACATTTTGCTTATTGCGTGGAAAACTGAAATATGTTTTTTTGGTATAAGTAACTTGGCAATAAGAAATAATAAGAAATATACTAATGAAACGTAATGAACATTAAAATATCCATAAATTGAAAAAAATTAAAAAAAAAAAAAACAAGGACAATAACTGAAAATTCCTTCCTTATGTCTTCAACTGTTGATAAAAAATTGAAATTTGTTTCACTCAAAAATATTTTTTTATTTTATTTTTTATTATTTATCAATAAAAAGTTTTCATTTTATTTAGTTTTGATGTATCTAAATTAAATTAAGTAGATTATGAGTTTCAGCTATATTAGTAAGACTAATTTAGTCATGATTTTAAGTCGTTTTTCCTATATATTTTTTCCAAATCTGTTTGTATCGGAAATGGTTGGTACCTTATGGTTAACTAATTTTTGCGATTTAAGTAAAAATCATTTTTTTTTGATCTTTTACGTACATTATCAATACATTTTATTTTACATGCTATATTTACTACTTGCTTCTCTAATGCATGACTGGAATATGCATCATGATTTTTTAATAGTGAATTTGGATTATTTTTATAGTTTTTTATAGTTGTCATTTATACAAAGTTTTTCTTTACAATTTTTAGTTGTACACCGCCAACGTATAAACCTTTTATCGTACGAATCACAAATTCGAAATTTGAAATTATTCAGTTTTAACATTTTTTTTTACTACGATTGTTTCAATAATTTTATTTTCCATTCTAATGAATATACTCATTTCTCACAAACGTCTACATAAACTAAGCTGTATACTTTTTAAATATTAGATACAATCGTGGCAACACTTTATCTTAATTCACAATGTCACGGTATCAACGTTGAATAAATTATAAATAAATTTGTTAGATTTCCACGAAAGTGTAATTTTATTCTTTAATATATCTAAGTTACAACATGATATATTTAAAGTTTATTTTTTTTAATATTTTTTTATTTTTATCAAATTTATGAGCATGTGACAATTTTAAAAAATTATATTCATAATAAAAATCTGTATTATTTTAAATAATTCTTATTCAGTGGCGTATTTCAGAGTTCATGTCGGGAGGGGGGGGGGTCGAATTTAAAAAGAGTTTACCCAACTACTCACACAAACTTACTGTCAATACTTAATGAATTTTATATTGCACCTGTATAACCTATAAAGTAATAAGTTAAACAAATATGATAAAAAAGCAACATATTTATAAAACAAAATCTATATTTCTATTTTTTTTTTATTAGCAAATCTATTTATAACATCATCTATTGATATAATTATAGTATGAGGTATGTTTAGCAAAGCCAAAACAGTCAAGCGTTTTTGCCCCATTTTGGATCTTAACCATATTTTCAGTCTAACAAAAAAAAGCAACAAAAGTAAGCAAAGAGAAGAATTATAAGTTTGTTTTTAATGTAATTTAAGAAAAAGAACAAGTCCTTAATTTTAAGCAATGTAAATATATAAATACATATATACGACATATGTACCACAAAGAAAAATGTATGTACATTTTTACCACGGTTATCTAGATAACCGTGATTTTTACCAATAATTTGTTATCATCAACACAATTTATTGGAATTTTTGTTTTTTAATGAAATACTCAAATACCCTTTACCCATTAGTTATATAAAATTGTCCTGGTCTAAAAATTCTCGGGGGGGGAGGGATTGCTCCCATCGTCCCCCCCCTCAA
This sequence comes from Sipha maydis, assembly GCA_034509805.1. Lineage (NCBI taxonomy): Eukaryota > Metazoa > Arthropoda > Insecta > Hemiptera > Aphididae > Sipha > Sipha maydis. The sequence continues at coordinate 61,683 of JASXSY010001156.1, forward strand.
ATATGCCACTGTTCTTATTATAATGTTACAAGTTATAAACACGATCTATGTATAATGCACGATATATTTTACTACGACTGGAATCATTTTTTACTCACGTTATTTAGTTTTTATACTATGTAAGTAACTTACAATTTTATTATGGATAATAAACCCTTTAAATTTATTATTTGTATACGTACCTGACAGTTAAACATAACAACTTAATAGTTTTTATTATTTCTATTGTAATTCATATACCTAGTAAATATTAATTTTTTATCCAAATGTTAATACGTCCCTTTGTGTTATTAAACTACAACCAATATGGTACAAATCGCCAATTTCAAATGCTTATTAACAGTAAAAGTTTCGTCAAGGTATTAAAAAAAGTTTTGAGTAACTACAACTAATAATTAAAATATAAAAACCTAACTAAATAACTAATACCGTATAAATTAAATTTGTTTAAATAAGCGATTTCGCCAAAATTTCATTTTATATCACTTATATAACTTTTTTTGTAACTTGATAATACATTTTCTTTTAGCTACAATGAAAATTGTATGACAAAACTTTTGCGTAATTTTCTAGCCTTAATTATTTAAATTTTGCAAATTTTCTTTTAGGTATTGTCAACATTTAATTAATTTATTCAAACGCTTATATTACTTATTTTTTAAAAAACTACACTTAATTTTTTATAATTTCAGTAAGAAATATATATATGAAAAACTTTGTATTAAATTTAAGAGACTCTTTGTCAAATCAAAATAATAATACTATTTAAGTTTTTATTATTATCCATGATTAAAAATTTATCCTAAAAGAAATTATCCATTATTACTCATACTAAGACGGTGAAACTATATGCAATTTTTTTATTTATATTTTATTTTTTTATTTGATAAAGTAGAATATTTACAATCTGTAATATTTATATACATACAATAAGTAAATATGATAATACAAAAAAAAAAAGGAATAACATGAATGGCGTGAGGAGGAAGGTTGATTTACGTTACTTCTCGTTAGATATAAATGAAGGATAAAATAATTTGTATCTTATATGAGTTAAAATTTACGAAAAACGTGACAAATATTATTAATTTTACAAATGTTAAACTTATATTTTGAACATTGAAAATATTAAAAAAGCTTGGAAATATATAGATAATTATTTTTATTTTGAAAAATGTAATCATTGACATTTCACATATCAAATTCCTATGAAACAGCAATCAGGGTTAAAATAAATTCTACAATAATAATAACCAAACGTAGAACATTCCAAACATAAAATAAAAGAACGCCGTAAAATGAGTGTGACAGCAACATAAAATACGTATACATACGAAAGTATTTTGATATAAATCAAGGATTCCATTATTTATTGAAAATTTAAATATGCTTAGAAGTGTTATTTGTACTATTCAATCAAACTTATATTATATCAATTGGGTTATATAAGTTTCTAACGAATTATTAAAGAACTGTAAAATATGTGTACAATCCACCATTATTCCATGTTCAATATACTCGTATAAAAAGCAAATATAATTGTTATGTGTATTTATAATTCTAAATACAACAGTCATTCAATTATATTAAAAAAATGTCAGCTAGATTATTTTTTTCCGTTTAAGTGGTTTTTACACAAAGTTGGTTGAAGGTTTTTGTTGGTTATTATTTTCATCAGTGCATCATGATCGGTGTCTGAAGTATCATTAATGAGTGACTTCTTCATTCAACGCTTATCACTCATGTAATTTATTTCTCAAATATTCATTATGTACCTTACGTAAACTTACGTAAATATAACACTTATACGAGATACGGAAAAAAGTGCATTATAAAGTACATATGACTATGACTATTATTCATATATTAAATTCTAAAAACAAAAAACTAAATAATATAAATATTAATGTGATGTCGCATATTCCATAGCATTTACATTAATAATATTTTGATCAATAATTTTTGGAAAATTAATACCTAAAAAAAGTATTGTAAGATTAGAAATAAATTAAATACAGTAACAAATAACTTAAAAAAATACTGATAAAAAATAATGTAGATACATTTTATCTTCTTCTTCTTCTTCTTTTGCCTCGTCTTCCTCCCAACTATTTGGGGTCGGCCACCCTTTGTCCTACACCTCCACTTCACTCGGTCAATCACATCTCCTCTGCACACACCGACAGCCCTCATGTCATTCTCCAAAGTCTCCAACAATCTCTTTTTTGGTCTTCCTCTTCCTCTTTTCCCTTCAACGTCCATCTTCATAACCACTCTTACTGCATTCGTTTCCTCTCGCCTCATCACATGCCCAAACCATCTCTGTCTATTTTCTCTCATCTTTTCCACAATTGGCGCTACACCAACACTACCTCTCACGTATTCGTTCCTTATTCTATCTTCTCTTGTCACTCCACTCAACCATCTAAGCATTCTCATTTCCGTGACACTCATACTTTGTTCAATTCTCCTGTTAACCGCCCAACTCTCTGAACCATACAGCATAGTTGGTCTCACTACACTTTTATAAAATTTACCTCTCAGCCTCATTGGAATTCTCTTATCGCATAACACGCCCGATGCTTCTCTCCATTTCATCCACCCGCACTTAATCCTATATTTTACATCCATGTCAAAGCCCCCATCCTTTTGAACAAAAGATCCTAAATATTTAAAGCTCTCAACTTCACCTATCACATTACCATCTATTGTCAGTTGTCTCCTCGTTATAAAATGTAGATACATATTATACATTACCAATTTATTAATATTGATTTATAGACACACCGTTGAGTTATTATATGTTTTCATACATTTTAATTTTTTAAATACAAATTAATATTTTAGAATTACACAATTCTAAGTATTTACTTATTATAAATATTATATAATATAATATTATACACATTAAATATATTTTTTCATACATAAATTAAAAACGATTGTATGGAAAAAAATGTACTATTTAATAATACATACAATTTTACGAAACATAAAGAACAACTAAAATTCCACTATTCTATAAAGATTCAATATTGTCAACAACTCGTGGATGAGTCAATGCTATTGTATTATAAATCACATCTATAACACTTGCTATAAACCTCCATGAAGTGTGCCATATTAAAAATGTATAATACATTTTATTGGTATGTTGTTTGCCAACGACCATCTAAGCAACACATATTAGTCATTATCAGCAGTTGATGTTATATCCATCCAATAAAAATTCAATTTAATGAATGAACTGACCAACATTTAGCATTTATTTATTCAATATATTAATGCTATTTGCTCTTTACTTCAGATGACAAGCAATTTCATTTAACCAACATTATTTGCTATATAGCATGAGTTAGTATTAGTATTTAATACAGATATGTCCGAAAAAAATTATTAGTTTTCTAGAATGGTTGTTTTTATTAAGTATAAGTAAATGTTTGAATAAATTGTTTTTCTAAACAATGTATACATAATGATAATACCTTGGTACCTATATGTTTTATCACATGATTGAAATATATTTAATTGAACATACTTAATTGCTGCTATGAAAATATTAATTTAATTTAAATTAGTTAATTCAAAATAAACAATATTTTATCTAATATTAATATTTGTTTATAAATAGTTCTAATATGCGGAGTACTTAATATGAATATATATTTAACAATAACATTGTTTAAACAAGGTAATTAGTTGTTCAAGTTTTATTCTTAAAGTAAATTTTCCATAAAATGTTTGAGTACCTATTTGCAAATATATTATGATTTACAACTTAAAAAGTTTAATTTTAATCATGTTTACATTTTTTCTTTTATAAAATATTAAAATTTAATAATTACAAAATGCTTCATACTACAGACCAATATATCTTACGCATACACAAGTGTACGTATTATTATTTATATAATTACACCAAAAATCGAATACTTACAAAAAAACATTAAAGGAAAGATATAATAGTCAATGGGACCTGAAGCGTGATTAGAACTCTTTGTCATAAAATTATATACTCGTATAATGTTAAAGAAAACTTTTATATTTGATAAATATGAAGTTCTTAAACGTCAGATTATCAAAGTTAAATATATCATTATATCAATGATTAATTTCTCTTCTAGTTTACTTGGATTGTAATTACTAATTTGTAAAATTGTGGTTAATTTCCAGTCCATAAATAGAATAAATACATTTGGTAGTATTGATTATATATGTCAGCATAAAATTTAAAAAAAATGAATCAATGTGTATCAATTAAGTGTTTAAAGGATTGACAGCTTTTGATAAGTCGTTTCACTACAATTAATTCAAAAAACCAGTTCATGTCCACAAAAAAAAAAAAACCTAAGGAAGAAAAATACGATTCCATATCACTTAACTCAAGCTCAATAACTCTATTACTCAATTTACGTACACCAATGAAGTAGTTGACCACTTTAAAACACGGTTTCTGTTAATAATTAGTTTCTTAAATAATTCAAATTAATTTTAATTTAATTTTATAAATTTTAAAATTCATATTTTTATTATACTCGTACATTTTTCTATTGATTAATAGAATAAGATTGATAATTGATGTATAATGGTGTATAATTGATGAATGACTAAAATGTCAATGAAGTCAAAAACAAAAAATTTGTATTTTTCAATTTTAAGATGTTTATAAATAATTATAATTATACATTATTATGACTAGGGCTCGGAAATTGTAGGAGCTAAAAAGGCAATATATGCACGAAAAAATTACAATATCTGCACGAAAATGTTGCAAAATATGCATTAAATATGCAAAAAAGAATTTATAAACACGCAAAAAAAATATTCTGAAGTTCAAAAAAAAAAGAAACACATCTGATGTTAACAAAAATATACACAAAAACTATGTATAACTGAAAAAAATATATAATTGGTTGGCATTTTGGCTATAAGATAAGAAAAAACATAAGTATTTCGGCATTTAAGCGTGATAGACTAAATAAGTAGGTATCGATGTTATTAAATTAATTGTTGACTGTGATGATGGCAATAAATATCTTCGTTGATAATTTTAAATTTTATATATTCAATATTATTTGAAATATACAGACGAGGAAAATAAAATGTTTAAATTTATTAAAATATGCATAATATGAAAATAAAATCAATGTAATATGCATTTTTTTAGCTAAAATTGACAAAATATGCATTTCAATTTTTTATCTCACCATTGTATAGATCAGATTTCTAACTTGGTTTGCTATAAATTGGGACCTACAGAACAATATGGAATTCCTACAACTTCCGAACCCTTATTATGACAATTAATACTAAACAGTACTATTGGATGTTATAACAACGTAATTTATTAGTACTTATGTATGAATCAAGTCTATTTTATGTGCAGCAGATAAAACTAGTTTTAACTGAATACATTTAATTTTTTAACTATTTTTATAATTTAAAATATAATTGTTTTGGCTAAAAATGTCGAACTTTAAATTCAATGATATATTGGAAATTATTTTTAACGAATATAATACGGATATAATGAAATTAATTATACATCTATATATATAAAAATGGAGACGAAAAATTCGAAATTGCATCAGTTGAGAACGGCTGGGCCGATTATCTTGATTTTTTTTTTAAATGGTTGAGAATGTCGTGGAGCGGGTTTATAGGGTTTATATATATTTGAGAATAATATTTATTTATTAGTGGTTAATATAATGAATTACCCGACGTTGCAAGGTAACCAAAAAAAAAACATAAATAAGTACTTTGAATATTTTCTATTTGTTTGTGTCATTAAAAATGCCAAGAAGACGCCAGAATGCCAATTTTTGTCGTAGAACAAATGCAGCTACAAACATGAGAAATAGAAGAGCGCAAATAACAGACGAACAATGCCAATCCGATAGTGCAAATGATTCGTAGTTGACTCACGCAGAGCAAATGACCAACTACGCCAACAGGTACATCGAACATTTATATCTGATTCATTCCTGCGTCTAGCATTCCAGTATGAGCTCGATATTGAATATTATGCTCATTCAAAAGTAGTAATTTGTGCTATGGACAAGGAATGCCCGCACTGCTATGCTCTCAAATTCAAAAATGAGCCAGTCTGGATGTGTTGTGCGTCAGGAAAGATGCAACTACCTGAAATTGAAATACCACCTGAACCATTGAACGGTTTACTTATCGGTACAGATCCAGATTCTAACGTGTTCCTGAAGTCAATTAGAACATTCAATTCATGTTTTCAAATGACATCGTTCGGAGCAACAGAAATAGTTCGTAATACTAATGCAAATGGTCAACAATGCAATTCTATACTACGGATTTTAGTACGTTAAGGTTAGGTTAGGATTATGTATTAATTGATTATATTAATCCACCGTATTATGTCAAACTTGGTATAACTTTGAAACTTTATTAGATTTAAATCATACACTAAGGTACGTACAAACAGCACTAGGTCCTCGATCTACCGCAGGTAGATTGTCTACCTGATAATATACTGCTGTGAATCAGAATTTTTTTCCCGGAGAGAAAACTTAAGATAAATCTAGAACATCATCCACCGAATATTAAATAACGAGTTTAACAAAGTTAGAGTCATATAGAGTTGGTATATTTAACGAGCAACGAAGTGCGCGGGATCAGCTAGTTTATTATATAACTTCTATGTTCATATATAATATTTAATTATTTTTAGAATTTTATATTGATTTTTTTTTCCTGAGAATGCCAAATAAGCGAGAAATATATTGATTTACTGAGATGGTGATCTAATTTTGTCTGTTAGTATTTGTTAAACAAATAATTAAATTCTGAAATTGTATAGCTTTGGAAAAAAAATTGAACAATTAATATTCATACATTAGTTCATATTGATACAGTAATAGATAAGTTATGAAAACTAAAATTAATAATAACAAAACGAAACATATCTATGACAATTTATACAACAAATATATATTACTCAAATACTTTTTTTTAATTTAAGTATAAGAATTATTTTTCGAATAAATTTGAAAACCATAATTTGAAAACTGTAAAGAGAATAAAACAGGTAATTCACTTTTTTCTATATTTTGAGACTAAAATACTTCATACATGTAGTTTTATTTCAAATGTATTTTTGATTTTTTAAAAATAACAATTATATGATCAGGAAATGGTATTATTATATATTTTAATAAGTTAAATTAAAATACCAAATGACTAATATAAACCATAACTAAAATATTTTACAAGTTTCTTCTATATAATTTAAAATTACTATAGAAAATTAAACTATGCAATCTGATCTTAACATTTTTTAAATGATATCTCGATTACTATCTATGAAGTTTAAATGTTAGTTTTTTCTTGAAAAATGTCATTAAAATTGCCTACATAAAACGCCATTAAATTGTTATAGTTACAAGATTACATTCTAAATGTTGTACCATGTACAAGTTATATAATCATCAGTATATTTTATTTATCTACTCTTAAAATCCAAATACCAAGTATTTTACATAGTATATTAGCATTTAAAGTAAACTTTTTCACTACAAAATATATGCTACCTTTTCAATTTATTCTGAAATAAAAAATAAATATCTAATAAAAATCTTTTAATTGATTAATTAAAATAGGACTTTTACATTATTGTAAATGTTGAGTGTATACAATGTTAAGTATTCAGCATTTGAATAAAGATGTTATTGTAGAAGCATTTCATAGGTCATCGATTTTAGGAAACTCGATATAATGAAAACAAACCAAATGTTTTTGCAATAAACAAAAAAAAAAAAAATGAATAGTAAGTAATAAATTTTACAAAATAATAAAATTTTGGGCCAAATTAGTATTGATAGTTTCTATAATTATGTCTATTAAAACTAAAAATAATTTAAGACAAGAAAATGCATTAAGAACAGTTACAGATTTAAAAAAATATTTAGTAGCTGTTATAGAATTTGTAACTTAAATTAGCTTAAAATTTTTCAGTAGAACCTCTTTAATCTTTGGGACTAAGGGTGTAGTCAGAACGCGAAAAAAGTGGGACTATCAGAATATACAGAACATTTTTATTTACATATTATGTATTTAAATCATAATAGAAATATATTATATGTACTTAGAAATGCATATACTTATTTGTATAAATGTACTTATAAATATGTATATGTATTATATTTTAAATTACTTAGAAAAAAAGTCAGTTATAGATTTTTGTTTAGCAAATGACATTCTAGACTTAGCTGCAATATTCCTTCATTTATTGATCCACAAAATATTCATGAAGTTGAATTTTAACTGTATATATTCATTGTATATATTATTATGTATAATAATAAAACATAATAAACTAGCAATTATATAATTTTATATACCTATCTACTATAAATTAGAAAATCCAAATATACTTTTAAATTATTCATATCGATAATACTATGGTCGGATAAACTAGAGTGGCGGATCAACCGAGGGCAAACAAGAGGGATTCTTCTGTACTAATTTTGAAAAATTTTAAATTGCACAAATTTATTTACTAATAAAATATAACAATTAACAAAATATATATTTTTTAAACAAAGCAATTATTTTAAACCAAAATATTAAATAACAATATAAAAGATTAAAATTCACTACCATACATTATATAAAATGAAAAATATTTTAAATCATATCATAGATTTAGTATGTGTTCCTTGTGCTATAGTAACATTGTCATCTTTTCTGAACAATGACACTTTTAAAAATGCTAATTTTTTTCCAAGTTTTACAGTTTCTGCATTAATGACCACTCGATCACCAATTTTTGCTGGTGCCAAATATCTAGAAAAAAACATAAATTAGATTCTAAAAATTATATTATCAATATGAAATAGCTATTGAAAAATATATACTAGGTAAAATATTCATTATGGTTTTATTAAAGTACTTGTGTAAATTAAAAATGTATCAATATGAATTTATGTACATTTCTGAATTTAGTTGAGGTCCAAGAAACCATAATGTCCTACAGCAAGGATGGCAAATCCATGGCACTAGGTATAATGTATTATATTAAATATAATATTATAGGTAATAGGTAAAAATATTTTGTTAATTTTGTATTATTAATTCCTAAAGATTATTCCACTTTAAAAATAGTAGCATTAATTGTTTTGTTTATTTTTCTTCAAATTATTCATGCAAGTCACTATTTTCAGAAATGAATTTTATAAAATCTGATTTAAGAAACCGACTAATTAATTAATGCAGTACCACATGTACTTTATTACAATTTATTAATTATAAACCAAATATCAATAAATTGGCATCAAATACTCAACAAGAAAAATCACATCAAAATAAATAATTAACAAAGCAATATACCTAAACTAACCTTTTTATACTAATACATTAATTATATAATCAAATTATAATATAACAAAATATAATATTTTTTTCATGGCACATTCTAAAAATAAAAAAAGGTAATTTTTGGCACGCAGCGTTCAAAAGGTTTGCCATCCCTGTTCTACACTAAGTTATATTATCTTTTAGTGCCTCTATAACAACAATACTGATATATAGTTTTTATACATTTTAATTACAATATTAAATTGAAAAAACTATGACGGACTATTCTTACATAATACATTTTAATATACCTATATATATATATATATATTTATTATACTTCTATATCCAGAAATATACTACTGTGAATAAATTAAAACCTTATGAAATTGAAAAGTTGATAAAATTAACTAAACGTTTTAAACAGCAAATAAAAATAAAATAAGTTATTGAAAAATAATTTAAAATTAAAAAGATAATAAATGTATTCTTTGTTAATAAATACATACGAAACATGAAGATCAACTGAAACACCACTATTTGGAAAAGTATCAATTCTGTCAACAATTCGTGGATGCGTCAATACTGCCATACTAGAAATCACATCTACAACAGTTGCTGTAAAACCTCCATGGAGAGTCCCATATATATTGGAATGTTCTGTGTTGACGACCACCTCAGCGGTACACTGGCCATTACCAGCTGATGTTATATCCACCTAATACAAACCAGTTCAATTAATGGGTCAGTTTCACGAAAAAACATAAGTAGGAATATTAGAACTTATTATAATATACCTTCTCTAGAATCTTTTCAAGTCCATTACGTTTTACTAAAACTGAGACTATTTTTTTAATTCCATCAGTTGTTTTTTTACTTGCCATTTTCAAAATGTGAATTAAAATTAAATATATGTTTTTTTAAATAATAATATTATTAAATTAATAATATAAACATAACAATTTTATTATAATTTACTTAAAAAAGTACTTTTTCCAATGACTATATATTTTAGATAATGTTATCACATTATCAATTGTGACTTTTCAAAAAGCACATGTATATTTTACTTATTCTTATGGACGAATTAATGTGGTGCTATCTGTCTTCGTTATTATTTGAAAAGTTCAAATCCTTAATATTTTAAGATCATTAGATCAATTCGGAAATTATATTTCTGATTCATTCAGCTCATTGAAATCGTATACTACTTAATGTGGTATGTTCAAATTAACCATTATTCTCATATCCTTTTGACCCAAGCGGGAAATCAAGTAAATTTTGTTTTTATAACAGACTAATCTAATTATCAAAAACTACATTCAATTTTTAATACTTATAAATTACAAATAAATGCAAAAATAAACTAATGAACCATTTACCCATTAAATGGGTAAATAATACCCATTTTTTCAAATAAGTGTCAATAATACACTTTTTTTTAAAAAAATTCTATTAAATATAAATTGTTTTTCTTCAAGTACATTCGAGTCCTTATTACAAAAATTATGAATTGGGGTTTTTTTTTTATTTGAACTAATTTCAATTAATTGTTATAATATTATATCATATCATGTATTTTATTCATCATTATATATACAATAGATTCTACAGAAATATCAAAATTACAATTGAATAAGTTACCTTATATGAATAAAAATTGCTATTTAAACGGACCACGGGGGCCATGCCCCCCCTCCCCATAGGCCGTGGATGATTTATGATATAATATATCATTCATGGATTTAGATTATTAACTATCTATAACTGTGATAATAATATTTATTATCTAAGACTATGGGTACAATATTAATAAATTATTATATTCTGTGTTATTAAGGAAGATAAGGGAAGTCAAAGAAAATAATTTACCAGAGACTGCTATAGAAACAATTAAACAATCTATTGAGCTGTTTCCAAATATTAAAAAAATCCTACAGATATTTGCTACTCTGCCCGTAACATCTAAGACACCAAAACGCAAATTTTCTGTTTTAAAAAAGGCTTATAACATATATAAGAGCCATTATGACTAAGGAAAGATTAAATGGCTTGGCTCTGGCTAATATTAATGAGGATGATTTAGATTATAATGGTGTATAACAGGAAACATTGACAGCTTTTATTAAAAAAATCTCCTAGATGACTGAAACTTTTAGATTGGACACAATAAAACCACATTTAAGCGTACCTTATTGATATTATATTGTTAATACACATACAGTGCCGGCACGAGGGGTGTGCACGAAGTGCGGCCGCACAGGACCTCGCGATTTTTTATTGGTGTTTTATTTTTTTTTTATTATTATCTTATTGCTATTTTACAATATTATACAAAATTTTAAAAAGTTAACACATGTAATAAATACTTAATTGTAATATCATTATATTATAGTTCAAACTTTAAGCCCATCTTAAAATTAAAATTAAAATAACAGCATAACAATTATGTTTTCATTGTCACTTGGCCTAAAGCTGGGGAAAGGGAAGTCTCGTTTTTATAAATTGCACAGGGCCTCGCAAATCATAGCGCTGGCACTATATACATACCTAGGTAAATATTATCTGTTACAAAACAATAAAACAATATAAAACATATAATCATGCATATATATAACCATTAGGGTGGTTCTTATTTATAGAGAAAAAATCAAAATACAATATTTTTTAAATTTTACCCCCCATATTTATTCAACTATGTAATACAATTATTTTAGTGTAATATGGATTTTTACTTTTCAATTCCTTCACGTCCCTCAGGAGGGTTGAAATTTGACCAGAATGGGTAGTTTTATTGTTTTTTGTGAATAACTAAAAAAATATTGCGTAAAAATTAAAAATGTATTGAAGCTTAATTATAGATCATAATGTTACCTTTAAAAACTGTCTCATTAAAATTTTTGATAAACCTATTATTTATTGATAAAAATGGATAACCATAAATATTTTTTTTATTCATCCAAAATTAAATTTTTATACGTATAACGTGATTATTGATTAATAAGCGTTAGGGTGGTCCTTATTTTTGGACATTCAAATTTTTGAAATTTTACCCTCCCATTTTGTTTAATACCATAAATGTAATAATTTAGTTTAATTTGGCTATCATGGTTCACCCCCTTTACGTCCCTCAAGAGGGTTGCTCAAGAGGTATTACCAAAATAGTTGTATGGTTTTTTGTAATTAACTTTAAAAATATTACATTTAAATTAAAAATTCATAATATCTCAATATAGAATCTTAATTGTAGAACTTAATACCACCTACAAAAATCATAATCATATTTACAACATTTTTGATAAATCCATTATTGACCAAAAAAAAAATTGTGAAATTTAGGGTATTTAATGTATTTAGCAAACTTGAATTTTACTATTTTAAAAATATGGTTATTATTGATCGATACAAATAATTTTGTTGTATCGTATATTTATTTTATATTGACATTATCTAAAGTTTTGTAAGATAAGCCCAGCGGAGTGTGGATATTATTGTTATTTGTGGTATTTCCATCGTAAGTGAAGTCTAAGTAGTTTGTATTTAAAGACTAATGAGTTTGATTCATTTAATAATTTTGTGTGACGACATTTGCTTACATTTAATACGTGTTTTATATATATTTTTATTTGCTCTTAAAATCATTAATTGTAATGTCTCGTGAAAGTGTTTTCCTTATTGGTACTATGACTAATCAGATCTCCGGTAGTAAATTACCTTCGAAACTAGACTGTTTACGAGTACTATTTTACAATATGCGCGTAATTAAGTTAAGCCTTCATGAAAGTGCCATTCTTACCATAGATGAATGTTTAGTATTTTGGAAAAAAGCACGGATACCAACTCAATCTGTAGTAAATATAATTCCAAAATTAAAAAAATTGTACGAAAATTGGAAAAATTTAGATAAAAATAAATTAAGGAAGAGCGCTACACAAAAAAACAACGAAAATGAGTTTGAACGTACTTTAAATAATTTATTTGATATTGCACATGCTAATGCCATGTGTATGATTAAAATTAAGGAAGACAGAGAATTTCTCTATTTGCAACGACAAGAAGGACGCATAGGATACATGGCAGGTGTAGACAAAAAATTAACTGAAATAGAAGAACGAAGAAAACAAAGGGAAAATCGAATGAAAGAAAGAGTTGAACAATCGAGTACATCAAATTTGGGTAATTGCTGCATTTAATTTTAATTAAGAATGTTCTTGTCTTATATAATTGTCAACGAAATTTAACGTACAATAAATATTATTTTAAAATATAATACCTAACAAATTATAAATAATATGATGCTTTATTTTAGGATCAATTAATGTGAGTGGTATTTCATATAAAGATAAACACAATTATGAAACATTTGAAGACCCATCGATTCCAATTGAGCACTCTATCGAACAGTCCAAAGAACCAAGTGAACCAAAAACTAAACGAGCTCGAAGAAACTACTCGCTTAGCTTCAGCTTTGGATAAATGCAAAGTAAGCGATCGAGATGCCACTCATTTGATTATAGCATGTGCTGAGGCTTTTGAAATTGATTTTAATGATTACGCTATTAATCGTTCTTCTATTAAAAAAAGTCGCGAAAATATTCGCACTCGTATTTCTACAGAAATTAAATCTACGTTTAATAAGTTAGATTTAAATTTCGTAGTTGTTCACTGGGATTCCAAATTTCTCCCTAATTTGACGAATACGGAAATTATTGATAGATTACCGATAGTTATTTCAGCACCCAATACAGAACAACTATTAGGGGTACCACAGTTACCATCAGGATGTGGAAATGAAATCGCTTCTACTGTATTTGATACTCTGCTGGATTGGAATTTAACTGATAAAATACAAGGCTGTGTATTCGATACAACTGCGTCAAATAGTGGTAGATTAAATGGCGCATGTGTACTTTTAGAACAAAAGTTAAATAGAAATATTTTATTCCTTGCCTGCCGACATCACATATTTGAAATTATACTACAGAGTGTTTTTTTACATGCAAAATTAACACCAATGTCTGGACCAGAAATTCCTATTTTTAAAAGATTTCAAAATAACTGGAAATATATCGACGAAAAAAAATTTTCTACTTGGGATGGTGATTCTGATGTTAAGACAATTTTGAATAGTGTAGCAGATGATGTATTAATTTTTTGTAGACATGCCCTAAATACAAATTTACCTAGAAGTGACTACAAAGAGTTTTTAGAATTAGTAATTATATTTTTAGGGGGCGTACCTCCTAATGGCATTCGTTTTTATAGACCAGGCTCTTATCATTTGGCACGTTGGATGTGTAAAGCTATTTATTGTTTAAAAATGTATATATTTAAAAACCAATTAAAATTAACAAAAAATGAAGACAAAGCTTTAAAAACAATTTCCTGTTTTGTAATAAAATGTTATGTAGAATTTTGGTTTCGATCAACAAATATTATTGAAGCTCCATATAAAAATTTAGCAATCATCTTTGGTACATTGGAGAAGAAACAATAACCTTATCGTTGTTTGATGATAGAATTAGTAATGAAATGAAACGTTTGATGGCTAAACGAATTTTAGATTGTTCTGAAGTTGAAGATATGGATATAATAGCAGACTCGTCAAAAAAATATATATTAAATTCTCATGATATTTCTCAATTTTTAAAAAAAAACCTACCTGTTGATTTATTGACAAAAAATTCGAAAAATATTTTTAAGCGCTTACAGTTAAGTTCAGAATTTTTACATGAGGATCCTGTTAATTGACCAAATAATGAATCATATAAATATGCTAAAGATACAATAAAAGGGATAAAGGTTGTTAACGATATTGCAGAACGTGGTGTCCAATTAATAGAAGAATACAACTCAAAATTCACAAGAAATGAAAACCAAAAGCAGTTTTTGTTAAAGGTATTAAATTATTATAAATCAGATACAATTTGTTTAATTTTTTTAGAAGTAAATAAATAATTGGACATAATTATTTATTTACAGGTGGTGCAAGAATACCGAAAAAATTATCCTGAATGCAAAAAAAGTGTTTTGATCAAATCTTACGCTTATTAATCAGTTATCACGTTATACGTATAAAAATTTAATTTTCGATGTATAAAAAAAATATTTATGGTTTGCCATTTTTGTCAGTAAATAATAGGTTTATCAAAAATCTTAATGAGACAGTTTTTAAAGGTGACATTATGATCTATAATTAAGCTTCAATACATTTTAATTTTAAACGTAATACTTTTTTAGTTATTTACAAAAAACAATAAAACTACCCATTCTGGTCAAATTTCAACCCTCTTGAGGGACGTGAAGGGGGTGAACCATGATAGCCAAATTAAACTAAATTATTGCATTTATGGTATTAAACAAAATGGGAGGGTAAAATTTCAAAAATTTGAATGTCCAAAAATAAGGACCACCCTAATAACCATATATTAAGTTTAAAGGTTATCCATACTGCAAACAATAAAAATATAATTTCTATTAGATTTTTTTTTTTTAATTGGCCTCCCTCTTTTAGAAATCCTGGCTATGCCACTGTTATATTACCTAAATATATTAAAATTATACTGGTAAATTTGTTATAAATAAGTATAATTAAATATGCGTCGATTTTTAGTGTTAAGTAATATTATGATTATCAGACCACCAAAACAACAAACTATTATACAGTAGCTAGGTAATATATAATAATGTTTGATAACTCTCATCATGTTCTAATCGGTAATAAACGAGTTATAAAATAAAATTAATAAAATATTTTATCTTTTTTTCGTGGTTGTACAGGGACCTTTTAAATTCACTTACCAACACTAATGTTCATTTACGAATATTTAATTACAAACACAAACACAACAGAGTTTTAGAAATTATATGTTTATTACAGTTCCCATTAGTACAGCATCTAATGAACGACCATTTAGTAATTAAAAATGGTGAAGAATTAAATAAGATCTACTACGTCTGCTGGTCACCTAGAAAATTAAATATTGCTGAATTGGAACACAAATATTAGACAACACAGATTTAGACAGTGTTAATATAACAATGCTTGTTGATAAATGGTCACCTTTGAAAGAAAAATGAATAATTATGTAAAAATGAAATACCTAATAAAAGTAATGTATGTAATCTAATATATATGTAACTTAAAACATTTTGTATTTCGAATGCAATAAATACATGAGTAGATAGAAACAATATGATAATTTTAACAAGTTTAAATTTTATTTATTTTTTTTTAAGTTAGAAAATTTATCACCCCCCCCCCCCCCCCCTCCCCTCACAATTTAATTAATTCGCGCCGGTCCTGGGTAACAGCCACGGTAAAACAATTGAGTATAAATATTAAAATTAATTATTATTTTTACACCATAACACGTTAACATTCAATATAGTATTTTAAAGTTGTAATGAAAAAAGCAAATATTAAAATATTTTAAACGATAACGATTTGAGTGTAGGACAAATGCAATTATTTTATAATGTGTTACACCATACTTACAGGTGCAGCAAGTTATATTTTTGTTACAGGTGTACCGAATCAGCACTTTTATTTGATAGTTGTGTTTAGTTTATTTGGGTTGAGCCATAATTCGCCAGTACAAAGTAGTCGATAAAATAAATAATTAAATTAAACTGTATTAATATATTAATTACTGTTGGACATTACTAAAAATTAAAAGGCAGTACACTACAATATAAATGGTAAAAATATTCATAAAATTCTAGCTGAAAGTGTGCGTGGTACGCATACACATTTCCTATTTAGTTACATATTTACTTACTTTGATCATTAATGTGATCATATTAATTATATACAAATTTTTTTTTTTTTTACTAAGTTTATTGGCAGGCACTGTACTTAACTTTGTTAATATAATTGGGTTGTGTTAATAGTAATAAGAAATATAATTATTTAAAAACTAGGTTAAGAAAACTATCATTTAACTGTATAAAAAATGGTACTATTATCACTACTAGGTTAAAACAACATTTATGAAATAAGATGGCAATTAGTGGAATGTAGGTTAAGTTTCATAATTAAAAAGATAAGTCGAGATAGAAAAATGGTCAAAAGGAGAGAGTTGACACAATCACTATTGAAACCTATTTTTAATAAAGTACTAATATAATAATAATTATTATTGTTTGTTCATTTATTGTGAACTCAATTGTGAACTCGTATGTGAACGTCTGAACTCATCGACTTTATACAACACAGGTTATAGTTAAATATTAGTAACATTAGTATCATGTTCTCTAAGATTTTTTCTTCTAAAATATTGAAAAAATAATTTGAATTTAACAAAAAGCATTTAATAAATTTAATTATAAAGAATTTAATACGAAATTTCTAGTATATATATTATTCATTAAAAAAAATTAATTTTATTTGCTAAAAATTGATGAGGATTTAAATATTTAACTTTAATACAAAATAATAAAAATCGCGTACACCTGTTAAATTTTTGTAGTAAAAATTCATAACTATTTCAATTTTTATACTTATGACTTGGAAATTGGACACATTTTCATATAATTTTCTTTTTAGTAAAAAAAAAAAAAAAATTGAAAATTTACAAAAATTATATATAGGTAGGTGTTGTAAAATAAAATATTGACAAAATCGGATTTTCTAATGAATTTATGAATATTATTTATTCATTTGTTTTAAATAATTTCTATGAAATTTGTGCTGTTTATAATTTATTAAGCTATTGCATAGCTTTTATCGCAGGCCTGGTGTAGTGACTGAAAAAAAATTTTTCGTAACGAAAAAGCGTGACCACTACCTGTGGAATCCCGTAATTAATGGAATATCGTAGTTGCTATAATACAAATTCCTGAATAACTAGAATAATAAAAAAATTTAAAATTATATTAACTTCTTATTTATTTAATATGCAATAGCTTTATCGCGGCAGTCCCTGAATGCCACTAACAGGTTATTTTAATTAATTTTGGATTAACAATCCAATTTACAATAGTTGGTTGTTACTGTGAATAAATGATATTTTATTCTATAAAATAGAAAAATAAATCTCGTGTTTATTATTAAATCATATCATAATAATCTGAAATGAACTCATTATTCTCCATCGGTCATCGCCCATCGATCAACAATCACGACGCGTGACGCACTTGTTATTATGTTATCTGTCGTTCTTACTTTGTTTGTTGCCTGTTTACAATTAGAAATAAATCAATAACATTTTTTTTTTTTTAAAATTTTATCAATAATAGACCATATGGATTCAGTCGATTGCTTTAATTTTACTTTTAATTAATAAAAATTAGAGATGTTCTGCTTACCTAACAATTATTCGACAGCCGAATACTCGATGTCATAATTAAGATTCGGTCCTTACTCAATACACTGCGCAATACTATATTTTTACTCAACCCTTATCCGGTACTCAATATAATATTGAAATTTTTACTCTGCTAATACTCGGTAGGTACTCGATTAGTAATCAATTTTCTACCAGGAACATTTCAAGATAATGTAAAATTCAATTAGTTGTGTTTTATAAAAATATTGTGACACAATAGCAATGTCCAATAGAACAATCCTGAATACTTTATAGTAATAAAAATATAATATAATATAATATAATACTTTAATACTGATTGATCATACGGATTTATTTAGAATTACGTTTTATACGCGTTCACCAGTGAAGTGCGTTAAAAATAACGAACGTTCAAACGTCGACTTGGAATTTCCTTTATTAGATTGTTATGATAAAGATCATAGAAAGTACCCGTTTAAAATTGGAAAAAAAAGTTTGAAGGAGGGATCTATCGCCTGTAACTCCCCTCATCATAATTGTGTATTAATCATATCGGTTGAGATTAATCATCGAACCAATGAATACATTGTTATATGAATCCCATTTTCAAGTGTCATGTCAATATTGTCAGAATATAACTCGTGTGCTATAGCGTTCCATTATAATACTTTTGACAATATCACAGAATAAATGTATTATGCACAGGTATATCTGTGGAATTATGTGACAATGAGTTATTATCAATTGTATTATTATCTATAATATTGTTATCATTATCGGTACGCGGCATATAGAAAGAAGGTTTGTAGGTGACAGCCGAATTTAAGTGACATTTAAAAAATATGTAGCAATTCAAAATTATTTTTAACTAGTTTTAATGTATTATTGTAATACTTACATTATGAATTTAATTTTTAACAACACTAGTTTTTGTTTTTTATATTTTTCAATGTATATCATTTAAATGTAGTTACAATTTTAATACAAAAATGTATATTCAATATATTTGTGATTTATTTTCAACTATATTCATAAATTGAAGTAATATAGAATGATGGGAGAAAGGAAGTTCACTAAAGGATTAGGGCGGCCAGGAATGGCTGCTCAGCTTCGAGAAACCGTTTCTCAGGTTGTACGAGATAGCTCAAATAACGTAAGTTTCAATAATTAATTATTTAATTTAATTTAAAATATTTAAAATATAGTGTTTGACTGATTTTTATGATATTTTATTTTAATTAAATCGTTTGCAATCATAATAAGTGTATATTTTGATTAGTAATAATAAAGGATGATGATTAGTAAAATCAAACATTTATTTTAGGTCTACTTAACTTAATTTTGACTTTGTTTCTAAATTTGCTAGTTACAAAATATATCTAAATTGAATAAATTGTATATTTTTATTATTATCTGTTTGTAGTTAATTAATTTTTATAATATATATAATAGTAGAAAAAATATTTTAAAAATAAAAATATTTATATTTATTTACAATAAAAATTTGTTTTTTTTCATGTGTTAAACTTGTTTTTTAAAATTTATTGTGATTTATTACTAACAAATATTGATTAACTAAAAAATTAAATGTGAATAAATATAAAATGCATTATAAATATGTTAAAAATATTAAGAATAACTAAACTATATACAAGGTTATGTTAAAAGATTACCTAAGTAGTTTCAAAACTTAATTTTTACAAAATAATTTCTTTTGAATGTCTATGATTTTAACTTCATCATTTATTAGGTATCATACGTTTTTAAATGGTAGATTTTTAATTTTTGTTTAAATTTAAAATATAATTGAAGAATTAATATACATTATAAATATAGATATATATAAAAAAGTTTATTAAAAAATGAAATATAACTCAAAGACTATAATATGATTATTTTTTCAATATAATTCAAGTAAATAATAATCTAAAAAAATATATTGTATATTATAAAATGTATTATTTAATAAATCTGTATCATATAATTTTTACTTTATTTTTAATGCATTGAAATCATCTAATTACCTATTTTTAATTGTATTATAAAATATATTATAGTAAAATTATATTTTGTTATAGCAAAAATGTTATCAGGTGGAACCATTACATTTTGAAGACTATGTGGCTAAAAATCAAACTGTATTTCAAAATGACCCACAAAGAGAATTATTAATATATCCTTCTGATGATGTTTCAGTAAGTATTCAAAAAAATTGTCTATTTAAAAACAATCCAAAATGTATTATTATATTTTTGAAGTATGACCGGTTATGTTATGGTATTTTACAAATTAGTAATATTCCAGGCTAAGATTGTATTTATTTATTTATTTCTATGTACAAACTATTTGTTTATTTATTTATATATTTTTTTACAAGTATTAACTTAATAATAATTTTTAATTTTAATTATATTTTTTATTATTTTATTATAAATGAATTTATTTAAATGCCTGAAACATAATTTTTATTTACAGCAAGTTGTTTTACCAAGAAGATATCGAACTATAGATCCCAGTATTCCTATCAATGCTGATATTACAGATTGCTCATTATTAACTAGAAGATGTATAGAAACTTATTTAGCAAATTGGAATGTTATACATTATAAATATAATGTTTATTCAGGATCTTATGTTCAATTGCCATCAGAGTAATTATATTTTTAATAAATACCTATTTATTAAATTATTATTTCAGTATTAATAACTTAATACATTTTTTAGAGTGCATAAAAATAATGATCTTAAAGAAGAAATTTATGAAATCGATGCAGACCTAGATGGATTAGATAAAGTATTTGAATTCATTTATTAAGTTTTTTTAAATAACAATTTAAACATAATTTTATTACATAGGATTCAAAAACAATAAAAAATGATAGTGCTTTATTTAAAGAAGGATATTTATATAAAGGACCTGATGGTGGTGGAGGTGCATCAGAACGAATGTTTGCTAATTTAGCTGGTTCAAAATCATTCAAACGACGTTTTTGTATTTTGAAGTAATTTTATTGATATTATTATTTTTATTTTTTATGCAATGCTATTTCAAATTATCTGAAAATATGTTAAAATTTACTGTTTATAATTAATTTTGAATAAATAATTTTAAAATATGTATTTAAATTTTAAAATTGATTTTAGACAACAAGTTGATGGAACATATATATTAGAAGTTTATAAAGATGATAAAAAAGGAGATACTAAAGCTACAATTGTTATGGATTTGTGTGACAAAGTAATTCGGGTAAATATTTTTAAAATTTTAAATAAACACATATGATTATATAAAATGTCTATGATATAATTTGATACCAATATCTTTTCAATTTTATTTTATATTTTAGAACAGTAAAAAAGGCCGATTTAGTTTTGAACTACGTATGGTTGATACTGATAAAAGTTATTGGCTAGCTTCAGATTCAGAACCTGAACTTATGGATTGGATGACCAAATTACAATTAGCTTTACAACATAGTAATGATAAACGAGATGAAAAAGCACCAGACAATAATAGTATGAATATATTTTAATGTACTAATTTAAAGCTGTCAGTAAAAAAGAGTATTAAGAATTATTTATTATTTAACTCCTTATTGTTATAGTATAAAATTTGAAATTTCTTTATGGAGTTAATTATTTAATTTTATAAGCCACTTTATATTACAATTTGTGTGAACTGTGTATACTGTCTAGTAGTGAGAAAGGCTGAATATCATGTTTAGAGTTCAATTTTAATTTTATATTTTCAGTTATTTAATTCAAAACTTTAACAGGGGACATTTTAAAGAAATATTATTTAATTGATAGTTAGAAAAAAGGATATATTATTTTTGAAAAAAATAATTTAACAATTTGTATTTTCTTCATCATAAGTAATATATTTAAAATTAAAACGATTAAAAATAAAAGGGAAAATATTAATTATTTTAACAAACTATTTTATACTATCCATAAATGTATATTAATTTATTTGAGAAAAAATCAATTATATTTTTTAAATATGTTATTAAATTAGTAAAACGATACAATTTTAATTATCCTAATTTTATCTTTATGACCAAGTATAAGAGATTATAGTTGTAGAAACCAGTATAGAACATTATATTTTTAAAAGAAATATGATCAACAATTAAAAAATTATAATAAATCATCAATCAAAGTTAAAGTTATAATTTAAAATGAATATAAATATTATGTTTTCATACCAGTAATTTTAATTTATTGTATATTTTAAAATATAAGCTTGGTAAAATTTATTTTTCTCATTTCTTACTCTGCAACATATATACTATTTATGACTAGACTATAGTATAATGATTTTTTTTTTTTTTTTTAGAAGAAGCAGCTTTTTCTGAAAATAACATGTTCAAAAACCTATCTAATGATAGTTTTGGTACACTTAAAGGCTTAGAACATAGTGTAAATCCTCAGTTGATGAAATATGCTAGAGAAACTGACCCATTAAATGCACATGCACGTCAAGAATGTAGACGAAGATTATTTGCAGTTTATCCATTGCTGCACCAAGTAAATTATTTTCATCTTATTCTTATAAATATATAGTTGACATTTTTTTTAATAAATTGTTTATGTATATAATTTGTAATAGTTTTTTTCATTCCTTAATTATACAGTTTTTTTTTTTTTTTACAGCCTAGTAATTATATTAGACAAAATGTATTAAATCAACCAGCCGATAGTATATCAGAACCATACAAGGAACGTTTTGGTCAGAGAATATTAATTGAATGTCAAGCGATAAGTTTTCGATTACATATAAATAATGAAGAAAACAATGATGTAGTTAACCAAGTAATTATTTATTATAAATAAAATTAAAATCTCACTCAAGTACATCATAAACAGATGTTGGTGGTATAAATAGTTTTAAATTGTTGGTTTTTAATGATACAGAAACAACTATACTATAATAAGAAGTTTGTTAACTTTGATTAATTATTATATAATTTATATATTACAATTAAGTACATTTAAAATTAAATTTCTTTAACAGATTGCAGTAATAACAAAAATTTTTATGTATGTATAGTCAACTTGACTTTTGTTCCTTTTTCGTTAAATTACATAAGAGAATAACTTGGTTCTTAAACTAAATTTGTACTATAGGTGGACATAATTGAAGTTGGCTAAAGTGTAATTTGATAATCTTTATTTTTGTTTTGTTTAATATTCTATCGAAACAATATTGTAAAAGTATATGTGCATGATAAAAATTATCGAGATATGAATTTGTGCTGATTATTGAAAATTAAAAAAAATATATATTAAATAAATATTTAATATGTAATTTATAATTCTACAAATAATGAATAATTAATAGTGATTACTATATTTATAGGTGGAACCATATTTTACGACTCTAGCACTGTTTGATATACGCTCTGGTAAAAAAATATCTGAAGATTTTCATTTTGATATAAATCATGATAGTATGAAAAACTTAATTAACCGTGAAAATGAAATTGATGATCATAAGTATATTGAGGTAGCCAAAAATTGTAAAGTGACAAAAAATTGGCTGTTTAATCAAAAACAAGTAAATTTTATAAAATAATTTTTAGCATTTTTACTTAATTTTTCTAATTCAATATTTTTAATATTGAACAATATACTCATATATATTTGTTTTTGTATATTTTATTTTAATCTAGTAAGAATAGATATTATTAGTTCTTATTAATCTATAATTGATGAAATATTCAAGGGAAAAAAAAAGAAACTGTATCATATACTTATGTAAAAATTAAAATATTCCAGAAACTAAAATAACTTTTAATACGTACTAAATTTGACTTTGGTTTAAAATAAATTATTTTTTAATTTTTACCTATGACAAAATAAATTATTTTTCCTACTATCTTATAAATTAAATAAATTATACTTTAACTACTTTTTATGTATTTTATTATGTTTAAAAATATACGTATAAAAAATAAAATATAGATATATTATGCAATTCATATATTTTATAGCTTAATATTTTGTACTTATATAAAATATTTTTCTACATTTTCCTTGCCACCACATCTTCTTCTTCTTCTTCTTCTTCTTCTGCCTCGCCTTCCTCCCAACTATTTGGGGTCGGCCACTCTTGTCCTACACTTCCACTTCACTCGGTCAATCACATCTCCTCTGCACACACCGACAGCCCTCATGTCATTCTCCATAGTCTCCAACCATCTCTTTTTTGGTCTTCCTCTTCCTCTTTTCCCTTCAACGTCCATCTTCATAACCACTCTTACTGCATTCGTTTCCTCTCGCCTCATCAAATGCCCTAACCATCTCAGCCTATTTTCTCTCATTTTGTCCACAATTGGCGCTACACCAACACTACCTCTCACGTATTCATTCCTTATTCTATCTTCTCTTATCACTCCACTCAACCATCTAAGCATTCTCATTTCCGCGACACTCATACTTTATTCTATTCCACCATCACATATAATTAAAATATCATTTGTTTGAAATTAATATACAGTTTTGATTAAATATTTTTGTTTGTGATTCTCTTTACGTCCATGGTTATGTACTTAAGTAAAATTATTTTTATCCATTAAGCTAAAAAAATATTTTATTATATTTCCAGGCACTGATGTGTATTTCAAAACCTCATTCAGATATTTACTTGGTTTTAAGAATAGATAAAGTGCTGCAGGGCAGTATAGTACGTGTTTCTGAACCATATGTTAAAGCAACAACAAATAATAAAGAAAGTGGCTTGAAAGTATTTAAGGCCATTAAAAATATTTGTCATAGGTAAATTAATATTATAAAAAGCTTTGAATGAATAGTAATTTGTTTTTTGATGTAGGTTAGGAAATTATAGAATGCCATTTGCTTGGTCTGCTCGGCCATTGTTTCGACTATATAGTTGTGAATTAGATACATCTTCCGATTATATGACATTGTACAGGCAAGAACTTTCTAAGCTTGGAGATGATGATATGATTAAAATATTGATGGAATATCGCAAGTAAGGGTAGACTATTATTTTATCTAAGATAACATTTAGATTTTTATTAGTTTAATTAATTATTAATTAATTTTTAAGGCCTGAAAAAATGAACAAATGTGTTGTTATCCCAGGCCATGTTCAAATAAAAGTCCAACAATTAACTAATACTCCAGAAAGTGAGAAAATTTAATTATTTATCTAATGCAGTTATTATTTCATATTTTTTTTTCTTTTTTTAGATTTATTGACTACATGTTGGACTGCAGTTAAACCATTTGCTATACCACCTATTCGACCTCATCCAATTTTAGAAATTGCTGAATTATATCCAGATGCACAACCACAAACAGCTTATATTAACCATATCTATGTATACCCTCTATCATTAGCATTTGACGCTCAAAAAAACTTTCCTCGAGCTCGTAACATCACGTGCATGGTACAAATGTTCGATAATGATGGTGTGAACGCGAAACCTATTAAAGTAATAAATACTATTTTCCAGTGACTTAAAATATATTTTTAATAAAAACATGATGTTTTTATATACAGTGCATTTATGGGTCACATGGTCAGCTATTAGAATCCATGTGTACCAATGTCTTATACCATACAACTAGCCCAATTTGGTATGATGAAATTAAAATAAGACTTCCGATACACATAACCTCTAAGCACCATTTATTGTTTACTTTTAAGCATATTTCAGTAGATGGATCTAGAAAGAAACAATCCAATATTTCAGTTGAAACCATAGTTGGTTATACATGGCTCCCACTTATTCTCAAATCCAAGTAATTAAATTTATTTCGAATAATTTATGTATCATATTATTTATTATTGATCTTTATTAACTTAGACTCAATATGGATGTAAAATATTTACCTGTATCTGTAAGTTTACCTGCAGGGTACCTTTCAGTTCAACCTTTTGGACTTGGAAAAGGAGTAAGCTTAATATTCTATTTTATACTATCATTTATGTATATATTTATTTAATTATATTGATTATATTATAATATTTATCAATTATAAAATATTTAAAATATATATATTTTTTATGTAGTATTGTGGACCTGAAATATGTTGGATAGATGGACAAAAACTATTGTTTTCATTGAAATGCCATCTATTATCTAGTGTGTATTCATCAGATAATCATATGCAAAATTTATTTGCACACGCGGAACGTTTGGAAAATAGTAAATTAACAACTATAATACCTCCAGAGACGGAAACATGTAAAATATTAAAAGTAATTCTAATTAATTATTTGAAATGGACAAATTTTTATTAATTGTTAACAATTTTTTTAAAATATATTTATATTTTCAGGCATCACATGCAATCGATTTAGATTCTGTTATAAATTTCTTACCAACATTGTTTAACCAGTTATTTAATTTACTGGCATTAACTTCTTGCACCAATATTGCAAGTAACATTATAAGATTGTTAGTCCATATAGTTGACTCAATTCAGGAAACTGGCCGATGTGATATGTTGAATATATACATAAAGGTATTAATTATTAACGCACAATAATAAATAAGTTATGATAATAAACAAATATATTTTCATATTGTAATTTCTATTGATTTTGTGTATCACGTTAATTTATGTATATTTTATATTTGTGATATATGTATTCCTTTTTTTAAATTCTCAATGCGTCATTGAGACATTATTTTATTAATTTTTTTTATTTATACTATTTATACAATATGTACTGCCAGTCAACTTTTCACCAGTATCATATTAGATCTAATAGATTTAAATTTGATTTTCACCCATTTTTTAACAATCTCAATTTTGAATTATTAGATCTTTTTAGTTCTTTTAATAATTTAATATTAATTTGTTGACTTATTTAACGTCTTTTAAATCAAGAATTAAAAATAAATGAAGTTTGTTGATGAAGACTTTATCAATTTTGGTCTGGCTGTAAAAATGAATTCTTTAATTGTAAATCAACTTTGACATTGTACAAAAATTGTAGCTGGTTAATGTAGGCTCAATTTTATTTAACAATTTCAGTTTTTAAAATAGAACATGAAAGTCTTATAATAAGAATACGCGTTTTAATAATATATCATTAAAATTATACAGGTATTGTTTAGTTGTATAAACCTATCTAATCTTAATGGTATATTATTAAAACACGTGTTCTTATTAATTTTTTAGTATATTTTTAAAATTAAAATTATCATTTATAATAACTAAATTGTGTCTTATTACTGTTTGAATAATATATAAAAATTAAATTACTGCAAATTATTTTAAAATACAATAACGTTTAACATATTTATATAATTTTAATTGTATTTTTTTCAGTATGTTTTTACTACTCCGATAACAGCTTTATCCAGTAAAACTGTTCATGATCAACTTCTCGCTCATTTACCGAGTTTACTTAACCCAGATAATACCGATTTTTTATTGATTAATAAATTTCTAGTCAACTCGAATTTTTTTTTTCAAATTGTTATCAAAAGTATGGGACAATATCTTTTGACGACAAACAGAATTAAGGTAAATAAAATATTGTTATCTCTATATTATATTATTATTTAAATTAAATTATATTTCTAATAATCAGTGGTGATTGTATTTGTATGAAGTGGTTTTTGGTGAATATTCTCAGATATTATCTTTGTTATTGATATATTTTAATTATAATTGATGTATTTTACTATTCGATTTTGATTTATAGATGCGTCGAAACGAAAGATTTTCTTCAGAATATCAGTCTCGTGTTAAACATATGTTAGTAGACGTATTATTGCCATATGTGACACTTAAACATAAAGAAATGCCTTCACAAGTGGCTAAATTAAATATGGCTGCAGCTCATTTTTTAAAGAAATGTTTAACATTTATGGATAGAGGATTTGTACTGCAACTGATCAATTTGTATATAAGTCATTTGTCGACTTGCGATTCAACTTTTGTTAGAAGCGCAAAGTTACTGTTTTTGAAAATTATTGTATCGCATGAACATTACGTCTCATTCAATTTACCCATACAAAATGGGCAAACACCTCAAGGTTGGTCACCACATTCACAATACTACATGTCAGACGAATATTGCCGACATCATTTCTTAACTGCTATATTATTACGCGAGGTTTCAAATTCATTTTCTCTGTCATATGAATATCGACATTCGGCCATCGCCTGTTTACGTGATTTACTTGCTAAACATGAATTGGATGATCGATATCAATCAAAGGTAATATAAATATTGTTATTTTTAGGTGGAACTTTTAAGAACAATTTAACTACTATATTTAATATTGTACAATTATATAGTATCGCCTTTATACACAATTAATGTAGATTTTAAGTATTTTTACTCATAAACATAAAATGTATTAAATTTGCGAATGAAATAGAATTATTTGAAGCAACTATACGATTATTATAGGTAAACAAATTAAATTTTAAACGAGTGTTAACTATGAACTCAAATATTTTACCAATTTAAAATTACAAATTGTGAATTAACTAATAGTTTCTGATAATTGTCTAAACATATTTTTCACTATTATATTATGAATAAAATATAGATTAAACTTAATTATAAAATGTATGTTTTTACATTCAAATTTTTATTTTATTATACAATTGTTGGTATTTTTTGGTTATAAATTATTGTGATTTTAATATTATGTCAATAATAATTTTTTTTATCTTAATATGATGTTTATTATTATAATTGTATTACAGGGACAAATGGCTCGGATCGCTTCATTATATTTACCTTGGCTAGGAATTGTTTTAGAAAATATTGGTCTATTAGATTATAGAAAAAGAGTAATTAATAAAACTGTCACAAGACCTATGAAGTTATCTTCATCAAGGTATTTATTTTTTTTTTTAAATATTCAATTATACTGAAAATGATTATTATTGTAATATTTTTGTCATTTTTAGACCGAGTAACCAAAATAATGATATTGCTTCCAGAATGTCTTTGAATCTAAGGGATTCTACTTATTTTGCAGCAATCGCTAGTCACCGTGAGTTTTCCATGAAAAAATTTTAGTAAAGAAAGTTTTAAATATTAAAATTATCATAAGGTTATTTAAAAAAAAAATAATAACTTGAATATAACATAATCAAAATAATTAACAACTTTTCAAAGATTATATGAGAATAAAAAGTGATTAACAAGTGTCATATGATAAAGACTAACTTTTAAGAAAAAATTGTTAAATAACTATGATTTATAATGTACTGATACAAAATACTGGTAGTTTAAAGTTGTTCAAACTATAAAGATAATACTTATTGATCAATTAAAATTTATAAATTATATTGATAAAAAATTAATTAATACAAAATACTTATTACTTACAGTTCTGATTAAATACTTTTATTATTAATATTATTATTTTTTATAGTTACACCATCCAAAAAATTGATTGGTCAAGATCAGCAGGATGAAAAAGTAAATAAAGTAAATTCTAATTTAAGTATAAACTCGTGCACTTCTAATTCGTCTTCTGATCAAACAAATTCTTTATCAATGATATCTCAAAAAACAACTGTAAGAAGAAATTCTTTTGTATCCGAATCGGACGGTACTAATAAGAACCGCCACTCAAGGTCTATTAGTGGAACTCAAACGTTTCATATTACGGCAGACTCCTCCGTGAATGCCGTTAGTAAACTAGAACCTACCGAAGTCAAAGACGTTCTTGTGTGCTTTTTGTTTGTTCTAAAATATTCATCCCAAGATCAATTAGTTTCTTGGTGGCGTTACTGTTCTGATCAAGAAATCGTAGCATTTTTTAAAACTATTGAGTAAGTAAAACGTAATTAGTATATTTATTTGTTTTCTTATATAGGTAGCTATGATTGTGTGAATTATTTTGTGGATAGTGCATAGAATATATTTAGTATTAACCATTTATATAAGCATTATATTTTTATAATGAATCGAGGTTATTGTATGACGAATAATTTTTGTGAATAAATTCTTAATAATTAACCTAACTAAAATATGAATTTTATTTGTTTTGTATAGATTAAGCTTACAAGAATTTCGTTATGTGGGACGGAGACAAATAGTAGAAGATATTACGTCCGCGAAAAACCATGATAACGTTCAGCCAGTTTCCAATACAACGACTAAGAAATCTATGACATTACCTGCACGAATGCAACCACCATCCGAATTCAATGAAGAAACAACAGTTAATTCAAATTGTCAGCCACAATTATCTCTATTGCCTCCTATATTGAACAGCAATGGTACAGGCAGCATTGGCCGAGTAGAGAACTCAAAAAAAGGTACCTTATATATATTTAATTATACCTTATATATTGTATATCATAATTTTAAATTGTAATTACTTTATTTGAAAAGTATGTATTCAAAATTAAATAGTATTGTGACATTTATAATTTAATGTATGTGAATACTTTTTTTACAGATATCTCAACTAGTAATGACAATTTAACATTTCGAATACAAGCTGAAGCCAATCTAACAGCAGAAGTAGGTTTAGTTGTTCTTGATGCTCTTTCATTATATTGCATACACTTTAAAGATACTTTAATGGCACATAACGGTGATAATGATGTAATGGAGAGTGTTTTTTCCGTGCTTATGGCGTTTTTATGTATTGCACAATCCACGTCAGTTTGTGGACACGTATTTGCTACTCTAAGATCATTTATCAATAACTTTTCTTGTGTATTCTTCAAAGGTAGGTATACGTATATATTTAAAAATAAAATACAACTTATAATATTCTTTAAAACTACTGTCTATTTAGGTACTGCACATTTAGTCGGCAAACTTTGCTCTCAATTATTGAATGGGTGTAATAGTCGGTCGTCGAAAGTACGACAAGAATCTTGCGCTGCTCTTTATCTTTTAATGCGAAGCAATTTTGAACTTTCATTTTCAAACATTACTAGAGTTCATTTACAAACTGTAATTGCAGTGTCACAGTTATTAGGTGACTTGACGTCTGAGGGTCTTAATAATTCTCGATTTCAAGAAAGTCTCTCGTTGATCAATAGTTACGCTAATAGTGATAAAGTAATGAAAAATACTGGTACGTATTTATATTTATATAACAAATTTTATGAAGTATATCTACCAACAAATTGTCCTAATTTAATGTTAAAGTATAAATATATTATAATACAGATAACATGTAGTTTTATAATTATTTAATAAATCTAAGTTATGAATTAATGATCATGAAATATGTGTTTAGCTTAAGACTTTTAAATCAACAATTCAAAACGAATTCAATATGGTACATCATAATTTAATTGTATTGATATAATTACCTATTTATATTTGACTACCAACATTTATTTAGTATCAAATATTGTACTTAAATTAAATTAAAATGGTTTTTAGGTTTTCCAGTTCAAGTGAAAGATTTGACGAGACGCGTGAGGACCGTTCTAATGGCTACTGCTCGTATGAAAGATTTAAATCATGACCCCGAAATGCTTGCGGATCTTCAACATAGTTTGGCAAACTCTTACGCTTCGACCCCCGAATTACGTTTAACTTGGTTGCAGACTATGGCTCGAAATCACGATGACAATGGCGATTTTTCAGAGGTTAGTTTTAATTCTTATTGCTCACACACTTTACTAACCTTAATATGCTTTTAAACGTTGATATAGGTTTAATATATTCATTTTAGTAATAAGTAAATTTGTTCTATTTCAGGCCGCGTGTTGTAGGCTTCATATCGCCGCTCTCGTATCGCAGTACCGAAAATTGAAAGGTACTCAGGAATGGGGCGCGGAAGCGTTCAAAAAAATTTCGTCAAACATCGCCCGAGACGAAATTGGGTTGCAGTTGGATTCCGGTGGTAGTGTAGCAGCTAACGATACACTTTATGGAGAGCAAGCTCTTTTAGATCGATTAGAATCGTGCGCTGTTAGTTTGCGACGAGCCGAGCTGTACGAGTGTTTTGGTGAATTATACAAGTTGGTCATTCCCATATACGAACAGCGTAAAGATTACCATGCATTGGCTGACTGTTACCGGACCGTCAGTCTTGCTTACGATACGGCTGTGACTGCTCGACAATCGGGTCGTAGAATGCTTGGCCGTTACTATAGGGTTACGCTATTTGGTCAGGTATAATTTGATTTTCTTTATTTTATCGTCCTGAATAAAAACATGAAATAACACATTTTTCTAGTCATATTTCGGCGATCAACACGGTGTGGAATTCGTTTACAAGGAGCAAAAGCTAACGCCTTTGTCAGACATATCTGAGCGATTATTGTGTCAGTATGGTGACAAGTTTGGCCGGGATAATGTACGCATAATTATGGATTCAAATACCGTGAGTATATATTTTCGTAGTTCTTTGATATTTAGTTTAAAAATATTACTGACGATTTTTTAAACCGAAGTTAAAAAATATATCTACCTATTTATATAATATATTACATATTATTAACATAGTATTATGTTTGCAAAATATATGTATACATTGTAGTTAATGAGAAATAATTTTGAATTAATTAATGACAGATATACTTGCTAAAATTATACGTACTGCGTGTTATGCGTATACAAATCTATAATATATATATTACGGTAATAGTACGAATACCGGTGAAACCTAAGATTTATCGGTAAAACCTAGGATATACATTATTGTTTGGTCAAACCCCGAATAATTTTAGCAGTTCGGACTTTTACAAGCGAGTTTTGGTAAATCTTAAGATTAACAATCAATGTTTGTAAAAGTCCGAAATTATACATTTTTTCAATTCTATTATAATTCTACCTGTATTTATTCTTGAGCATTGTACGTATATATTATATAGTGTCTTCAATGATTAAGATATGGAACAGGTTTAAAAGAAGAAGAATTTAATAAATTGATATCAGGGTCATTTGCAAGAAGTAATTTTACGAGTAGTATTCGTTTTACAATAATTGTCGCGGTTAGTATTATGAGTATACACAGTAGGTATTTAATATGTCACTTATAAAATACGATTTTATGAAACAGAAGAGGGATTTATAGGGAGTACTTACACGGGTGCGATACAATTGCGCGCGGTCCTTATCAGCGGTACCTTTTTAAGCGTAAGATCGCGCGTGCTATATTGTTTTAACTTTTAAGTAACGTTGCCAAATAAATAGGTCCATGGTAAATCCGTACGATTTATTACTTATTTTTACCGATATCAGACAAACTTCCCATCACTAAGAATGAATTGGTTGTATTATCAAAAATATTATTTTTATTGTAAATTTCCATACATGTACTAATATACCTATACTATAATCGTGCATGATGTGACTATATCAATTTACTATCAATTGTGTTCGGTGTTTGAATAGTGTCACAGTTTTAAATTTTGTATTGATTTTTTAAAAATGGAAAACGAAATTCGCCGTATAACATCAGAAACATCAGAAATCAAAATGATTTGTTGCTAGTGAATGGACACAAATTTAGATGTACAGGCAGCGGGCTGATGGATATGTGAGATGGAGTTGCTGTAAAAAACAGTGTTACAATTTACGTAATACATTTGGCAATGTCGCACCCAATTTCACGCGCAATCGTACGCCTTTGAGTAATTAACATTTTGTCTTTTGTTATTCTGGCAATGCGCGCAATCGTATACCTAAAAAGGTAAAACGCGCGCAATCGTACTCCGCCGTACTTACACAACCAAATTTAAACTCAATTGAAATTGTCGATATAGATGAAGAAATTGGAATCGTCAAAGAACCTGTGGAAGTAGAAGGAACGAGATAATAAAATAACAGATCGGGCACAAAAATTTAAGCAACAACGAAACTAACCGCATATGGAACTAGAAAAACAAGACACAAAAATGAAGTCAACATCAAGTAAACAAATGTCAAATGTATTAATTGGACAAACAGTTAAAATTAAAATCTCAGAAGTCGATAGAAGTAAAGTTGATGCTCGCACATTACTTGCTGTGGTATTATAACTTGTGGATGGAGATTTTTATCGTTTGGGTATAAAAGCGGGAACTATCTCAACTATTTACTCGAAATCAGTTCACTCTATACGAAGAAAACTTTTTGGAATCGGAAATAATTCCAGAAAATGAAATTGGAATTCGTCAAGCGGTATCACAACTCTCTTTGACTGGTGACAAGGATTAATAAGTTGTGAATGTTTAAAAAAATGTATTACAAATCGATGTAAATGTCGATCTAAAGATGTATTGTACAACTCAAGATGTCACAGTAATCAAGCTTACACAAATAAATAAATATTTTTTCTTAATAAAAATAAAAATTTTAAAAAAAGTCGATCGTAATAGCTAATATGTAATAATAATAATGTCCAATGGCCATAGTTGCCGAGGACTTATTCTAATAAAAAAAAAAAATAATAATTATAATAATATACATTTAAATTTTCGTTTTCATATGTTACTAATAATAATATTTATATTTATATTAAATAAAAATATATATTTTTGTCATAATTACATGTATGCTTACAATATATCTCCGCGATTACCCACATGCTGTCAACAAACATTCCCCCACGCGTAATAGCACTATCGCTGACTGATTTAAACGATAAAAGGCAAACCGATAACGATTCGTAGTTTTATACCGACCAGCAATCATGATGAACTATATAATCAAAACTAATTGTTATTATGTTGAACAATATTGATATTAACTCGAATGTCGTGTGGTACCATGATGCACTATATACGTACAATGCTCAAGAATAAATACAAGTAAAATTATCACAGAATCGGAAAAAATTTATAATTTCGGACTTTTACAAATATTGATTAACCAAAACTCGCTTGTAAAAGTCCGAACTGCTAAAATTATTTGGGGTTTGACCAAACAATAATGTATATCCTAGGGTTTACCTGTAAATCCTAGGTTTCACCAGTATTAGTACTATTACCGTAATATATATATATATACTCGTATATATCATATGATATTAATTACATTTTTTTTTTTGTTATTATTATTTATTATTATAAATTTATATATTTGTTATTATTTTGTATTATTTATTTTATTCGACCATGAAGACATATATTTAAATGCCTATTATTATTATTATTACATGAAATAATAAAATTATAAATGTGTAGAATATAAAATATAAAATATCTTCAAATCATGATTTATAGTGATTTTGTTATTTCCCATAATAATTTTATTTATGATTTTAGATTTTAATTTCTGAATTGGATGTAAAATTTGCTTACATACAAATTACTCACGTTGTACCATATCACGGAGAAATATATATGGAAATCGATAACGATTCCGTCTCTGAATTTGAACGTAATCATGACATCGACAGTTTTGTTTTCGAAACTCCGTTTACTCGTGGTAGTGCGGGAGGTGGTAGCGGTCAATCTCAAAGTGGTCCGCGTGAGCAATGGAAACGGCAGACTATTATAAAAAGTAATACTTCAAGTAGTATTTAAAAGATAATTTTAATGTATTAAATGCCTGTGTGAAATTTTATTGTAATATAAAATTGTTTTTTAGCCGAATACAAATTTCCATACGTCAAGAAACGTTTACGAGTATGTTCCCGACGTGAAATCGAACAGTGTCCAATACAAGTGGCCATCGATGAAATGTGCCTGCGAGTTCGCGAATTGAGACAAGTTATTTCTGCACAACCTACAGATGTTAAAAAACTACAACTGCGCTTACAAGTACGGTTTTTTTACCCAAGTACTTATATCTCGATATAACTCCTATTTATTTATATATTACAATTTCATATGCATAGTTTTATGCTCAAAATTAGAAAAAATATAATAAATACCAAAAGTATTGGTTAAGTTTTCGCATGGTTTAATATTTCATACATCTTTATGTACATTCAACCGAAATGAGATTAAATATTTAAAAAAAAATGAAAGGACATCTATGACACGAATATATTTTTTACTTCACATAATTAATGTAACTGAAAAATGATTTTTTTACAGGGTAGCGTCTGTGTTCAAGTTAACGCTGGCCCTTTGGCTTATGCTAAAGCATTTTTGGAACCACAAGCTGTCCTTGAACTTTCGGCCGATAAAGTTCAAGACCTCAAGGATACGTTCAGGTATGTTAACTAGCATATATACGTATTTTGTATCACATTTAATAAATAATTTTATCCAAAAATATTTTATAATGATTACGTGTCTAAAATGTATAAATTATTTAAAATATTCTGATCCAAGGGGAAAGTAAACATTTAACACACAGACACATGACGTACCATATCTATATTTTATATTAAATGGATCGTTTATTTAATAAATCATAGTAACAAAAAAAAAAAAAATTAACGAATATTTATCATTTTCATTAGATAATTTGTCTTGACGATTAAAATTCTTAATGGCGAAGATATAGCTTGGTAATCATATTGTCCGTAGAGTATTGTTTGTACTGTGATGAATTAATGACGAACACAGCTCGTCGTTAACTTTTGATCAAGTAATGTCATTGATTACATTAATCTTGCATCCTAGATGATTACCTGCACTGAACATTTTGTACTTTTAATTATAACCACAAATACCTTTAGGCTCAATAATAATATCCTACGATTTGATAACCGTTATTCACACTGATTTCAATTCGTTTGTCTATTTTACTAAACACTTGGCATGATAATAATTTTTCAAATCGATAAAAATAAATAAATTATAATTTATTAATCATCATAATAATTTTTTGTTTTTGTTTTAATAAAATTAGAGAATTTATCAGTACGTGTTTCGATGCTCTGAAATTGAATCGAATGGTTGTGTCTGCCGATCAAATAGAATATCAAGACGCGTTGCAAGAAAATTTTTTAAAAATATGCCGCGAACTATCAGAATGTGTCGAAAGTGACTCGTTATGGCGAGATTTATTACAATCATGTTCATCTCCTAGTAATGATAGCCGAACTCTGTTTACTGCCATCAGTGGAGCGAGTCACGATTCATCAAATGCATAACCGCTTTTAATTATAAAAAAAAAATTTTTTTTTAATTTGTTATTAGCCATGATTAAAATATTTTATATTATTATAATTATAATTTATAATTTATCATTAATATTATTATTTATTATCTTCATTATAAAAATACCGCATTTCAAAATGTTGCCATCGAAATGTTATAATATAATTTTAATAAAATATTAAAAAAAACAACTATTTATATACATCTCAAATTCTCAACTATGTACTAGTATATACTATGTATAGGTATTAAATAATTTTTAATTTTTTAATATTTCTAAGTATTTCTTAAGATGTTGAATTTGTCAAAACAATAAATTAGTTTCTTTTTATACTAAGTTATACGATATTTATGTTAAGAAGTTCCCGAAAAGATCAATATTAGTTTTTATATTGTACTAAAAGTAAATTATTAGATAAGCATTCATTTTTTTTACTACTATAATTATTTATGTTAATGCTGTTAGTGTAATTTTTAACTTATTGAAAATGCATTTGTTGAATTATAAATTTATAAAATATCTTTGATTTATATCATTAGTTTATGAGAACTTGAAAAGTAAATATCGATTGAGAAAATGTCATCAATTTATTATTATTTACATGAATTCATGTGGTTTTAAATTTGAGAACATTTTCAGTGTATGGTTATGTTTACTGCAGCAGTCTTAATACAAATCGTATATAAGTAAAGAACTCTACATTCCTTAATTAATTTCTAAATTTTACACTGTTTAGTATTCACATGGATTATGTATGAAAATAGGACAGAGTTAGGATACTTAAACTCCTCTAATTTACCATTCAATTACATCTTTTTCAGAAGTATATTACTGTTGGCTAACTAAAAAAAAAAAATGATAAGTCCTCATAGATATAATTCCTAATCAAAATTACAACAATTGCTAATTAAATCATCAACTTGAACATTTTTTAATAGTTTTTAATAAAAATGAATTATAATTTTTACATGTCTATGATTCATATATATGTATATCAGAGTGATCCTTAAATTTAAAATTTTTGATGCAGGACCCCTCCATTTTTTTTTAATTGTTATGGGGATATAATTTGTGGTGAATTTAGTTATGACTTCCCTCCTTCCCGTGTCACAAGAGGGATGAAAAATTGTCAATAAGGGTAGTTTTATGATTTTTCCAATTGAATTTCAAAAACTATTGATCTTATTGTAAAGATATATACATATAAAGAACCTTAATTATAGCATTAATTACTGTTTATAAAACGGAATATTATAATATTTATTGTAAATCTAATATTTACTCATTCAAATAGTAAAAAACAATTTATTTAATTTATTAGGCAAAATTGATTTTTTTTTTACGGTTATTGGAATATATATGTTTATTATTTTAATGTACAATTAAATGTTTTAGATAAATGTGTATACAATTTTTTAAAAAAAGGTTATTTATAAATTTTTAACGGATCAACTATTCCAACGTTTTACTTGGTTTTATGTAATTGTAAGTTAAAACGAAATAATTACCGCTGTTGCGATCACTTGTATTTACTATCGCTCTTCTATAATTATTATTATGGTTAGATGCCCACAGTGCCGACACTAGGTATTAAGGCTTCGGCACATAGAACGCGGTCTGTCGCGGCGGTCAGCGGTCGTGGATTGCCTTGGCGGTCAGCGATCTGGTGACGCCACACACCATGGGTTTGTTTCATAAGCGGTCTAGTCTAAAAACATGATATTTTCCAGTCACGAAATCCACCTGCGGTTATAGTCATATAGTTACAAATCAACGATATTTTTCAGTGTTTTTGTCATTATATTATTATTTATTCAATATGTTAAGCCGCGTCCACACTAGAGCACGCACAGACCGAGCATGTGTGCTCATGTTGTGCGTTCGACAAATTTATCTAGTGTGGACAGTATGTCGAGCACGCACGAGGGTTTGTGACGAACTGCGAACGCGAGCCGAATCGGTCGGCTCACGTTCGTTGTGCGTCGTGATAATCATGAATCATAATCATAAGCTTATTGTGCGTGAAAACGTCTAAACTGAGCACACATGCTCTATAGTATATATTTTTTATTGTGATCTGTAGACCAATTATTTTATATTTCTATAACATGCATATATATGTATGTATATATAGCAATCATTTAATAACAACGGTTACATGAGAGAAGTAACTCATCCAATTCTTAATTTAATCTTGAAAATAATAAAAATTAGAACTCATAATTACTTTAATAGACAGCATTAGTGATTGCTGATTGGCCTAATTGGACAAAACTTTGTATTTTTTAAAAAAAATTGGGGAGCTTCAATTTTGCAAGGCCCAGGGGTGCTTAGTTCTCTCCCAAATTGCGCCTATGTTTATATCTGAATGGAAGATTAATATAATTTATCAATCTGGAAAGAAAGTGGTTGATTCATTGCACATAGTAAGCAATGCTGTTGAAAGGGATGTGAAACTCATGAAATAGTTTAACGAAAAGTTGTTTTTCTTAGTTAGTTATTGAATTAAATTGGAAAAATCATTAAATTACCCTCTATAACAATTCTTCATCCCTCTTGAGGCACGTGAAGGAGGGAAGTCATCATGACCAAATTCATCACAAATTATTTTCTCATAACAGTTAAAAAATGAAAGAAGGGGGGGTTCTGCATAAAAAAAAATTGTTTTTCTTCTTTAGTTAAGAAACACCTTAATATATAAATATAATAACTAATAGGTATTATTTATTTAATGGTTTAATTAGAAATATTATAATTGTTAATCCCTTCTCAAATCTTGTCATATAAGTAAATATATATAAAGTATCAAATATCTTAAAATTTAATCTATTAAATCATAAAGAAATGTTATATTTTAACATTACCAATTTGATTTTCTACAAAGATGACTTAATATAAATTAAAAATAGTTTTTATACTTCATTGAAACTAATAACATTACATACAACATTAAAAATAATACTTTTTAAATATTATTAAATAAGTTATTAATGGTTTTTTTTAAATTTAATTAGCTGTTTTGACTAACAAGATTTAGATATTTATACATTAAGATATTGTTTAACTTCATAAAAAAGTTTAAATAACTTACATTTACCCTTGTTCTAAGTTAAAAAAATAAATCACATATCAATACTGATATATTATGACATTTTTTATTTTATTTTTGTCTTACAAATAAACTAGGTATAATTAAAACAGTTCATGCCATGAAAAAAAGTTATATACTCAAAAAGCATTTTACAATTTCAATTTTAATTTAAAAAATATACAAATGACATATATGACAAAAAAAAAAGTTTTGAATAAGTAATTATTTTTCAAGTGGTGCATAATTGAGAAGTTTTTCAATTAAATCGACATGACCAAGCAACATTCGTCTGCAACAGTAGCGTTTAAGTCCAAGTGCATCTAAAGCATCACTAAAAGCAAACCAATTAAAAATTAATAATTTATATTAAATATAATAAAAAATTATAAAAAAAATTTCTATCAATTTTACATTAATAAATATGATTTCAAAATTAAATAAATAGGTAAAAATCAGAGATTTGATAAAACATTTGAATTAAAATTAATAATTTAATACTTTTTAAGTTAAACAATCACAAGTGTCACTAACAGCTTACATGTATGATATAACTGTTAGGTTTCCACATATGAAATAATTAATTAAGTATAAGTGTAATTCTCAATTACATTAAAAAACACAAATTATTATAGAAGAAATAATATCGCACACCTAGATGAAAACTGTAATAACTCAAAAAAATAGTTTTTTTAGTTACACCTATATTCGGATTTTTTACGGCATTATGTATGAAATGTTTCAATTATCGAGCTGATTTTATTATGCGTTTTTAAGTATATTTACAATATTTTTTAAAATCATTGATTTATGAGAATAATATATATATATATATATTTAAAAAAAACTTAAATTTTAATTAGTTCCCATTAAATGTACAAATAAAAACTGAGATATAACCATAATGTATTCATGTATATTTGCCATTAGTAGTTATACTGTTTACAAAAACATGAAACAATATTGTATTAGTACAGTTACTGATTGGGTATGTAAAAAAAGTTATGATTTTGCATTCAGGGTATGCGATTGCACGCCTATGCATAATACTGTATGAGAAATTTGTTGATAGTAAAAAATTGTTTTTATTGTACATTTTTGAATCTCTTGAATCTATAAGCTGTAATAAATAAAAAAAAATCCTCTAGTTTTGCCTTAATGATAACAATTCATGTTTAAGTGTCTTATAATAATAGATCAACTCTAAAGGTAACGGTTAAAAGTATGGTATTATAATTGGACAACGAACAGAAAATTAGAAAAACAATCAACTATCATCAATAATCAAATAAAGATCGAAGTAAAAGATTTTAATTATTGGCCGCCTCACTTAAGTCACCGAATACATACACTTCATAGCATTGTACTCTTTCAATTAGGATTAATTGTGAACTTAAGACCAAGTATACGGTATCGGTTATAAAGTATGAAACTGTAACTGTTACTCACCCTTCGGTGTACTCGGCTTGTAATAAACCCAAGTAACTCTCCCATTTGTTCGCGATGACCTTGCCGCATGTAAAGCATCGGATAGGAATAATCATGGTCGGTCCGTGGTGCGATCCTCTGTAAAATAAAACGAAAACAAACGTTCGTAACCGGTGACGGTTCGAATTTCTCGCGTGTTCGGAAAATGCGCAAAATACAATAAATATATAAATTGATACGGCTGTTATCATGTTGAAGGTGCCATATTCGCGTACGGTGTGCAACGTTTAGGTGCAGTGCGTCCAGACCGCGTCGTTGACGTAATGCTGTTACGGCCGAGCGACGAACAACAGCCGATAAATAGTATTTATTTAATTATTTATTCGTATGTTTTTCATCCATATAGTAACAATGGATAGTATAACAAATTTACACATTTCAAGTATAAGTTACTGTAACATATTAATTATAAAATATGTTTGTTAAATTGTATTGAACGATTGCTTATTGCGCCGTGTTATCTCCATGTTTCATCCATGTATCAATTGTTATAGATAAAGAAATACTAGAAGACTAACGTACTATTGCAATTTTTTTCATTTATCGTTTTGAATAATTATTTTGAGTGCGTTTCGAAACTGTTAATATTTCATTAGAAACTGAGGAATGGGGTGGATTGACTTGTACATTGAGAAAAAAACTCAGTATGTTTGCTACTAGATACGTTTTATAACGACAAATTTGATTTAAATAATAATAAACAGTTTAATGAATCGTGGTCATTAGTCTTTAACGTTAGTTGTATAAATTATCAAAACTATTTGTATTTTTTTTTTCTATAGTCTTTTTTACTACTAATAAACTTAATTTTATTACACATTGTTTCTTTATCAAAAGGCTTTTAAGAAGTATTAGATTATTTCCAGTAACATCTGCTGCAGTGATTAGAATACATTAAGACTACTACAATTAATTATGATCATTGATACCCCAGTAAGTAGCATGATGTATTCCTCATCTCCATATTTTAAAGTTGACTAATTTTTATAATTAGTTGTGGAATATCAGCAATGAAAACGGTTTGGAAACAGCAGCCTCCACAGTGTATGAACCAGCTGAGGATACATTCTTGATGCTAGATGCTTTACAACTGGATCTTGAACATATAGTTATTAATCGACTGACCTGCCAAAATAAAGCTGTTACAGATTCATGTTTAAAAGGTGGACCATTATTGGTCGTTGAACTAGGTTGTGGTGCTGGTCTTTTAATTACTGCTATTGGT
Organism: Sipha maydis; assembly: GCA_034509805.1. Classification (NCBI taxonomy): domain Eukaryota; kingdom Metazoa; phylum Arthropoda; class Insecta; order Hemiptera; family Aphididae; genus Sipha; species Sipha maydis. The sequence continues at coordinate 105,071 of JASXSY010001156.1, forward strand.
AAAGCTCTCCAAGGTTGTGGATCTGTTGGGGTTCATTGCTTGGCAGTTGATGTAAACCCAGCTGCTTGCCATGCTACAGTTCAAACATGCCAACTCAATGGTGTTCAGGTTAGATTAGGTTTAATGTTTATTTTATCTAAAGAAATTTAATTTTTATATTTTCATATGCTATTGGTGTAGGTAGATGTAATCTGTGGCGATTTGCTAACATGGATGCAGCGTCCTGAACCTATCAACACTATAAGTGATCAAAGTAATGTATATGGCCCTATTGATATACTATTATTTAACCCTCCATACGTAAGAGGCCCAGATGGTGAACCTGCATTATCGCCTACAACAACGAAAATCGACCAGAGAGATCAGGCTCCACAAGATCAATTGTTATCAATCATGGCAGATGCTGCTTGGCTTGGTGGTGGTCCAGACGGTGTGGACGTACTTAAACGGTAAACATGATATAACTTGCTGCTTATTATGATTATGTTTTTTAAAATTATTATGTTGTGTAGAGCCTTGCATCAAGCGGCTGATTTGTTATCTGAACAAGGGGTATTTTATGCGCTAATGATTGACTACAACTATGCAGCACTTGTACGTGATGAAATGGAAGCCCGTCATAAATGGACTACCAACAATAACATAATCTATCAAAAAATGTCAGCTGACGATATGATTTTGACAACTTTTGGTAGTAAATCCACTAATAGACCTCTTGCATGTCACAAAATTTTGTCTCGTCATGTACCAGGAGAGCGTTTGGCAGTCTACCGAATTTACCGTCCACATATTTAGGACTACCACTGACAATTATTGATTATTATTGACTGTTATATTTGTGTTCACTTCAAATCACTAGTTCATAAGATATTATTGTTATTTAGTTTAAAAAATGATAAGGTACATTATTATTACAATTAATACTATATATTCCAGTCATACAAATAATTTACTAAAATAAATTACTATGCTTATTTTTACTTTTTTTTTTTTTTGGCCTATCCTTTTATCTACTGTGATTAAAATCAATTTTTGCAGGTAGTTCATTTTCATTTTTTTATTACTTACTAAATGGAATTATACATATATATATATATTATTTTTGAAGGAATCAATCAGATATAATCTAAGAGTAGTTTAATTTTAGATTAATAAAATTAATAGAATGCTATATTTGTCAATTTCCTAATGAATATTAAGTTTTTCGGATTATTGAGTTTTTAACAATTGTAATACATATTTATTCACAACAATATTCTTAAAAATCTTACTGAAGTAGTAGTTAGTAGTCAGATCTTAGGTATGCATATGACTGATTTATCTACTGCTCAATATTTGCTTTGTAGGTATTTTCTAATAGAAATTCAATTCAATTCAATTTAATAAGGAATAAAATAACAGATTGATAAAAATGTTAACATATTTCTGATTTGCAAGTAAATGAAATTTATTTATATATTATTTTAAATAAAAAAAAAATAACACTTAATTTGAAATAGAACTATAATAGTTTATTTAGTAGATATATGTATCTAAAATTAATAATTCCAAATTGTACAACAGTGATATCACTGCTGAAATTGCTGATAAGACCTCGCTATCAATCCATTTCTAGAGACGTTTGTGGTGTTATCGGTGTTATCATTTATCGCACAATCCCGATTTGGTAGCCATAAAACGTGCACCAATACATAGGTATTTCTGTCTCGACTTAATTTTCTTTGTTTCACCTACGCAGCTCAATATTGTTCGTAAGTATTCACGTCGCTGACCGGCAGCCATCCTCGTAAACATGTGCCTAATCCGTTGTTACATAGTGCACGTAGGTCATTGGAACACCGATCTCGCTGACAAAAATAACGTTGCAGCTCAATACAATTCACACGGCTATCTATGGACGACGAAACTCCCTCAGCTGTCTCGCCTATTATGGCAGCAACAACTGATCGGGCAGACACACCGCTGAACAGCTCTGTAGCTGACTATTCGCCAGATGATGAGGATCTCGATGAAGCAGGCGCTGCTGCCACAGCTGCGGCTGAAGCCACTCGGGACACGTTGGCTGACGGTCTGGTAGCCAGCCTACTCAGGCCATGCGTGGACTGTCTGGATGCGTCAGTCCAGTGTACCAGGTAATAATTGATATTTTAAATGTCTAGTCTATCTAGTCGTAAACTACTTTTATGTAACTGGTACCATATTTGATTTTATATTTTCGGTTCTTGTTTCTGTTAGGTTGAGCCAGCTTGATCTAAAACTACAACTTGACTCGTTGGCCGCAGAACTGAAGCGCCTGTCACTTGCACAGCATGACTACTTATTTGCTGCTACATCAACAACATCACCACAGTCGCCCATCACTGCTGATAAGACCGCATCAGTTGCTTCATCCAAGACGACTGCTAATACAAGTGTCCTACTAGATGGTTATGCACGTAGACTATGTGATGCTCGAGCTAAGATTGCTGTAGTGGGAAACATACTAGAGTCCACACAGGTATTATTGTCATTTATTGTTTTAATAGTAAGGCTATAATTTCATGTCATTGTTGCGTGCCGTTAGTTTAACAATGAAGTTGAATAAGGAATAGAAAATAAATTTAACACTATTTATTATAAATATTCTAAGTCCAAAACATTTAATTAATTAATTTATAGAACAAAGTGGTATGAAGGTGCTTGCTTTGATCGGACTAAAACACGTTTAACTTTGGGTCTCTTAATAAACCCCTTATATACTTAGATCTCGTGTGATCCACTTGACCAGATATGGTTATTATTATATTCGAGTTTTTTGATATCCAATTATATGCTATAAATTATTACCCCATACTTAGTGGCTTAGTGGTTGGCCTCTTGATTTCTACCTATCACAAAATTTATCTTTCTTATTAAATAAGTGCTCGTTGTCAACTTTACGTATTTCCTGTGAATTTATTATGAGTTATTATAAGTAATTATTATCTAGCGCCCAACTCTGAAGTATTAAATGGTTAGTCTTACGATTTCTATATTTCACAGCCTTTCATGTATCTTACAAGAATATGTTATTATTTATTATAAATCATCTTGTATAAACAAAGTTTCCTTTTAATAAAAAATAAAAAAAATAAATCATCTTGTGAATATTCGTTTATCTTTTTATAATAATCATAGTAGTAAGATTTACTCTGTTGCTTATGTAAACCCCCTGTTTAGTGGTAATCAATGGGACCTACATTTATGTATGTCTACAATATCATATTAATGAATATTTTAGTTTTTTTTATTTATATTCTATTTGAAATACTTTCATTTTAATAAACAATTTGTTCAATTATTTAATGTATTATAATGAACAAATTGTTTATTAAAATTAAAGTATTTCAAATAGAATATAAAAAAAAAAAAAATAAAATCTGATTTCAAATATGCCACTCAATCACTTTTGTGTTAGAAAACTTCAAGTTTATTAATTTATGTTCCTCAAGAATTGACTTAAAATATTGTTCATCAACTTGCATTAAGATAAAAATAAACAAACATTATTGATTATAACAAATATTTTTTAAAAAAATTGAAGTTATTTCAAGTAATGAATAATGAAATTATTATATTATTTATCTTTCATTCATTTCATACTTCATTTAATATACTGCTTGAAATATCATGCAGAACAACATCTGTCGGGTCCCCTAGTTATATATATAAAGATTAATTTTAAACTAATTTTAAAAAAGTTGATAACTTTAAATAGTTTTTCACTTTGATTATTTTGTTTATTTGTTCATTTTTATTCTTCAATCACTAGTGTATTTTAATTAATCAATGAATGATAAAAGTATATGTGATTAGAAGTTAAGAATTTTTAGTATATTTAATTAACTGACTAAAATATAAGGGCATTTTAATTAAAATTAAATACTGATTTAATTGTTATAATGATCACTTATGTTAAATAGGACCGTTTGCGAGTACTCTCTCACCGCATTGGACGAGAGCACAACAATCGTCGGTCGCTTTTAGAACCCCCAACGGTGGTGAATGGTTCAATCACAGAAGATTCAGAAGTGGAGGAATTTGAAGATAAAATCTTATTTGAAGAAAATAATTATAATAAAGATGAAAATGATAGTAAACAGGTGGATGAGACTGTAACATCAGATTTAGTATCAGATCCATCAACATTGTCATGATGAAGTATTAAGTTGCAGGCATCCAGGTTTGTATTTATTATATTTAACATACGTGTTTTGGTGAATAATTTGTAATATTTAAACGCAAATTTTGTGTTTTATGGTGATCACAGGTATGTAATTGACAACTTTAATACGTCGACACTGTTAATGAAGACTAACATTACCTAGAGTTACAACTGATAATATTATGCTGTCAATCATTTTCATTGTTTACCACTCTTTATTTGGATCGATGCATGTCTGAAAAACTATTAGTTGCATCTGTCAGATTAAAAAACGTATGCTCTATTGTCATTTGTCAAATTGACTGACATTACAGTTGGGATGTTAAATTCACATTCCAATACAAAATATTTCTTTATATAAACATAAGCCATATTATTTTAACATAGGCATATTTATTATATTTATAAACACTATTATATATTTTTTTGTTAAATTACTGCTATTTGTAATATATGTTGAATTATTTAAATAAAAATACCAATTAGAATTTTATTGTTCTCATTCTTAAGTATATTTATTGTAGTATTATATGTCAAGTGTTTTTCTTGTACGACTAGGAAAACTATTCATCATTAAGATACCGTTAAAAGCTTTGCCAGAAATAAAAAATAAAAACTGAGTATTTGCATTAGTTTAGTCATACATTATAATATCATAACTACCTACCAATTGTTGTCAAAGCAAGATAAAGATTAAGCAAAAGAGTTTAATTAAATCATAACAAACATTTTACTAAAATGTATTAAAAATATTTAATAATATATATATATATATATATATTAAAATATTTAAAAAATATTTGAGTTAAGAATTATAATACATTATAGATCGATTTCATAAATTACAATCAATATCAGAATGTAATTTTATAAATTCATAATTGAATCAATCATCACTGATAACAAAAAATTGTAATTTACTGTTTAATATTACCAGTAAAACTAAGTTAGTATGTCTAATGATCAACAGATAGTTCTTTCCTATAGAATAGTCTAAATACTAATTAAATTGGCAATTAGCTATTCATATAAATCACAATTTGATTTTTTAAACAATGTATATTTCTATATTGTATGACTTCAGATGTTAAGTACAACTAATAAATGCATTTATTGTAATTAATTATAAATAAAAAAAAGTAATTAAATTATTTGTTTTGAAACAAAATGTATATTGTTTTTCGTTAAGTAATTAAAAAAATTATAACAGTTTTTAGTTGTAATAATGCTCTATGACATATATCTCAATGCAATATGTTAAGTAAATCGACAAACAAAAATATTTTCTCAATCAAAATTTAAGAACAAATAAAAATTATCTTACATAAGCAACTTTTTGATTAAATTACACATTTCATGTAATTGTGAACTTTTTAATAATTTCCCATCTAGTTTCAAAACTTTTTCCGTTCCCTAATTTGTTTTGAAAAATTATGAGTTCTAATTTGTTCTCATTAAAATTATTTTAATTTATATTTGCTCAATAATACTATGGAAATATAAAAAAGTAATATTGCAAAAGCTTCCTAAAATATAGAAATTCTATTGGAATAATTTTACATTAAAATTCTAAAATTTGTGTTAGTTATTTATAAACATTAAATAAATAACAAGAGGTTATTTCATTACAACATTTATAATATGCCTAAAAAACCTTTATTATATTATTTGAAAATACTTGAAAATTAACAATATAAGTACTTATTAATGAATTTAGTTAATTAGTTTCCAAGAACATTATTAATGCAGGGTATAATTAAAAACAACCGTTAGTGAAGATATTATAATATATTGTCTAATATAATGTATGTGTTATACACTTCATATAAATATTAAAATAATTATATGAAAAATATATTTTACCATTATCCTAAAATAATAATAACTAAATAATAAGACTGAAAGAAAAATTTATGTCATATAATTGAACAAGTAAAAAAAATAAGTTACTTAACTGTATTCTGAATGATAATCAATAATAACAATGAATAATAGTTATAGTAGTAGTTTTTTTTGATTATAAATGTGTTAGTATATAAAATACATATATATATAAATTACATACATAAATATATATATATAAATTACATACATAAATATATATATATATATATATATATATATAATATATATATATTATATATATATATATATATATATATATATATGCGTGTGTATATAATATACTAAAGTATTAATTTCCTTGAGCTATTTTAATGTCTTAACAATAAATAAAGTAATACTATTACTAGCGATTTTTACTAAAGTAAAAATCAAAAACTAATCAACTAAATTTGTTATAACTTATAATTATAAAATAAAGTTTTCATTTTATAATATTTAATTAATAATTTATATAATAAAAAAATTATATAAGTATATTTATTATTACATAAATAAAACACAAATTAATTTAGTAAATTATTAATTAAAACTATTTTATCAATTAATAAAAGTTATATAGATAAAACTATATAATATTTTAAATAGCTTTTAATACAGATTAAGATTATTGTAAAATTTATAAAATGAAAAATATTGGGGAATGACACATAGTATGTAGATTTATAATTACAGATTATACTAAAAATTATTACTTAATGGTTTTAGCTAAAAAAAAATCAATATTCACATTGATTTACAATGATATTCATGTATGGATCAAGAAAAAAAAATATTACATATATATTAATGATATAACTTAAGTTGTAATTCCATCAACACCTTTGTATGTAATTTATTGACGAAACCTAAGTGTACTTAAACAAAATATATATATATATATTATATGCTATAGTACTTTTTATAAGAGGACTTGTATATTTCATATGCCTATATAATGTTATTAGTAACAAATTACTCTACCTGTAAATAAAGAAATTACAATATCTAATAACTTAACTTAATAGTAGTATGATTAAATATTAATAAATAAAAATTCTTCTTTCAAATTGTTGAACACACTTTTATGAGTAGGAGCGCTTAGTATGAGTAAAGCCGAATGCATAACTGTATGTATACACTCGGAAAGTCTTAGTAGCTTAAGTACTTAAAGTATAAATTAAAAATACTGCTAGTAAAATATATCTAACTGTTAAATCTGATAGAATTACTGTGTATAAAATTGTTTTTGAATAGTTATCACTTATGATAAGTTGTAAAAGTTACTTAATGTAAAATAGTTACATTATGCGTCATTACAACATAACTATACTTATATAAATATGCTTAAAAATATAATGATTACAAATAATTATAGTAAATTTACGTTAAAATAAATTATATTATGATGGCTTAACTCTCGGATAAATAAATGGACCAAATTAAGGAGGTATAATTATAATATGATTATGGTTACTGTGTAGCCCGAGGAAATAATATAATTTTTCTTTTGTCATAATATAGGTTGCCGATATCGGTTTGTAGAGTCATTATTATTGTTGTCTAATATAGCAAGATTTTGTGAGCCACAGGTTTGCGACAAATAGGACAAGGTTGACCAGGGGCCATACGATCTCCGCACAACTGGCATGTTCCATGTCCGCACATAAACACCATATTCTTCAATCGATCCAAGCAAACAGGACACATATTCTTCAAAAAAATTCAAATTAGTTAATAAGAAAAGTATATTTATATAAATATACATTATGTCATGTATTTTATTATTTTTACTACAGACTACGCACCATTTCTTTGAGATCATTCAACTGTTTGCATTAACTTTTCCACCAGTGCTGGATCTGATGAATTGGAGGCCACTTCAGAGGGGTGGTTTGGACGCTCAACCTGGGGGCCGATGAGTTTTCGGTTCCCATTGATTCTTGATTATTCTCGTTGGTTTGTTTATCTTGCTGCTGGGTTATAGTGTTATTAACTAAAGTTAAATTGGCACTGTTAGAAGTGGAAGGCAAACATTCAATGTCGTTGCTGCTGTCTGCCGCGATGTTCATTCGTCCATTTGCAGAGGATCCTCTGATAAACAATATAAATAATTTAAGAAAAAAAAACCCAACGAAAAATACCACTAATATAAATAATTACAACAATTATAATCGTCGAAATTAATAAATTACACTTAAGATACAACTCAATCTTGGACCTAGAGGAAGTGTAAAAGTATGCAATTTTTCTTCAACTAAATCTAAATCTACTAAAATGTCATGTACAACATTAGCAATATAGTAACTAACGATTTTTGTATTGAAATGATTAAAAGACATTATTTATCAAATTATTATCATAAAGGTATCTACAAATAATCTTTATTAAGTAATATGAATTTGAAATCTAAATATTCCTAACCTGCTTTTACATTTATATTGACTTATATAATGATTTAATGTAAACTGCATATAATTATTCATATTTTATTTTTTATTTGGCGTTTTAAATATAACTTGTTAGACAAAACATGCAAAAAGATCGATGAATTATACATATGTGAGTTTGTACGACTATGGTAAGAATAATTTTGATTTTAATCAAAAATCAAAGAAACTATAGAAGCATAGAAAAGCAATCATAACTAATCGTACCTGTTACTATTGTTATTTGTCATGTTGCTGCTGCTACTGCTGCTGCTACTGATGCTCACGTTACCAAAGTCAATGTCAGATTCGTAGTCGTGGTCTTCAGAATTTACACTGTTCGAATTCTCGTTATCCGAGTTAACGGTGGTTCCATTAGTGGTGGAAACAGATGATGTGTATGATCCGTTATCGGCGACCACAAGTGCCGGAGTATCCGGATCAACGAGCGCCACCTGCCTCAAAATTCTCGGAATATTCAAGGCCGAGGGCCGTCAACCTATAGTAGGTATTCAGTTGCTCGCCTGTAAAATCGGGCAAGCCATCCTCAGAAAAGTTCGGACGTTTAAAGCATTTTTTCGGGGATCCCGGGTCTGCGGTAATTATCGGGACGTACGCATCGCGATAGGGTGCCTTGGTTGAGTAATCGGGCGGCATGTTGTAGAGCATGAGTTGTGATGACTGAGGCCACTGTTTCGAAGCGGCCGGAGGCGACGTACCGGATTCCGTGGATGCGGCGGTGGCGGCGGCGGCCTGAGCGCTGCGAGCTCTGGCCGCTGCGTCACAGCACTTGATCAAAGCTCGACGTAGTGGCTGGTCCGCAGGACACAGATCCAATGGCGTTTGTCCACGATTGTTTCGCACCCACAGGTCGGCGCGACCGGTGCCAGCGAGCACGCATACGATTACCGTGGCGTTGGGCGGCGGCGGGATCGAATTGCTAGTGGTCGCGACCGGCGAGGTGGGCGCTGACTGGGATCCCGGGCCACGAGTGCGCTGGCCCATGAGATTTCGACTACCTGGCCCGGAAATGGCCATTGCCGCGCCCAAAGCGGCAGTGCGCGCTTCTCCCGCCACTCGTGGACCGGTTTGGTCGTCCACGGTCTGCTGACGAACAGTCCATAATGGAGACTTCTTTATCCGCCGTCGGTAATTAAGTTTCTTCGGCTTATTGCTCTTGGGCGTTATGGAATTGCTCGCATCAGACTGTATAGAAAAACAAAAAAATTTAAAAAAAATGCTAAAGATGTAATATATAAAATAGATAATCGTATCACTGCATCGGTTTCCAGTTACACCATTAAGGGTCACTACAGCTACAGCTATTATGTATTTATAATGGGTATTGAATTTAATAATATAATTTTAAATATCTACCCATCTCGTATTCAATATTTTTTTAGGGGACCTAAATAACATATGACAATCTTCCGGTTAGGCCCGGCTCAAGTGATAGGCGACATAGACCCACGCTTAAAGCGGCATTTTTCCAGGAAAATTTTTATTTATAAAAAAAAAATATTTGATGTACTCGTAATATTTACACGTAAATTTTGCTTATGTTTGTTTAAACACATGAACCGATCCTGCTTCCGGTCTTAAAAGTCACGAAAATATTAATAGTAATAGTCATGAAAAATGCGAGTAAAGTTTGTACCTAGAACTACCCACAAAGTATTAGTATCATTCTATATATAGATCAAATATAGATTCAAATATATATATTTGAGATTTATAAAAGTAATTGGAGCATCATAAAACAATAATTACAGTTATGAGCTGAAAAAATTACTTACTGTTGAAGCAACTGCCGCAGGTACATCGTCTTCCTTTTTTTCACCGTCGGAAACATTATCGTCACCGGCCGAATTTAAATGCAAACGTCTAAATTCGTCGGTCTGTCCAAGCAATTCGGCCATTAATCTTTGCACAGCGGACACTGGCGAAGCGAACATTTCCAAATACGCTGGGCCTTTGGCAGCCCACAACTCGGCTGCCTGTTGTACGGGACACGGATCTCTTGTCACAGTCCGGTTTATTACAGGACACTCGTTACCTTCACCGAATCTTCGGTATTCACGTATGACCCGATTGCCTGCGAGAAAGTTGCGAAGTGACACACCACTACCGCCATCATCTCGGAAATTTGAGTTTGGATCTCCTGGAATAAATCCTATGTCCATTCCAGGCGCTGGCGGCGTACCCACCGTTTTGAGCTGTAGTAACGTGTGATGGCGCAAAGCTTCGTGCATAGGTGTATCGCCATCTTTGTCCGGAATATTTGGGTCGGCGCCGTGACGGACGAGGAGCTGTTTTTGACATAAATACGATTTTAGTAAAACAATTTAACTATAAACACATATTACCCAGATATTAATGCAAAAAAAAACGTATAGTAAAATAAATTATACTGTACCTTAACGATGTCAGCGTGTTGACGTTCCACGGCCAGATGCAAAGCCGTCTGTTTGTTGACGTTGCGTTTGTTAGGATCAGCTCGACCACGAACTAGAAGTAATGATGCTACGCGATCGTGATTATTTAGGGCAGCCAAATGGAGCGCAGTATATCCATCGTCTTTGGGCTCATCCACGACCCAAAATCGGTGACCAGCGGCATTGTTACCACGGCCACCGTTATTGGCGATCCAATCTAACATGATGGCAGTAGCTCTGCAACAAAATAAAATAATATATTAATGCGTGAAGTTAAGTATAGTAAGTTAAGAATATCCTGTAGTGATAACAAGTATTAATAAATCAAAATGTAGAATTACAGTAATATTATTATACCGTCGTTAATATGTAAATTATACGGTGGCCATAATTAGAGGAATTTTAGCTATGTATAGATAAAATACACCTCATGATAGTACCATATCGCGTTAAAAGTAGATTTTGAGAAATAAAGCTTCTAGAATAACATGATGGATATTTAAAGTTCACCCTTTGCTTATTACAAAACTAACAAATTATAGTACATTTCGCTGTAATTTAAATTTAAATATTTTAGGCTTTAAATAATTAACTAACTTTTTTTCAAAACGAAAAGAGGGCTAATTATTTAAAAAAAAATCAAAACCTTTAATCAATGCAAATGGCTGAATGTATAAACTTAAGATAATACATTGGAAAAATGTTTAAAAAATGTTACATGGGTATATACATTCGTATACATATATATCATTCACATCATTATACAATTATTAAATAATACAAATGAAAACAATATAAACTAATCATCTTTTATATTAAAAAGTAATTCTTACTTTGTCATTTAATTTTTCGTTCAAAACTATACATGTGTATTTGTTTTTTTTACGTTTTGATTCACAAATATATAATAATAAATTATTTTTAGAAATACTATTCAAAGACTATAGTATTATTATCATGTTTGTTTGTATGTAACTTGTCTTTTTTATAAAAAATTAAGTTTTCACTAAGCTCAAGTAAAATATAATTGTTTTATTCAGTTATTCAAATACATAAATAATCGGTATAATCTGTAAATATTAACTATTAACTAATTCATACTTATAAAAATTATACACATAATTGAAAACAAAAACGTGTTTGAGTGACAGTAATTAATTGGTATAAATAAGTTATACAATTAATACCTTAGAATTGTTATTAACATTTTTGTTCTTAATAGTATTTATAAAATTGATATATAAATAAGACTAAACCAAAACAATAACTTGAAATAACTTATATGTTATCAGTAGAGGTCAGATTTATATTTTCTTAAAATCTTTAAAATATGATGTTTTATGCCCTAAAATATGCAAAATATTCTTTTAATATTTTAAAAATAAAATCAGTTTAAATTTATTTTTTATTAATTTGGTTTTAAAATATATTTAATTTAATTAATTAATTAAAATGATTAATATATTGTACTTGGATATCAACCTGAGATGAGTCAGACTAGTAGACGACGAATAGTCGTGACAGCTAACAAAATAACCGATGTGCTATCGTAATCGATAAGGAATACCTGGAGATTAATTTTTATTAAAACTCAGAAACCCAGAAATTAATCATTTAGTTAGCATTGTATTTATCAAAGTGCTGATATACGTGAAATATGTTCATTATATGCCGATATTACAAAAATATTCTCAAATATTCTCTAACCCCTAAAATATACTTTTTTATGCAAAATAAATTTTTTCTTGTGAATTCTGTGTTTCATGAATCGTAAAGATTTCTCACTCCCATTTAACTGCATAAACTAGAAACAAATATGTAAACTCATAAAAATCCAACCTCTAGTTATCAGTTTATAGCTGTAACGCAAAATAATAAGGACAGGACTTCTAGAAATTGCATAGTATTAAATATAAAATTATTTTTATTTTGTGTAAATGAAAACAAATAAGAAAAATACACAAATCTGTGTAGCTTAAATACATTTTACATACTACATTTGTCGAATTTAATCTTATTTTAGCAAATAATATTTAAATATATAATGGTAGGTATTAATATCATGATATGTATTTTATAAGAAAACAATAGTTTATAGTATTATTAATTTATTGCTATTCTTAACTACAAATAATAAGACATATTTTACTGATACTCGTTAAGTATACAAATAATTGATCAAATTGACGCGATAAAATGCATGCAATTTCTTATTATTGATTAATTAATTTTATGAAATAAAAAATAAGGTTAAAATATGTTAGAAAAGACATATACCCAGTAACTTATTAAATTAAGCACTATTTCGTTTGATGCTCATATTATACGGAATATTTCAAAATGTAATAAAAATATTTTGAAAATGTATTTTTATTTTATCGAAATAAATCGAAATCATTAAACATTTATTTTTTAACAACCCTTAATATACAGATGCTATTTCATCAAATTTTTATTGTATAATAAATCTAACCTCATATAGAATTTTTCCACTTCAGAAATTATCTATTTTTAAATATTCACAATAAGTAGTTTTTAAATTGTATTATTACATTATTACATTAATCGTTGATAACACCGTCACCTGCAGTATAATGTGGTATCGTACTCGAATATAGCCTACAATAATGAAAGGTCTTTTAATTGATGAAAAAGTATAATAACGGTCAAAACGTCAAAGCAATCGTCGCTACTTCTGGAACACTGAAATGTACAAACTATAATTTTAATTATTTTGTTTTAATCAAAATGTTTATTGAATTGGGGTAATAATATCCTATTCCATCAGTTTTTTTTAATTAGTTCACAAGCATGTACATTTATATGTAATAAAAAACTTGTCTGTATCCAGAACCCGCAAACTTTCTCTCCATCTATAAATACACACGACTCATGTGGCTTTACATGTATATAAAATAAATAATGTAAACATAATTGGACTTTATTATTTGGTATTTTGAGAACGAAACAGGAACTACTAATTAATATATATATACACATCGTATGTACGGTATTCGACGGGCATTAAACGACAGCTGTAGTAGCTGTATACAATGTGTAACAACCAGGATAAAAGATACGCCACCGTATTTCACGTCACGCAGGAACTTTATAAATATAAGCTGGTATGGTAGGTAAGAGGGAGCAAGGGGAATGAACCCGCGCGACGGATTTGGCAGCAGTATCAAGTTACCTCCTAACCTGAGACCCTATTCTTAAAAAATGAAAATTTTTAGTCGGAAATATATGCCTAAAGTAAAATCCTATCATTAACCCAAAGTCAATGTGCAATATAGAATACAATAATAATATAATAATATAAACAAGGTATCCCGCTATGATTTACTAGTTGCGTAATCTTTTGACTAATAATTGTCATTATATGTGCTTATAAAACTAAAATTAAAAAATATGGATAAGCATAAATGAAAAATAAGCATAAAAAAACAGATCATTTAATAGAGATTATTTTTTTAAATATTTTGATAGTCTAACTAAATAAATTCATAAAATTCATAGTTTGTAATACATTTTTTTAATTAACAGAATAATATAATTTTTATAATGATTTATTAACATTAATTTTTTTTTACATAAATGCTTAACATACTAAATATATTTTTCTAATAATATATACAGAGTAGAAATACGTATTTTATTAAAAAGAAATTACTATCAACAGTTTTAGAAAAATAAATCTATGGAATTTAAAATGTTTACTAAAATATTGATATTTATTTTTTAAATATAATAAATGTGATTATTATTATAAATTTAATCATGTAAGCAGTTAAAAAAAACCACTTTTTTTGTAATCAAGCAATGTTAAAGAGGCGGTCTTCATTGTATTTTATACACTTTTATTATCTTCGGGTTTGCTTGTAATATATTTACAAATAATTCTATTGGCTTTTTGTTTACAGACAATATTTTTGTAGAGTTAATTTAACAACTAAAGATTACAGCACTTGCACACATTATCACTAACAATAAAACTTCGACTATATAAACTATACCAATGGTTGTAAGTCTGGTACCGACGGCGCGGTTACATATTTATTGTATTATTCGTTTGTCTAATTTATGCGTCAGTCAACTAGCCAGCAGTCAACTAATCACAATTATGACGGTTGAAAAACATTTGATTGAACCGAAACAGGTGTTAGAAAAAGGTGACATCAGTTATGGGGTGAAAAGTCATGGAATAGGGTAAGCCGACCGTGGTGGTGACGGCAGCGGTTATACCATCGAATAAAACTATTAACGAATCGATTTTACAGGACCCAAATCGGCACAAGTTTTTTTTGATTGAAACTCTATTGATGTTGATAAATTACCACCATAGAATAGTAACAAAAATATTCAAATTAAAAACTCAATAGTATGTCGTATATTTACGACGATTATATCATTGTAACTTTGCGTAATTAACATATATTCTTCATAATGATTCAAATAACAAATTGGAATAGTATATGATAAGATAATACTAAATTAAATATTTTTATATTAGTATATTACCACCAAACATCATTGATTAAAATTAAAAAATAATAAATTATACTATATAATCCAAGATGACAGGAAATACATATACACTAGACACCATATTTACAACATGGTCTGCACGTGTATCATGTACACGGAGTTTTGTTGTATTAAATAAACTTGAGTGATCCATAGCAGTTAAAATATTTTTATTTTAACATTTAATTAAATTCAAAAGATTTGAAATGCATCATTATTGTATTCTGAATAAAACTTGAAATTATAAAATTCGAGTCATTGCCTACATTTATTGCTTACATTTTGCTTGAGTTAAGACAGTGAATATTATATTTATACTCTGCCTAACTCAATACAGTTGGTCATCAGTTTATACATTAAAACTTATAATATAATTAAGATAAATCGTCATAAGAAATAATGAAGATTATTTTAGTACATTAAAAGCATATTTTTAAAGTGTACCTATTCTAAATTCGAGTATGATTTTAATACATAATTTAAACTGTAAAAATAATACTAGTGATGTTTTAAATATTTTAAGAATACTTGGGTTACGTTTATGTTCGAATATTTTTATAATAACAATTTCTCAAATAAAAATCACAACGGTAGTAACAAATACGTTACAACAGCTATAACGTGACGTACTTATAGATAAGTATGGGAGCATCATATCGCTTTCATGACTTTTTTTTTAATCAATGTATTCAATTCTTTTATTTTTAATACAAGTAAAATGATTTACATTTCATAACATTAAAAAAAGTTGAGTATATCTCTAATGGCATTAGCTGGAAAATAAAATAAAATATTAGTGACATTGGCAGAGAATATTCTCAAATTGAAAAATATAATTTCTTCTTAATCATTAGTACAAATGTTTTTTGAATGTTATAATTTTTATTTTTCATTTTTTGTATAGTAAATTAATTTTTTAATAACATTAATTTGTCTGTAATTTAAATAATACATACAAGGATAAAAAAAAAACTATTTTGATTGCATAGAAATTATTAAATATGGATAATGCAGATGTAATATTGTCATAACGTCGATTTCGTAATATTGCTTTCACAATGTCGGAAATAAACAAAAAAATATTACGATCTTAAAATTAAATTTAAATACAAGCGTTTCAATCAAAAATTAAACCTTTTTAAAATATTTAATATTTTAAAAGAAAGCTCTTAAAAAAGTATACATATTTAAAAAAATCAACGGTGTTATATAATGAGCGTTCAAGTTTATCTAGATAAATAGATACAAAATGTAACTTACAACGTATCTAAACATTAATAATATATAGAATATTTTATTTATCTAGATAAATGCATGTATTTATTGTATGAAAATCAAAATTTAAAATATAGAACTATAAGAATGAACGTTTGTTGTTATCGGTATATTAATTATTAATACAATTTGCCTTATAAGTTATGGATAGTCATAAATTGAATGTTACACAATAAATATTTAATTTATAATTTAACTATTAATAGATTCATTAAATTTAATTGAATCAGTTCCTCTGGCTTCCTTATTTGAATTTATATTTATATTTTTTGAAAAATAGTTAAAACTGCTTAAATTGTAGTATGTGTGTTTAATCTAATCGCATTACTGAAATATCCAAAGACACATTAAATTGAAAAGATAAAATACAATAATTATAATTATGACACAATTGCTAAATGATAATTTTTATTATTATAACATTATTAATATTAATATTTAATTTCAAAAATGTTATTTACATTTAACTGTTATTTATTCATTGTTTCATTAATAAATGATAATTAAGAAATCCTGAAAAAAACTATTTAACATAATCTGTGTTTGATAAATATAAATTTGCTCTAATGCTGTAAGGCATAAGTAAATAATATAAAAACAATAAAAATATTAAGTATAATGTTAGGTTTGCACTCATTTAAAAATAATATATTTTTTTTATCTAGTTACATAGGAGTTGAATAATCTTTACCTAGGTAAAATATTATTATCTAATCCGAACACTGTATATAATACGGCTATATTGTTCTTATTGTAATTAATAGTATTAAATCTAGAGATTAATTTTTGTGACATTACCGTAATCCACAACGGATTATAAATAATTGCAAGATTATAATAATTTTACTCTCTACTGATATAAGTACTATACGGTGTACTGTGTTGTATTTATTAACTACCGCAGACTTTAACGTACACATGATTTATAAGTGGTATGATATATATGAATAGGAAGCAATAACAATATTTATACGAACATTTATATTTTAAGACGAAAACGAGTTCTAGGCTAAGCAAACATTTTACGATGCATACTCCGATTTTCGATAATTTTTAAACCACATGTATTTTTATAAATAATAAACTTTGACCACGAAAAATAATTTGTGATACTGTGTAATACACGGAAAAAATATATTTTTAGGTTACTATAAAATAAATATTAGACAATTATAAACTCGACTAATATCGTTTTGTTAGATCGGAATACCATAGTGAAAAAAAAGTCTATTTGCCAACGCACTTACAAATTAATATTTATCAATAAATATAATAAGACTTTTTTGGTAAGTTAATTCGTACATTTTGGTCTCACTGATTAATTATAGGAGTTTGTAAGTTCGATACTGAGATAATAATTTTAGCGATTCAAAAGTATATGTTCATGCGTTTTCAAATGCATGTAAAGCTCAACTGTTTCAGAAGCTTGTAAATTAAGTTTTTAAATTAACTTTTCAATGAACGGCATGGTTGTGAACAACGTTGCGAGCATAAAATATTATAACAATTGCGGAAACTATATAGCGGAACCGGCAAATCGACGCCACGTCGCGCAGCCGAGCGTGTGCACAAGTGCGCGCGTGTGAGTGCGTAGGTGCGCGCGCGCGTTTGTGTACATTATATTATATCGTTGAAAGGGGATGACAATAATATTATACTCGTCTCGGATCGCGTGATGTATATAGAGTAACCTGGCTGCAGGCTTCAAAGCGATTTCAATATTACGTTCGAGACGAGAAAACAAATCGTATTCGTTCGGTTATAAAATTCACGCGATCCTGGTCATGTGTCTGCGGCGGCGCGCGCGTAACTACGACGAGGTGTACGCGCGGGTTGCTGCCGCCGATGTTCCTACGACGAGACGGCGGCGGTGGTGTTGTATTTCACCCCGGGACGTCGCGAACACACGTGTCCCTCCCGCCACCGTACCTACTCGCTGCGTCTAGCGCGCGTTTTAAATATACCCGAGGGACAGCGGGAGCAGTTAGCGGTGCAACGGTATACGCGCAACGGTACGGCAGGCAGCTTATATGTACGCGCAGAAGTCTTGCGGAGGAGATCTAATGGACGGCGACGACGTCGAACGGGCGGTTATTAATAGACGCGGTAGCGGCGTTCCGCGGCACGGTCGAACCGACTCCGAAAAGATGACCGTAAATGGCGAGCAGCGGTAGCGGGAGGGACACGCGGTGATCATGGATGCTGCTGCAGCTGTTGCTACTGTTGCTGCTGCTGCTACTGCTATCGCCGCTCAAGAAAGACCAACACGGCGGACGATTCTTGGCGCGCGCTTGTGGCGGCGGGTAGAAGGGGGAGACCGGTGCGGAGATTTTATTATAGAACGGGACTGGTGGCTGCTGCAGGAGCAATGCCACCACCGGTGGTGGTCGGGTGATGGTGGGAATCGCGGAGAACACCGTCGTAGACACGTGTGCCATGTGTGCTGCGCTTATTATAAACACACATGAGGTGATGGCGGCAACGGCATCGCATTCTTTCCGTACCCACTCTCAAGTATGCATAGATATATATAGCGGTAGAAGCCACAACGAGACGGCGGTCTAATTCTGTCGGAGTGGGGTAGGATGAGGGTCGACAGTTGCTACCGGTGCAGTACAGCAGAACCTGATGGCTGTGCCAAGATTGATGGACCACTCGTATAAGTGCTGTGGTTGCCGAGCTTTTGGCCTCAGTCGAACATCAGCAGTGGCCAGCGGTCCTAGCAGCAAAACAACACCGGCGTCAGTAGTGACTAGGACGGATGACGGAATATCGGTGAAAATAACAACAGCATTGGCGATCAAAACTAAAGGAAAGCAGCGTAGTGACAAGAGCAACGGTAGCAGTAACATGTCAAGAGCCAGTGGCGGCAGTAATTGGTAACGACTGATACAATTACAGTAACGGCAAAAATATAAGTAATATATTGTTATACAATAATATCACCTTTTCGTTGCGGTCCCATGTATTTCACGTGTATATAATATTTTGAAATAATCATCAAATATGTTTTTATTCTAATTTCGACTATGAATTGCAACGTCTTAAGTCAAATTACTAAGGATTTTTACATTTTATAAATATTTTTTATTTTAAAATAATTTTGTTCAGCCGTAATACGTGGCGCGCTGTGGTATAGACTCACCGGAATCATATTTATACTATCGTCATAGCTCAGACATTTACATACATTTACACAAACAACACACAAATGCGAAACGCATATAATAGACACATGTCATAAGTTACAACGCAATCTTAAATCGTGATTATACGCGCCGTTGTTGTATAATGCGGCAACGATGGTGCGTATTCGATTTGATTAATCGGTACACGAAACACACTACAAAAAACACACGCACGAGGAGTTTAGCCCGGTGACTATACGCGGCGGTGGCGTACATTTACATGCCTCCCCTTCACGACGATTATTGTAGTTAATGTTTTACAGTAATAATAATAATTAATGCGTTTTCAGTCATATGCGTCGTGTATAGTGTATTATCTACGCACAAAGTTAATAAAAATGTAATTAAATATAATACACATTGCGAGAGCTACGGGGGCAGTGATACGTTATAAATAGATAATAGCAACGGTAGCCGCCGGCAGCACAAATTTGGCAAGCTGCACGCCGAGTGGATGAGGTAAGGGAGGGGAAGGCGAAGATGAAAAAGGAGGTGGTTCGCATCTCCTACGGTAGGTCTAATAATAGTTACGCGAGCTGTTTTATTTTTAGAGACGATCCATCGCCGTCTATGCCACCGGGCACGGACGTACGTATAGCGCGAGAAAGTCAAAGGCGTTGCCGTATTCGTTGCATGTTTACGGCGCGGAGATGGACAGCATATGTGTACCAGTGATTGAAAAATTTCTTCAGGGACAACAGGAACCAGTCCTGCAGGACCCGGAGATCAAATAATAATTACCCGGCACCAGAGTTCCGTACTTCTTGTATATTCGCATAGTGTGCGCGTGCCATTCGGCCGAATTTAACGACGTATGGAATGTAAAGAAGTATGGAGCGGCGGGCCGGGCGACACTTCTTGGCGCCGGATAAACCTGGACATATTTGTGTACAACAATAATAATACGAGTATAAATAATCATAATTATAATATTACTTGTTAATTGGTAGATGTTTAATAGCATAATGTCAACAGTGTTAAACAATATATGCCTACTATTTTAATTTTATGTTGTATTAGTAATTAGCGCGATAACTTGTTGTCACATCACCATAATAATACACGCAACTATTCCGCTGTCCTTTTTACGGTCCGTCAAAGCGCCCAGTGGATGAGATGTAGCAATATTAATTATCAGATCTGTCACTTATAAATCGAGTATTTACACGCATGTCCACAATGAAATATTTAATTATAGCTTTTAGTAAATGTTTAATAACTTATTAAAATATATAACACTAATTTCGATTTTATACACAAGCTAAACTGTGTAATATAAATATTATATATATATATATATATATATATTTAATATTATCAGTTATTACTTTTGTATTTAGAATAAACATACACACCATCTTATTGTTAAAATTGGTAGTACCATTGATTATAAGTAGTATTTATAATCAATGGTAGTACCTACTTGAATGCAACCACAATACGTTGCCGTAATCAATATATTAAATTTGATAAAAACAGGTTATCAACAATAGAATTGTCACAACTGTAACAATAGAACATACATATTGCTGAACAGTGGCGTGACGAACAGGAGTCCAAAACAGGCAATTACCCGTGTCAATTATTGAAGGGTTGGAGGTACCCCTATCACCAATATTTGTTACACAACATTCCGGTACTTTTTTGAGTTATAAATTATTATTAGGTATAGTAAACTAGGTTAAGTACAAGTTTTCCAGTTATTACTTACTTGTAAAAACTAAGACGTTACATTAAATATAGAGAGACATAGTAAATTTGTATAGGGTGTGTACGTACCAAAATACATGTTTGCCTCTTGAAAATAACCATGTCGCCACTCCACTGTTGCTGTAAACTTGTTTGCAAACTGTTATAGCGACGTCTAGAGGTTTCGTCTACGTAGGCACTACCAATTTTTCACAAAAGGATGGCGTTTCTAAATATATTAATATCAATAGTAAAGGGGGGACGGAGTGGCCGAATGGATTAAGGACTCTACTTGGACAGGAAACAACTGCGTTTGGAGAGAGAATGCCATTCCTCCTCCCCGGGACATGGCAGAAACCTACGGGTGCCCCAATAAAAATTCTGCCGACCAGGCGGTCCGAGATTGTTAGTCATAATCTCGGACACACACCCGCTACACGAGTACTACTACATCAATAGTAAATATCATAATTAATATCACTAAATTGTATTATAAAAACCATTTTATGGTTTACCATAATTATATATATATAGGACGATTACTTAGAAGTAATAAATATTTTCAATGGGTATGTGGATAATATGAGACCCATGGCACTTAAAACGTTAAAATTATAATTATAAGCTGTCACCACCACCTCTGTTACACGTAGAAAAGCGCGATCAAATCAAAGCCTTTACTACAGATACCACACGTAATTTATATACACACCAGAGACTATATATATATATATATATATATATATATATATATATATATATATATATATATATATATATATATATATACACAAATTATGTATAAATAGCGTCGTCAGTAAAAAATCGTGAGCAAAATCGTAAACAATATTTACATAAAATATATCAATGAACTTGTTCGCCAACCGAAAACAACATGGCGAACGAACTTAGTCTAAATTGTCAGTACCTATACGTATAACATTCACAGGTCTAGTACAATCAAGTACATAGTTTAGAAAAGTCTATATAGATACGAGTGTTCGGTGTGGCGACGATACGGATACGACGTGACAAAACGAACGGGGTTAGTGGAGGACGTTGGCGGAAGTATTTATAATCACGCCCGTTATCGTCGACGAAGAGACGAGGAGAAGAATAAGAAATAGGAGGGATGTAGAGAAGTAAGAAGAGGTGGTGTCGGTGAAGTAAGAAGAGGTGGTGTCGGTGAAGTAGTAGGAGTTGGAGGAACAGAACGACGGCGAGCAGCGGAATTTCGTTTCGTCCGCGAAAATCGACCGTGGCGGTGGCGGCGCGTCGTTAACGCCGCAGAGTATATATCCCCTCTTGCCTTCTGCTGCCGCCTAATCCGACGTCGAAAGCGGCATGGGATCAAGGAGGCGAGGGGGTAGGGAGCGGCTCACGGTGGCGTTACGCGCGCGCACGAGAACCCATCCCATAACGCAGCAGCGACGACACCGCCGGCGGTGGTATCGATTGCATAGCGGCGGCGGTAGTAAACAGCCGCCAACGCGGTATGATTGGGTTTAGCGGGCGGACAAAGCTACGGTGGTGGGCGAGCGAGAGAGGGCAACGGCGGCCCGGGTCCGTAGAACTGAAAGCTGCTCGGCGACGGCGGGGAAAGCTTGTAAGCTACAGCGAATAACCATTGTATTGTTTCAACGCCACCGCTGTACAATGACGACAAACGCGAGAAGAGTAGTGGCGACGACCGTTTTTATCGTCATCGTTTTTCACACCGTGACATCGATAAACATAGATATTACATCTGATTAGCCTAAACTTAAATTATACTTATATGTTACTGCTATGAGATTCACAAACCAACTTATAAAAATGTACACCATTCTTTCACAATTATCCTTAATTGTACATTATTTTGATATTAAGTATATATTACATTTTATTTTTCAAACATATTTAAACAACGTGGGTAATATTCACCATCATCCCAAATGAACAAGAAAAAAAATATACTTAATTGTGTGACATCCTATGTGATCATATCGTATTGATTATACAATCGTCTTATACATGAAACCTATATACATATATTAATATTATTAAATGTTTTCTCCGTATAAAATATACATTCTATACTATGAGTAAATAAGTAAACCAACTGGACTCAATATAGACTTACAGTCAAATTATACATGGTATAGACAATGTGTACATGATGAATTGGGATGATGCGAAATAATTATGTTCATGTGTCTATAATTTTAAGGCTACAAAAAGAAAATGAAACATCTATATTGCTCACAAATAGAGGTTAATTAGTTACGTAATATAACATATAACAATATGGCAAGAATGAAGAAAGTGATAATAAAATATATACATTATTATTTTTTAATATAAAGAAGTTTACCAATCTACCACAATAAATTACACCAACAAGAAATACAAGTTTTCTTTAATTTTTTTTTTTGTTTACTTTTTCTTTAATTTCTGAACTTGGTCGGATTTTTATTGATTTAGTAATCATATATAATAATGTGCATTTTCGGTACTGTTCATATTACGAGTATTATACTATTCAAAAACCAACAGTTTAGTTTTCAAAAGAATATGTTAATAAGAAATATTAATTGTAACTATTTTTTCCAGTTTATTGATATAAAATATAATGGGTATTAAAGGCGTCAAAATGTCTGACAAAAAAACATTATTTTACATTTCTACACGAAAAAGTTAATTATTGCCGACAACGATTGAATACTGACCGATTATCGATCAATTTAAATAATAATACAAAATTTTAATATATAGTTTTGTCAAATGTATCCTAGTATAAAGTAACATATATTTGTCACCGTAAACTACGACCCTAAGCAGTAAGAGATTTGTGATTGCATTTTTACGATTATTTCAAAACTATAGAACATTTATTACTGTGTTACGATAAATAGTTTTCATCATATAGAAATCATAATATTAGTAAACATAAAAAAATCTTTATTTTATAGTTTATTTATTTGAGATAAGTTCAGTTATTCATAAAAAGTATTTGCGACGTACTTATTTTTATTTTTTAATGACTTATAAGAAAATATATAAGTAACAAATTCAAGGTTAAAGTAAATTTATGTCGAGATTTAAGTTTTCACTCAATAATTATTATACAAATAAAATACACTAAATTTAAAAAATAAGCATTAACATTATTTTTGTAATTTATTTTTAATTTGAATAATTTTAAACACTGATTGTAATTGTTGAAATTAAATATTATACTAAAAGGTTTTACTCTATTCAGAGGATGATTTTAAGTTAAGCAATTATACAATTCGTAATATTTAAATCATACCTTTAAAGCTATTATCAATAAAAAGTATATAATAAGAGAATATAAAAAAATACAATATAATTATAGCATTACATATTTTGAAATAACGGGTATCAATCAATATTGAATTGAAAGTACAATTGTTAACAAAAAAATAAAATAATAAAATAATATTCAGTGTTTTGAAATTGAAGTCTTTGCCTAAAAACTATAGCGGTTATTTTTAATTGTGAACAGAGAAATTTTAATACTATAGGTTAATACTAATTAGTAATAATAATAGTTATTATCGATAATAACGGAAGGTGATAAATTGAAAAAAAAAATTATTTTTTGAAATATAATATAGAAATCTGCAATAAAAATGACGGTTTTTTTTTTATTACTAATTTTCGTTCATAATAATTAGGAATGAGAAGTTATAGGACTTGCATATTATTTTCTGTATCTTCTATTTATAGCTAGGTGAGCTAAAAATCTGTTCTATTACCTAATGAATTGAAATTTGGTATTTAAATTTTGCATATTCATGTTTTTTTGTGCATAAAAATGCATATTTAGTAAAATTATGTGAATTGTAATACAATTTACATGAAAAATGTATTATTTTATGGAATTTTATATGTTTGTAGTCAATAATCAATAAAATAAAAATGCAGATAGCAAATTTGACAATAATTGTCAAATTTGCTACCTGCATTTTTACAATTATTGTAGAATTGTAACATTTAATAGTATATAAAAGTAAAAGTTGGATTAGTATCTTATCTAATCGTTTATAGGCTATAAATTATAGCTATATCAAAATATATGAGTGTATGACGTATTTACGTTACTATAATTCAATTATTCTAGTGACAACCGTAGTTGTATAACCGTAATTTGTTCGTATAATATGGTTTTTATTCATTCAAATTATGGTTTTTTAACATCAACAATAACGCAACTTGAAAGACAGGATATTTCATTAATTGATTCAATATCTATCGTTAAATCGGTTCAAAATAAATTAAATTACGTAGTTGGTGAAATAGGCGATGCAATAAACCGAAAACTAAATGTTTTGGAAAAAAATAATGGATTCAGTATTTTACGAAATATATCAAAAATTTTAAGTGGAGAAATCACATCTATGGATGAACTGCCAGAAGACTTAACCGGAAATATATTACAATGTATTACATAATATATTACAAAACTTATAAAATTGTATTTTTATTTTTTTAAATTAAATCACCTGACTATCAATATATAATCAATACACCTACCAATAATTTATCATCTCATATTTATACTTAGTATTAATTTTTTATCACTTAGTTAAAAATTATTTATATTTTATTGTAAACATGTTTTTTATTTATAGAAAAAACTGCATATTATAATATATTTTTTGCATATATCATAATTTTTCCTTGCATATTTGCATGCATATTTTGTCTATTTTAGCTCCTATAACTTCTCATCCCTAATAATAATTGTATGTATCGAACAAAAAATTTAGAAATAATAATTTTATTATGGAATAACGTTCATTATTGGTACCTAAAAATATTTACAAGTATTAAATAGTAATTATGTAACAAAATAAATATAAACATTTTAATCAATCAGGAAAGTTAAAAACAATAAGGTACCGTATTCGTTTTGTACCTCAGTTGAATTATTATTACTCATTACATTTATATATGAAAATTTATCATATGAACATAAGTATTTCTCTGGGACCAAACATCATATAATAGAAAATTATTTTAGTAGCTATGTGTGATATCATTATAGTAAGATAAAAATTAAATTTAAATTATAAAAATAGAAAATTGAATAGAATCGATGATTTAATACAAAAAGAAATTATATATGGAACAAGCAACATAGAAATATAAATAACTATTATTAAACCAATACAAAAAACTTATAATGAACCAAGAAATAATTATATTTTATAATACTACTAAACCTAAATAATTTTAAATTTATTTTATAAAAAAATTATTTGAACATACGTCAATTTTGTAAATAAAATGATCTAATAACTTAAATCTCATTAATTTTTTTTAAATAAATTTAATAGCCGTTATATGTTTTTTTATAATTACTGAATCAATAATGTATATCAATTTCAGCACATAACATAATAACAATCAATGAGCGGGAGCTGATAGGTTGAAAAAAGGGTTCAGTATTAATTAGAACACAAATTTCTTCTTAGTGTAAAATATTTAAATAAATATTAAGAAATAACAATAGTCTACCAAAGAAACTTTTAGGAAAGAAAAATAACAATTTATACATTTTTTTTATTTTTATTATTTATTATATAAATTATACTAGGTAAGCTTTTTTCGCTGTATTTCGTACAAATTTAATTCAATACACATTGTTCTGCTGCTGTTGCACAACAGAATACATAGTATACCGTAATATATAGTGGCTGATCGTTATATGGACAAATGAAAATAACGTTTGTAAAGAAAAAAAAAAGGTTTAAAGTTCAATGTCTAATTATAATAACAATAATATTTTATTTATATGGCACGCGGTAATTAGTAAACACGCAATTAATATGTATAATATTAATAATTGGTATACGCGCTGTGGTGGTGGCGATGTAATGATGATAATAATATAATATATAACGATAACAATAATAACGTCATGTATTATATCGGGAAAATCTCTGTGGTTGGCGGGGACGACGTGGTCGTTTGCAATGCAGAAAACGAGTTCTGTTAGTTAGCAGCAGCGGCAAAGGCCATCGCGGGGAAGCGGGGATCGCACGATTTATTATTATTATTCGCGCCTCGTCTCGCCCGTTCACCCGACGGTCGGTTGTCTGCCGCCGAGAGCCGCCGGTGATGCGCAAAACACCCTCCCGCTACGGCAGAGTCTATGGGCGGTTGCGAAGGCATAGGAAGAGAGATGAAGTGGGACGAGATTGCAAACTATATACCCTCGACATGTATAAACGTATATAACCGAACACAAACACACACACATACACACACACACACTCACATAGCAGCCATGCTGCAGACAAAAAGTAGCGGCGGAGGGATAACTGCGCGTGTGTGGAGGCTATGAAGGGTATGTACCGGCTAGGGCGGTAGCTGGTCTAGGCGAAGAGAGAGTGGTAGTAGCCGTCGCTATTATCACCCCCTCGTATTGCTGGTGGCACGGCGCTTAAATACCACCACCACTGCCGCTATCGTTGACGTCGCTTGCCCGGCCAAACATACCCCCCGCACATACGGCCGGCTAGCCGGGCACCACGCACACTAACTGGTGCGCGGGCGCAAAAAATGAACTTGCAGAAGTGGTGGCGACGGCGACAATTGTTGTTGTCGTTGTATGTGGAAAAGAGACACCATGCATGCAGAGGGGAAACAACAGCGGCTGCGGCGGGTTGCAACCGCGCGGGGGCCACACCCTCGCCCCGCACCGACACCACTTCAGCGTCACACAACGTGAAGAGAGGTAGACGACATGGTTCGCACGCAGGCTGCTAGCTCCGAGGCAGCGGTGGTGGCGGTCGACCGATTGGCCCGGGGGCCCGGGCTCGGGCCGCAGCCAAGTAGCCGCCGCCGCTGCAGCCTCGCGTCCCACGAACGTATATCGCTAGCCGACCGATCGGGTCCCGGGGATATTTTCGGCGGCACGAGTACTGTCGTTACTGTGCGCAGACGCCACCGATGCTCCTCCTAGTACACGTCGACGGTATTTTATACAGTGACAGCAGTATGCTGCACCAGTTATCCACCCCCCGACCTTCACCATCTGAACACGTAGACGCTAGCTGGTTAGCATACCGTCGCTGCCGCTGCCGCCACCGAGCTACCGCTGCTGCCAGAGGTCTTGCCGCGGCCTCAGTCATCCGTTCAGTCCGCGGCCGGCCGTCGCGACAACGACGCACTAGTGGCGCGTACATTAATAAATTGTTGTCTCTCAAATATGTATAGAATTCGGTCTTAGTTGTAATATAATATTTTTCCTTTTATTCAGTAGTAAACGCGCGCATAAATTCGACTTGGCCCATAAAACTTATATAAGACCGGCGTTTTAATTTATTTTTATTATTTCACTTTCTTGCTCATTCTTCCGCAAACACCCGCGACACCCGTGATGATGGAACAACGCCGCTAAATA
Organism: Sipha maydis; assembly: GCA_034509805.1. Taxonomy (NCBI): domain Eukaryota; kingdom Metazoa; phylum Arthropoda; class Insecta; order Hemiptera; family Aphididae; genus Sipha; species Sipha maydis. The sequence goes on from JASXSY010001156.1 coordinate 134,095, forward strand.
CGAGGGGGCAACATATATTTATACACGTCACCTGCACTACGGTCTGAATATAGTATTGTTGTAATCGTCGTAATGTCCGTAGTATACAATATAATAAAATAATATTACTTATAAGTCTCATAAGTAGTTTTAAATACGAATTGTATCCAGCCGCCAGTACGCGGCAATGGCTTATTATTAAAAATATTTATTGTAAACCAAGTGTCTACTATATTATAATACGTAAATAAATTGTTGGCACGGATATTACGACGACAGTAATAGTATGGTCGGTAGGTAGGTAGCTTTGTTGTTATATAAATAGATTGCCTACGACCACAACGGCGATGATTATTACTATGAATCAAAAATATTGTACGTTATTTTCCTTCGTGTATAATACTCTAATATAGTCTTAATTATCACTATTATTATTATATTATTCCTAAATAATGTTTGTCTCCCATATAACTTAAGTTTAGAATACTTTTACTATAATTATTATTTCGGTATGTTCTTCACTACAATACATGATGATAAACGCAGCTAATGGTGAGAAACTACTATTTTCTACTGAGATGCGTGTAGCTGTAGCTGGTTGGATCCGGGCCAAATACACATAGTTGAATCGTGTGCGGTAGCGGTGGCGCGCACAAAATGGAAAAATAATTTTGTTAATTTTCAAATTTAAATCCATCAGCCTTCTCCCCGGTTATCATGTGTATTATCACACATTTCCGGGGCAGCGGCGGCGGCGTTGCTGTTTCCGCTACCGTGCGTGAACACATTTGGTCCCCTTCAACCAGCTGTAGCCGGCATGCGAAAAACTACAATTTCCACAACGATCATCATATTCATCGACCAAATCATATTTTGAACATGTACGTTAGGATTAAGTTTAGTATTAAGATTATTTGTAAATGTCGACCTTTAGATAATATATAATTTTAAAACTATATACATTTATATATGTAAAAAAATATTATACAGATTTTTTCTAGCAATTAAGTTAGTTCATATATATATATATACACACACACACACTAATAATATATTTATGTACATCAATCAAGTTATTTATTGTGTATTTAAGTAGGTACGTTTGGACTTTACAATACATATTTATGAATAAGACTATTAATAATATGTATTGTAATTCACTTTTTTGTAAATCATTTTTCAACAAAAATAGAATATTTTTTAATATTTGACGATTATAGTAATAACTACCCTTTTTTTGTTGACGCACGAAGGATTCTCAAGCTTGAATAACGAAAGAAGTACCTCGTGTTCCCCTTCAACGGTTTCCTAATCATCGCATATAATTTTCCAAATAGCAAAAGGAGTTAATTTTTTTCACTACATACTATATTCACTACATACTCATTTAATCACTTGATAAAAAAATGTTAGTTAAATATTCATCAAAAACTTTTTTATTTTATTCCATACATGGGATTACATAAACCGAGTAAAATATATGGCAGTAATATAATAAAAACTTTAGACATCTAAAATATATGTAATCTTATAAAAACTATTATCGTGCAGTCTTAATATTAATAATAATCAAAGGTAGTAAGATGAAAACTTTTTCGAATTAAAATAAAAACCCATTAAGCAACATACTTGTATAAGTATTTTGTAATTAATGATTTAAAATAAGAAACATCGTAGAATAGCATGACACAAATGTTTAAAATGTTAAAAAAAATATATTGCCATAATCGAGTACATATCTAAACGGAAATACTATATTTTATACACGCATACAATAATCATTCATATGTCATAGATTTTTCCTTTAAACTCTAATCCATTGACCCTCTCACATGGTCTCGAATGTAATTCTATAGATTATTATCATTACCGTTTACCGAGTTCATATATAGTTATACTCTACACTGATAACTAATCATATAGAATATAGATATATTTTAAATTTATAATACACAGCGGCAAAATTATAGAGTATGCCATCAGCATATGACACAGTCACTACTCTTGTAGGGCGACAACAATCAACGCGCAGGGTCAACTTATGGAAAGCGGGCCAATTCAGCGTTAGTCCATACACTATTCGAACAGACACAGAGGGGGTGAAAAGCCGGCACTCCCATTGCTGATGCAATGCGGCGGCGACTATAAAAAATAGTGTACGATATTCATGTACTTCCCTTCCTTCTTTTTCCTCGTTGACTGTTTCTTCTCCACTACAAGCAAGTTTCCTTAGTCATGCCTCTGCACTTGATTTCACCCACTCACAATCAAAGCCACCACCTATTGCGCAAGGTAGAGGTATTCCCCTGTGTTTTCCATCCCAAACTTTGTGACTACCATTGCCGTGATCAAACAAACTACTACTAGTCATGCTTACACTTACACTAATATAACGTATAGCCTGCAACGGATAACGCTAAATGAGGAATTTCGGATATCTCTATATTTGATTTTTTCAATACACTTTTTGACCTCTTTACACTCAGTTAAAAGTGACATATTTAATTTCGAGTATATGCACACATGCAACGCCGAAGAAAATCACGCAAGGCAGGGACTGCATAACAAATATTATGTAATACTTGAGAAATAAAGGAATTGAGTAACGATAGGGACGCATGGAGAACTGCAGCAAACCAATCTAAGGATTGAAGACCGAAAGAAGAAGAATACTTGAGAACCTATAGTCGCGATTATTTTTCTACAAAAAACATATTGAGTATCACAATTCTAAGCTAATACCATTTTTATCTATTAATATAAAATATGAAATTATAAACATACTGTTTAAAACGTACTACGACAATTGCTACCAATTTTGTTTGTAAAATTTCAAACATATTTAAGGGCTATAATATATATTGTTAAAATTTAATATTTCGTCAATTTTATAATGGAAAGCTTCTTTATCCTATAGTACAGTGATCGAAATCAACTGGTAATGACTTAGACACTATAGGCATTTTTCTAATTCTTACTATACCTAAAGGCTACAATACCTTAAACGTACAATAGAAAATGCTAAAAATAATAACCATTAGAGAAAATAATTTCAAGTACCCTCTACTTTATCAGCACGCCAAAGTATAATGAAATACCATTCATAATAAATAATTAATTAATAAAAATAAATACTAAAAGCCTTTTAAAAATTGTCACATCTTAGGAAAATATCCTACATATCTGATTCATCTGCTCTGCGTAAAGAACAGTGTTTTGTCTTTTTCCAACAATTTTGCAACGTATTGTGACAACGATAGTATATTTCTATAATACTACTTAATAAATTCATATTTATCACTCACCCGGGATTGCCACGCAGTGCAGCATGTTGCAACGGATTAAACCCATTCGTATTGACTACCATAAGGTCAGCCGGTGGCGATCCTATAACTGGATATCTCAGCTCGTCATTCATATTAGTGTCAGATTTTGCTGGTGTCATAGAAGGTACTGCAGAAGAACACGATGTAGAGGAAGAACACTCAGCAGCACCTTCTTCCTGAACACTAGCTATCGATGCTCCTCTTTTAACGTCTGATGCAACCGTTGTAGACGCAACGTTTTCGTCTCGAATTACAGATGTGGTAGTGCTTATTGTTGCAGCAGTATTCATTGTAGCTGCAGCCATGTTTACTTCAACGTGATTTGGCATTGGCCGTCCACGATCGAAAGTGCGTTCACATCCATTTAGGACAGCGGCAGTTACATCACTCGATGGTGCATTATTGGTCACAAAGCATCCTCCCCCACCCTCCATCAACATAGCCACTAGATCATCACGTCTTCTGGATATGGCATCGTGAAGCGGAGTGTCGCCCTCATTGTCCTTTTGTAAAACAGAAAAAATACTGTTTGTTAAAATTATATTCAACATAAGAAAAAATATTATGGTGTAATAATGAGTGCTTAGTTTTAATTAAAAATTGTAATTAATTACTTAAAAACAATAAATTTTTCTACCAATATCAAAAACAAGTAACAACAATAACTATTGAAAAACGAATGTCATATAATATGTATAACATATATAAAAAATATTTTAATAACATCAAATGTTATCCAGAAAAAATAGATTAATTTTATTTTACATAAACATAAAATATTTATTTCAATTAAAATTGTGTTATTTAATAAAATATAACTTTTTTCTAACACATTTAAATCTTATGCTAAATAAATATCTAATTTAAATTTTTAAGTACTAAAATATAAATGTTCCATATTTATTTATTACTACCTCTATAAGTAATATTTCTTACATTTTTAAAAAAACTACTATTAAAAATTATTTCGACTTTATTGGTACTATTACAACTTAAATTAAGAACTGCCTGGTTTTATAAATTTATTATAAATAACCAAAATACATTACACAATCATATAAATTTTAATTTCTTATGTATTTGTAATGTGATACTAATTATTAAAGCTTCAGAGTAGATTAATGTTAAAACAATATTAAAAATATATTAAAAATGTCTTCATATAGAAGTGATCCATACATTTTATGTACGTATACTAGAAAGTAATTTGAAATATAATTTTTAATTGGAGAATGAGAAATCAGATTGAGAATATTCCAGAACGAAATTTAGAAATATTTTTAATAATAGTTCCGTTATAATAAGTTCTTACAAAATTATATTATCAAAATATGATCAGAATAACAAATAACACCAATATCAACAATAATTTATCCAACATCACTGACCTGTAGATTTGGTAAGCAGTTAAGACGTAACAACATACGGCAAACATCAGCATATCCACGATTAACAGCTATGTGTAGTGGAGTCTGACCACGTTTATTCCTTGCATTTATGTCTGCATCAAAATCAACACACAATACATGAACCACATGTGGTTGGTTGCCAAATGCAGCATGATGAATAGCTCGGTCACCATCCTTATCCTACAAAAAAAAAAAAAAACAATTATAATAGTAACATCATAAGATTATATTTTAAATTGTACCATGAAATTAATAATAATTAACTTTTTATACTACTAAAATATCAATGTGTTTGCTTCAGTATTATAGATAATATAATCAATATATAAATAATAATATTATCAACAACATATCACTGAGTTTTTCATGATAAAACAATTTTAATGAAAAACTTAAGAAAAATTACCTTTAAACCATAAAAATTAATAATTTATAAGTTAACTTTAATATTAATGCTTATTTAATTTTACATTTAAAATATATAATTGACAATAATTATAAATTATTATTAAATTCTTAGAGAATAATAATACTTTTATTAAATCAATTTATTATTCTATACCTGGAATTCAATATCAGTGTTAAACTCTCCAATCAGCATCCTACAAACATCAACACGTCCATTTTGCGCAGCTGCTTGTAGAGGCGTGTCTCCACCACTTATATAATTGGCCAATACTATTTCCTCAGCAGTAGATGGACGTGCATTATTACGACCCAAAGCAGCAAGCCCTGGAGGCAAACCATAGTTTTGGTTCGCCAGTTCTTCAGTGGGCTCCTGATTTGCTTGGTTCGCTTCAGTAATACGTTCTTTTTCTAGAATCTGACGACACTTTTCAACATCACCAATAGCTGCTGACCTCACCAATTCACTTCCTATAATATGTTTTTCGCGAACTAATCTGAGACGTTTATCATTTTGAGATTCTCCCAGATTTCCTAAAATAATAAATAACATTTATAAACTGATTAAAATAAGAAATATAGTTAAATTAAAAAAAAAAAAACGTTATTTAAAATATATTTTTGATCAATTATTTACTCTTTTGTATATTTTTCAAGTAATTTTTATTTAAAATAACACCTATTTTGAAATTAAGATAATATCTGAACAATTTATATTAATATAATTTAAGTAATCTATAATTTACCTATTAATATTTGTACCAAGTAATTACAGAGTACTTACCCAAAATCATATTTAAAATTTAAATTCATTAAATTTATACATTCTCTTCAAAAATTAAAATACTTACATTAATAAATACATTGTTTTAAATATTATCTATTTTAAATTTATCTTAGATAATATTTAAAACAATGTATTTAAGTTTTTATTTTAAATTTATCTTATAGATAATAATAATAAAAAAGTATAACTCAACTTGCAAAAGTAAAATAAGATTAAATAAAAATTTAGAAATAAAGGATTCATAGGTCTAACAGAATTTCTATGTACAAGGGTGTAAATTTTAAACTATATTTGTATTTTGTTTCATTACACATATTTAATCTATTACATTTGATTATAATTCTGAAGAATATAGCACATATATTATGTTATTATATTAAAACACATCGGAAATTATAAAAATATAATTATAAAATGTCTAAATTAAGAAGTGAAAAATATTATTACATTTCTTAAAAAATAGAACAATAATATTAATAGATATTGGAATTTTAAATTTAAATAATAATTCCACATTATAACTAAGTTACTAAAATTACATACTAAGCTTTTATTACATTCAATTTTGAATGAATTAAAAAGTTTATAATTTTGATATTTGAAAAAAAGTTTCATATCATTAAACTAAAAATAAATTAAAAATTATACCTAATTTATTGAAAAATTCAAAATAAATTAAATTTGACTTAACTCTTCACATTTACATATACATAATAATAATAAAAAAAAATAAGTAATCTTATTATATTAATGCATATTTCAATCAGGAGTTTAAAAATATGTTCTTTTAAATATTTTGTCAAAAATAATTCTTACTATTACCATAACAGTACATAATATAACACACACCTTCACTATTTATAACTGCTGCACTATTAGCACTAGTAGAAGTAGATGCAGCAATTGAATTGTTTCTGTTTAACTCACTAATTAAAGTAACAGCTCTTGGATTGTATGTCCATGATGTATTGCATACAACCACTTTAAGATCACCATCATCGTACACCTGTTGTACATATCCTATTTCACCCAAAGTCTAGGAAATAAACAAATTTTAAAATTATGACACATGTTCATTTCTATCTGATTTAGTCTAATCTATAAAATCATAAAATAAACTCCATCATACCATTGTCATAGCATCAGCCCATTCACCGTGACCTTTTTGTAATTGACGTACATAATCTATATCCTCTGAAATTTTCACTGTGGAACCCACACTAAAGGAATATTCCTGCTGTGATGATGGTGAACTTGTAGAAGGATTAGAAGTGCTTGCCGCAGTCAATGTCGAAGTAGTAATTTCAGTAACTTTAGTAAGTGCAGCTGCATTAAATGTCCATCGATTACCACTTGGATACATCACCACAACGTCATGATCTTCATCAAAACCAATTATAGTTCCAAGAGTAGCATTTTGCCTCGTTCCTCTCAAGCACTCTTCATTCATACATTCTACCCAACCACCATGATTCTGTTGTAAAGCTCGAACCACATCATATTCTAAATCAATTCTTACCTAAAGTAACAAAAGTATTTAATTGTTAAATTTTAATAATTATTTATGTGTATAAGGAACTTCAAATCTTATATTAGTAAATAGTACACATAGTAACTAAATTTCTTACCCGATCTCCTATTTCAAACTGTTGAAACTGTAATTGATTAGGACTCAAACCATGTGGAACTTGTCTTAGTAATTCATTGAGCTGTAGAGCCTCATGACAGTGTTGTCCTAACAATGGTAAATGATCCCTGTATGCAGTTGTTGGTGCCTTAGCTGAAGTCAAACACTTCAAGTCCATCTAATTCAAAAAATAAAACATTTAAAAAAAAATATGAATTTTAAAACTAGGATAACATACCATCCCTTCAAATCCAATGCGATACAAGTTTTTTCCACCAGTATTACTATTAGAGCTATCCCATTGGACTAAGGCTGCTGAACGGACGCTACCTGTTCCTGGAGACCAGTCTTGAATTTCACATACTTTCCCTCGTCTAATGGCTGCTTGTGAAATATCATTGTTCAATCCTCTCGGTCTAACAGATCCTCCATCTTGGTCATCCCATTGCCAGTCAACACCACGGACAACTCGAGCCCCACTAAATATACCACGAATTGTAACTTTCTTGGATTTTTTCCTCTGTTCTAATTCTGTGGGGCTATCTCCATTGATATTTATGATAGGTAATGAGGATATTGAATCCGGCGAATCAGATGGTAAAGGTTGTTCAATCAATATAAACTTATGTCGAACATTATGTTTATCTCCATGATAACATACAGAACATAGATCGACAGAATAATTGACTATAATCTCCTGGTTAGTTCCACTCAAGGGCCTAGGTGGACAACTCACACATTTCCAACGATGCCCAATAATGGGTGTTGTTTTACAAGCATAGCATGATGTACCAATATGCTTGGAGTGCCCTATAAACAATTATACATAATTAAGTATGTAATCGTTTTTCACTATGTAATAATATTATACTATAAAAAAAGCTAAGACGCTACGAAAAATGATTTTAAAAATTTCAACCATTTATAAAATAAAATTTAAATTATTTACATTTTTTAATAGTTCATATAAATAAGTTCATAATATATTTTGTATAATATTATAATATTTAATAAAAAACTATATTATATAAATTTTAATAGTAGATATATTTTATTAATAATATAACTAATAATCACGTTACTACATGGATTTATTTTAGAAATGAAATGATTTTCATTATTAAAAAAATTATGAAATACACTATATTTCTTTGCTTAGGAATAATAATTATGTTGATTTATTATTATTATATATTTTAATTTAAAAACAACAAAATTAATTAAACTGTATATCTTGTAGTATGTATACCTTGTATAAACATACACGTTGAAGGATCGCCTCTCCCATCCACTCAAGTGTGCATTTTAACCACTTCAAACTTAAAACTACATAAACTTAAAATACTTTTTACATTAATTATTTTCAAGATATAAAAAGTATTAATTGTTTAATATAATTTGGTAAAAAAAAAAAATAATTACTAAGTCACAAAAATGAAAAAGGACAATATTAAAACCAAAACCATCACTTGTATTAAATACAATGAGTACATTAATTTTCCTATACATGCTATATAAATTGATTATCTATTAATGTAGTTTTGATTATTTATACTGAAAAAGTATAGCTAATAATATTAACCTAAACAATATTTAAGAAATATACTCAAAAGAAGATCGAAAAATTAACATTGTTAAATAAATACAGTAGGGTCTCGATAATCCAAATGATATTGGGGAAAGGGGTTGTTTGGATTAGCGATTTGTTTGTATTACCTACGGCTTAAAAAAAAAAATTTTTAATAATGAAATTTTATTTTTATCTATATTTATCATATAAAAACTCATAATTTCAAAAGACAATGAATATATAAAAATATTAGTATAATTATGAACCTTACAAACATAATCAAAAAATTTTAATACCAGAAAATATTATTTATAAATACGTATGTACATATTATAGCAATAAGATAATTCTCAAACCCGTTCGGATTACCGCGTCTTTCGAATTAGCCTGTGTTCGGATTATCGAGACCCTACTGTATTTACTATTTAATATATTATGTTACAAAATATAGTAACAATAGTTATCTTTACTGTTATTTTACTGAGGAGGGAACAAGACAGATTAAAGAATGAATATATAAGAAGTAGTATTGGTGTAGCATTGATAATGGACAATATGTGAGAAAATAGGAAGAGGAAGATCAAAAAATATGGTTGGATATGATTGAGAATGATATGAGAACTGCTGGTGTGTTCGTAGGAAATATAGAAAATCAACACTAATGGAAATTTAGGACAAAAATGGCTAACCCCAAATAGTTAGGAGAAATGTTAATGAGTAGAAGAAGAATATAGAAGAAGATATTTTGGGTCATGCAAATTTTTTAAATCTCTTTAATATGTAACATACCCATGCATTTTTACAAGATTATGTGTTTCATATAATTTACATTTTTTTATTTTTCTAGTTACTTGTACTGCATTTAAATTAAACAACTAAATTTTATCTTAAATTTATGAGAGTAAAAAAAATTTATGTATAGGTACATTTTACAACTTATAAATAAATTCCTTTTTGACTTTCTACTAATACTAAGCTAATTTTTCTGTAAACTTTTAAATATGTTCTTTGGTAAGCTAATTAAAGTATTTATAATAAACAAAAAGGAATGGTATAAGAAGTAGTAAACATTTATAAGATTATTAAAATCTGAAAATTGTTTTTATGTTATTATTTATATGTTTTTCTAAAAAGAATTGTTTTGATTAAAAGTAATAATTTATAATGTGTTTTACCTGTTGGTCCACTGTCATAAATGCGTAAATCATATTGACCAGAACATCTATAATTAGCTGCAATTCCATTATCCCATACTACGACCACTTCTTCGTGTGACTCAAAACCACGTACAGTTCCGACATTACCTTCTCCACCATCCTAATGCAAGTACCATTTTAAGGATGAAGTAAGCATTAAATTCAATGTTTACACATTATAATCTATAATACCTGTTTGTTCCATTTCCAGCTGGGGCCTCGAACAACCCGAGCTCCGACAAGATTCAATAATGTTGAGCACACCTCGGACATCTTGTCCAAAGCAGACTACAAATACCACAAACTGTATGGCCCAAATGCTGTATTATCAGTTGCTGTTCTGTCTACGATCACCAACCATACTACGCAACATAGAATCTACAATTGCAAACGAGAAACGTTAAGTGATGGATGTTCGATCAATTGTTATTTTCAACTAACTCGTGTAATATGTACGATTCACGCGAACGCTCGTCAACGCGTTGTGCTACCGCGAATACGGCGTATGAACAAAACGTCGACTTCGAATGTCTGACCAACCGACGTATTGCATTGGTAGAAAAAATTAGTAACCCCTAATCCGTCGCAAACGCGCAAAATTATTAGATGGTTAACTACCACAAACAACAACCACTACAACGAAGGAAACACTGTTGCTGCTTGATCATATAGTGTCAATGTTTACTTATTTACCATTACGGTTATCACCAACCCAGATAATTGTCGAGAATTTGGTCACAGTTACAAACGGGTTACGTGGTAAATAGTTACTGGTATATGCTTCATAATATTCTCCATTCTGTGAGCTCGTAGATTTTTCAAAGCGGTTCAATAAATGATGATTTTTCAAAATATTTTATTACCAATATACCCACTGAACCAAACCACCACTCCCTGCTATTCTCCAACTAATGGTAACCGTCGATATCATAATGTGATTATATATATATATATATATATATATATATATATATATGTTATTATACTCTCGGCCATACATATGTTTATATCCGTGTCGACCGTCTTGTTATCGTATCGGACTCCATACTATTTTGATAATATATTATTTCTTTACCCGTGCCCTTAACGGACATATTTCATTGACGCCATTCATTAAAAAAGCATTAGGTCGCGTGAACATTGGAAAGCGTTGAGCTATGAAGTGTATATATTAAGCAGCAAGCGATGAGCGTTATTTATAATATTATTTTATTTTATTGTAGTGACTTGGAACACCATGTCACTAAGTTTGAAAGTTCGTCGTTGAAATTTTAGGAAACTCGTTTTTACGAAGATACCTTTTAACTAAAAAGAAAAAAAGAATAGGTTTTCATGAAATGAATAAAAAACGAAGTGTTCTAGGCGAGTTTCATCATGTTTATGAAGAATTGGAACGAATGCAGTTTAGCTCCCAAGCGATTTTTTGGAATTCTTTTTTTTCTAAATGTGTGTTAATGACGCCTGTGTATGACAGTTACATAAATGGTAATCTTCTGCCATGTATTTAAAGTACCGACATCTTGAGGGGTCCGTGTGATTTTTTTGGCATACAACAAATTGTGTTGTACTATTTTCCAAAAAAGAATTTGGCTTGTCACGTATTGAAACAGGTAATCCACAATAACAAACATATAAACTTCCATCGAACATCCAACGATTCATCATGTGTTCGGGTGTGTGCAGTATACCTAAGTAAGGTACCGCCACATTGGTAATATAATATGATCATGATTACACAAACATTGCAGAAATTGTACGATTTAATTTAATTATAGTATGCGGCGCTATCTAAATTCATTAATCAGTCCACTAATAACATTTCTTTCTTCAATTCTAAATACACTCGTTGTCAAAGGCACTATCTTTCCATAATTACTTTCGTCCAATACCTAGATCCTCATTATAATAATCAGATCCATTTATAGATTCTATTTAGACTAAATATATCAGTTTTAATTAATGTTTATATTATTTATAATATCCTATTACTGTAATGATGATTAAGTTGAGCTATAATAGTTTCATGATTGTAACTAATAATATTAATACTAAAAAAAGAACCGGATGGGCCTCGCTCTGCTGTACAGTTGAGAGTGGAGTGCACCTCGTTTATAGGATAGGTCATTATTACAATGGATTTGTTAAATTTGAATGCAATGATAGATATCATTGTATACGAATAACGATTCTGAACGGAGTTAATATGTTTGTCTAGGATATAATAAATTGTTATTTATAAATATTGTAAAAAGTATATTTTATTTTGAAACGATAAATATATTTTTTAATAAGGATGGGTTGGCAGTTGCATACAGCAACATAGTTTGTCAGTCTAGAATATTATACATTATATTATATTTTACATGTAATTTTATGTCAATATTCGCTGTTCAAACGCTTATAAAAAAAAATTGTGCCTATGGATTTTAATAATTTTTGAATGACATTAAGAACTACTTCTGTGGAATTTTCTATTAAATTTTCAAGTATTTTGTACGAGCCAAATTTTTTTTATCACCGATTATAAAAATAAAGTGTAAAAAAATCGAATATTTTAAATGCCTATAAGTGGCTTAAAAATCAATATTATATTTTGAAAAAAATATGACATAAAGGAAATACTAATATTAACAGCTGGTAGAAATTCCAAAAGTCTGCGACTTATACTTTTTGAATTATAACAAATATTAAAAATCGTTTGAGAATAAATCGCTACTTTATACAATTTCGTAAATATTTAAATTTCAAACAGTCATAAAATTTTTTCCTCTAAGTACGGTATAAATTTTTTTAAAGATTTTTGAAGAATATCTTATAGATATATATATATATATAGTGTGAAAATTTTGAACCTTAAGTATGAACAGAAAAAATTTTATGAATTTTTATCTACAAAATAACTTGCAAATTTTCGCAATTTTTACATATTTCGTATAAATTGAAACTTTGAGCACTTATAAAAAAAAATTGTGACTTACGATTTTAGATTTTTTTTATCAGTTAAGGAACAACTTATAAGAAACCGTGTATTAAATTTTCAAGAATATCTGGCCGGCCAAAAAAATTTTATCGTTATTTTAAAAAAAAAAAATTAAAAAAATTGAAAATTTCAATTGTCTATAAATAGCTCAATAAAAGTCAAAATACTTTGAAAATTTAACGGTGTTTAGAGAACGCTAATCTTAACATTTGGTGAAAATTTCAAGTATTTACATAGATTAGTTTTAGAGTTATAGCAAAATAAAAAGTTTGATTTTGTCGAAAACTGGTTTTGCGTAAAAACTCCCGTTTTTCCCTTTTTTTTTAGGGTTTTTCCCGTCGCATTTAAAAAATATTGAAAATTTTTTACTTTTGACGCCCCAAAGTACCAACTGGATTCACTTTCCTTTCAGAAAAGTTGCTACATAAGCAAATCGAAGCATTTTTACTGCCAAAAAAGGTGTCGTCAGACACAAAAATAAAAAAATAAAAATAAAAATTAGAGTAGATTGGGCTTATTTTCACCGTGAAGTGGTTTTCGATGGCATCATAATACATCATGAAAAAATTACTAATTATTACCTTTAAAAGTTTAAAAGTTCAAAATGTAATAATTTGCTGTCTGAATATTTTAATATAACGATTAGGAGGAGTGGGTAAAACGGTTGAGACTAACTCTAGCGGACCTCCACGTGTAAACCAATTTCTCCCAAACCAAAAAATATAAGTTAGTTCTGATTTCACCAAAAACTTATTTATGTTATTACTCATCGAATTAAAAAAAAATCAATTTTGAGTTTCTCAAATATGCAAATGTTTGAAATAACTTTATAATTCAGTTTTATGTGGTTTATTAACAATAACATAAAAAGTAAGTACGATAGACAAATTCTAATTCCACCAAAATGTTGAGCATATAAATACAAACATTTATAAAAAAAAAAATTCTAACAATAACATAAAAAGTAAGTACGATAGACAAATTCTAATTCCACCAAAATGTTGAGCATATAAATACAAACATTTATAAAAAAAAAAATTCTAAAAACTTAAATTTTTGGTATTTTAAATTCAAAAACACGATTTTTGAAAAAATTGAGCATTTTGAAGTTTTTTTTACCATAACTTACAAAATAAGCATTTTTTGAAAGTACCATCAAATTAGGCATGCAAAAACACACATTTTGAAAAAAAAATTCCAAAAAATCGCTTGGGAGCTAAATTGCATTTATGCCGAAGAATTAAAATTTGATCGAGAGAGATTTTTCTGAGATTTCATCCTACAATTTATTTGTTTTTTCAGTTTTTTTATAATCGGGGTGTTTATCATTCCATAAAAATGGTTTTCCCTGCACTTCTGAAATGAAAAGTTCTCAACTTGCATTTATAAAATGTAATTTTTGAGAGCGCATGATGTTTTATATAACACGTTTTAATTAATATCAATGCAAAATAGTAATACAACGCTCACAATTCAATAAATCTTTAAAAATAACGCAACCGCTCAACGCCTAAGGTCAGTAAACACAGTTTCGATAAAATTACTGTATTTGATTAATTTTCGTCAACACTTGCCGCTCATCACCCAACGCTTTCCAATGTGCACGCGATCTTATGCTTTTTATCAGTCGGTACAGAAGTCCTCGTGTAGCTAAAAAAAACATTGATGGCATACAAGATAAAGAGTAATTTTTACAAGCTATTATAGTACTATAGCATTAATTTATAATTTATTGTGTTTGCGAACGACTGACGACTAAAATTATTGTTGGTAGACAAAAAAATTTAACTCTATTACGTCTCAAACATTTAAAACTAGCAACATTTGCTCACTAAACTACTTTCCAATATAATGATAGATATAAGGTAGTACAGTGGTTTTACCATAGCTGTAGAAATGTAAACCTTCTACAGCTGTGGATTTTACCAAGGCGGCGATGACTATTTAAGCATTACTGTATCAGTAATTTTTGGTTATCGCTCAGCGACTGGGTACGGGTAATTATAAATATTTTATATGCTCATGTAAACTATATTGCTGTACAATTTGCATTTGGACAACATATTTGTTATACACCAATGTTGTGTTGTTATTGTATTATTGAGACTTTGAAATACAATTTCATTTTGATACAGGTTTGAATTCAGTAATATTTATTTTTCGGTGAATTTAATTAATTTTTAAATCTTCCTCATTGATTCAAAATGTATAACATTTCAGAAAAATTGAATATGCACAGCTTGTGGTATGATCATTTTGGTAGTTTTAGTCATAACTAAATCTATACAGTGGCGTATTTTGGGGAGCTGTTTTCCATGTTTGGACACCCCCCAACTTCAAAAGTCCTAATATATTGGACATTGGTGTTTCATCATAACATACAAAATTTCTACTATACCATTTACATGAGTTTCAAATGTAAAACTTTTTGTCAATTCCTAACATAGTAAATCGTTAAAAAGTACGTCCAATGTTTTTTACATCAATAAATAATTCTAAAAACGTTATTTATGAGGTTAAATAAATTTTGGGCACCCCCCGAAAAATCATCCAAATACGCCACTGAATCTATATAATTTTATATAAAAAAATAAAACATTTGGAACCTAATAATAAAAATGTAATAATATTTCTTTTAAGATAAATATCTGCTTCTAATTACTTAAATAAAATAAAAACATAAATACTATTTTATTAATATCAGTGCTCGACTTGGGGGGGGGGGGGGCGCAGTACCCCAACTAATTTTTCAGAAATTTTAGCGTACCCCGACTTTTATTTTTAAGGGGAACGCAGGGAACGCTGCGTCATTCTGATTTTTTTATCAAAATGCACGTGATAACATCATAATAATTTTTCTTACCTCAGATTTTTAGTAATTATTAAGATATTTATTATTATTATTTAATAAATTATCTTAAATCATCACTACAAATTGTGCCACAAAAAATTTGTTCCACATTATAAACAAATATTAGTTATATCTAAAATATAAAATATAATATTTATAGTAATTTTTTTCTAGTTTGATTATTTATAAATATTTTTCATATGATTTAAAGAGGGGTATAGGGAGGTTAGCTAACCTAACCTAACGGCTTAGTAACGTTTAACAAGTGATGTGGACGCTCTTTTTTTAAAAGTTAACAGAGTCCCCCTACTTTAATTTTGCCAAGTCGAGCACTGATTAATATAATAATCTCATATGCCAAGGATAAATTTAATTAAAAATAATCATCACTATCACTTTTTATACACTGAAATCTAGTTCATGAATTTTTTATACTTTCCATAGGTACTAAACATAATAAATTTTTGATTTTTCTTTCTATTAAGTTCAAACACTCAATGTTTAGATTGTTTGTTTCCTTAAACAAAATAAATCTTAAAAGTAATATTATAATAATTACTTAAAGTGAAATAAATTAAGAAATAAGTTTTTAAACTTATGATTAAAAATAAATATTTCACTAAATGATAATTATTACTTCGGTTATAATTATATACCAATTATTAATGGATTAAAAAAAAAAAATTCTTTGAAAAATGAATTCCATTACAACTGCAAACATCCACATTATAAGTGCCAGTTAGAAATCTTAAATATTATCGTCAAGGTTCTATTTAGATAAAGGTTCTATTGTTCCCTTTTCTAAATAAATTTGTACATAATTTTTTTAGGCTGCAGTTACATTGAAAATATTAATTTTAAAGCTTAATTAGAAAACAATTAATACAGAACAGAACTTATTATTTCAGTAAGTATATAATTTACATTACACATATACTCATGCATTTTATATCTTGTACGTATAAATAAATTTAGATACTTCAGAAATTACTAGAATTGTAATGAATTTATCACTAAAATAAAATGACATTACTATAGTAATCACTGTAAGTAGTGAATTTTATTTTATTGTGAAAATACTGAGTATGGTAAGGTTTTAGAGTAATATTGAGATGAGATTTATAAAAATGCAGATTATGATAATAGTATAAATTATAACATATAACCACACAGGTATATTGAAATAAATGATGCCTATTTAATAAGTTATAGAATTTATTCTGTAATTAGAATATATCAATTTATGTAATTAATATTTTCAATTATTCAAAAATACTAATTGTTTTTATGTAAATTGTCTATTAAAAATATTACTAAAATTAGGTACTACGAGTATTTATTGAAACCCAAACTGAAATAAAAGTTAATTCTTTGATGTACTTGACAATACATTACAGGCATTACAATAATTATTTATAATTAATTAAATAATAAAACACGATGGGAATTTAGTGTGTTCCATTTAATGTAATCACTGATTTATAGAATTAACCATTTATTGAAATTAAAAATTAAAATCATAACCCAATTCATATGCTACTAATATTAAGCTAGCCTTTTATTTGAATCATTATGTACCGGATAATTAAATCATTTTTATTAACATTCTTATCATTTTATTGTAATTCAAACTGATTAATTTGTCGGAACCATTTTATTTTTGAACTTATTAGTATCAGTATATTGTTATACCTCATGTAATAGTTTCATTTAATTTATTGTGATTTGTGATTAAATATTTTTCTTAAATGACAAGCAAATGGAAAATTTCTTAAAAAAATAAATTGAAAAGATGTACTTGATCATATTAATAAATTATTTATATTAGAAAAATCTTAAGTGCAATCAAAAATAGATAGCTTTTAAAATTTATTTTTTTAAATTATTTTTGTATTTAATTTTGGTTTTATTTTAAGGAAATGTTATTAAATAGAATCATAAAAAAATGAATTTTACGGAATCAACTTGTTAATAGAATTTAAATGGTCTGAACCAATGTGATCACATTAAGCTGAACTGTATTTCTTATTTAAGCAAACTGTATTTCTTATTTCAATACAATTCTCGTACAATTGACAATGCCTGATAATTTTCCTCAGCATTAAAATTTTGAATTTTATTTAAATTTTTAATAATTAATTAGAAAACAAAACTACTTTGTTTTTAGTTCTTAGTTTAAGTATTATGTTTTATTTACTTTGGTAAAATGAGTAAAAATCTGTTTTTATTATATGTTTGTTATATTTAACAACTACACAGTAAAATCATATAGTCTAAAACCCATAATAATATTCATAATTGAGTCATTTTTTGTTAGTATATTATGTATACAGTTGTTTCTATAATGTATACAATGTGTTGAAGAATAAATTCAAATTTTTTCTAAAACTTAAATAGATATTCAATTTTAAAAATTATAATGACTTATTCTAACATCAACAATTTATTTATGATTTATTGACTTAGTTAAGGCCAGCTCCATGCAGAATTATGTCTAACTATATTTATTAAGTAATTTTGAATTAAATAAAGAATAAAACAGTTTATTTTAAAATAATAAATAGAAAGCATAAAATATGTTACAGTTCAGTACACACACACTGCAATCATTTACATACTTAACACACATACATTTACTAATATATAAATCTAAGTTATACAATTCAAACCTTTTTAAACATGACTTATACTACTTAAAAATAATGAGATAATTTTAATTATTTAAACAATTTTTTTTATGTTATTTGTAAGAAACCAAATCTGAATCAATTTCAAAAAGAGCAACATCATGTTCTATTAAACGATTCATGTATTGTGATTTACGAAATGCAGCAGCTGGTGTTAAGACACCCCTGAAACAACAAACAATTTTAGTTTTTAAAATTTAAAATGTACAATATGTTTACCCTTTAGGAATGTTATCTTGATCCTTTAATATAGTTATTGCACCTAAAACAACAGCTTTACTAGTGAGACCATAACCTGGATTTTTGGCATTGACCTATAAACAATAATCAAATAGAATTATTTAAGAAGCATACACAGATACAAAACATTTTTATAATTAACATTACCTTTATAATAGTTTTTCGAGTACAATCATCTTTATTCTTTGTTTTTTTTAAATTGGTATTATGTTGTTTAGCAGTAGATCCATAGCCAATCACAGTTAATGTTAGTCTTGAGTTATTCATTATTATTTCATTTGGACCAGTTTTAGTAGCAACACCCAATGAAAAAATGTTTGGATACTATACATTATAATACAATTTAAATTAGGTATTTTTAAATTTATCTAAAAAAAAATGTTATTTATATATTTGTTTCATAAATTATCAATAGTATTAATTTGTATATGTACCCGAACCAGAAGAATTCTAATCGGTTCAAATCTGGCCATGATTGAAAGTAATAAAAAAACACATAAACTTATAATAGCTGATATTAAACCATCAAAAACTACATAGTTTCTGACATTAAAATTATAAGGTAGTTGATCAACTGTCTTGGCATGATGTATAGACCTTGTAATAACAGCTTGATCTGGTTCTGTAAACGCCAAACACCATGGTTTATCATCATTCAGAGCACTGATTTGTTGTCTATGCAAAATTCTACAATTTAAAATTTTAAAATGTATTATAATATAAATATATTTTTTATAATAAAAATTGTATAACTAGTGCTTTTAAAGAATAGGGGTGTTCATAAATAGCGTTTAAACATATTCAAATATTAATTGATATATTTATGACAAAATATTAAGTTGCATTATAATGCATTATTCATTAAGCATAGGAAAAAGTTAACATTTTCCTATATTATTAAAAATATCTACCTCCTAAAATTTGATTTAGTTCTAGTTAATCCTATTGACTCATCTAATAAGGCTCGGTAATATGATAGTTTTTTTGTAGTAGCCAAATGCAGTATAGCACTTATCCAAGTTCCATCATGTATATAAGCACTCTATAAAAGTATTATGTTTATAAATATTTAATACAAAAGATAAATTTAATTCTAATAGGTATTTACCTTAGTGAAGGTAAAAAATGAGGTACTATAAAGTTTCATATACACATCTACATTCTGCAATTCACCTTTTTATTAAACATAAAAAATAAACAATAGCATTATTTGTTCATTTATTAGCTATTAATTTATTAAAAATCATCATACCATTAAAATGGTTGTATAAATATTCCACACCAAGGTCAGCAGGTACACTTTCCATACCAAGTGCACTAACAATAACTGAACGTTTTTCTTCTGCCTTATTATTATATAAATATGCCATTTTCTCCATAAACTAGATAAATGCATTAGTTAATTGAGCAAAAATAATGAACAAATAAAGATTATTTTTTAATATTTATAAAGGTTAATACTCGGTGAAACAATAATAATTAAACATATCTCATGATCATATTTAAAAACAATATAGTTTGTATACTTATTCAAATATAATATATTATAGTTTGAAAAACTACAATAAAACCATGATACAAAGGATATTTAAGAGGTATTAAGAAATAATTCTAATAGGTTATCCATTAATGGAAAAAATTACTTAGTTTGTACAAATAAATTAGAATAATGATTATACTATATTAAAATCTATATTATATATATTAATAATTAATATATATGAGTAGGCTAGAATCAAGTCACATGTTCAAAAAAATAGTAAAATGAAGTATCGGCACTGTCTAATAGAAATAGAGTTTAATTTAATGTATTTCCAGCATTTTAAAATAGTTTATTATAATATAGTTTATTATATTATTATACATTAAATTAAACTCTAAAATTTAAAATTTAAAATTTCTATTGGACAGTGTCGATAACTCATTTCACTATTTTTTGGAACATGTGACTTTTGATTCTAGCCTACTCATATATACACTCGTATATTATATAAATATTAAAAAAATAGGTTATTTTTAAATTAGTTAATTGAGTATAAATACATCATTATTATTTAGTAGTTTATAATGTATATGTTACTTTGAATGTCCGCAATTGGTGAATGCTGACAGTCACCGGTTAATTTCGTCATGCACCAAAGGCATTGGTAAATGTTGGCATATTGATTAAATTATTACTGTTTATAATCAATTACTAGCGTATGTCGACATTTATATAATAACATTGGTGAATGTTGGTCATGCCGATATTATTTAATCTAATTTAGGAATAACGGAAGGGTCACAATTATAAAACAATATCTTATACTATCTAGTATCTATGCTGTATAAGGTATTATACAAGTTGATAATTTCGACAAATAATAATAAATATTTGAAAATTATAAACAGATTCTGAAACGTTACGTATTAACTATTAATAGATAAACTAATAAATGAAACTTAATTGATTCAAATCACTTAATTTGTAGATAAATCAATTTCTAGAAGAAAAGAAAAAAATAATTTTGAATAGAGAAGTAGCAATCACCAATCTTCAAGTACAAACTGTAAAAATGTTGCGAACTTCAAAACAAAAGTTTTAGCCGGCTAATGTTGAAGAAACTGTCCGTATTCGAGTTCCAAATGTTGATCGTAGTAAAATGGATCCCTAAAATATTTTAGCTGTAGTATTAGATATAGTAAATAATGATTTTTATAAATTAGCTACCAAAACGGTGTTATAAATCGATTATACACCAGAAACCAGTTTTCAGTGTGTAAAGAAAATTTAATATCAATCACTGATGTACAAAGGGATCAACAAATTTCTTTAAGGGAAGCTTCTACATCAAATTCATTGACTGGTGGGCAAGGATATACAAGTTGTAACTATAAAACAAAATGTACTACAAAAAAGTGTAAATGTAGAAATGTTGGCATTTTATGTAGTACACAATGTCATGACAGTTTGTCATGCTGTAATAAGTAATATTATAAAATAATCATAATTTAAATTACCTATGTCAACATTAACCAAAATCTTAATGTAAATGTCTGTATTATTTTAATTTTTCAACATTCACCAATTGCGGACATTCACAGTAACATACATACATATATATATATATATATATTTAATTACATATTTATGAGCATTGATAATTAAATTCCATTAATTCAACAGTTTTTGCTTATTGAAATATAAACAACATATGTTGAACATAAATTAATTTTTATTACATTTAAATTATTCACAGTATATATAATGCCTATTTATGAGATATATTTTATGGTTTTGAGACTGGTGTAAGACATTCCCACCACTATTAAGGCTATTCAGAGGTTATTATCCTTAAGGCATATAATATGCAAAAAAATATAAAAGTCTACAGTTGGTAATGTGGCAACTTTTGAATTTTAAAAAGTGGCCATTAATAAAAATTTCACCATATTAAACTTCATTAGAGCAACCAATTTTACTTACAAGTGATTCACCAGTTACATCAACATAATGAGTAGAATTCATAACACAAGATTTGACCACAACTTCTCCATAAATATAATATGGCCCTGTACAATTTATAATCACAGAAGCAGCTTGTGCCATCTTAATGACAGTTGTAATATCTTGCACATCAGCATAAATAATGTCGATTTCTTTAAATTCAATATCATCTATATAATATATATAATAACACATTTAGATAAAATCTTATTTAAAGTTGTTTCATCTGACGATTGTACAAAAATCAAGACAAATTTACTTTTTGATAGATTAAGAGACCATGAACTCAATAAAAATAAAAATGTATTGACCATAAATTAGTTACAAAATTGAAAATTTTATCAGAAACTGAAATTTGTTCAATAACTTCTAAAATTGTACACGTTTAAGTATTACAATTGTTAATTATAGGGAACACCTTGGAGTGAATATGTTCAATAATATTTTAATAAAAAAAAAAAAAAAAAAAAAAAAAAAAACAATGAAAAATATTAATAGAATTTGGTTGCTAAAATATAAAAAATTCATAAAACACTAAAATAAATAAATTTTCCATGCTATGTATATACTAGAGAATGTGATTGTGAATGGGTGTTAGAATCCACGTTGGGCCCGTGGTCAAAAAATATATAAAAGCCTACGTATATCCGTGTATAATACAAGTGCACATCGGTGTATTTATTTATTATTACCCATGTACCTATATTGTATATAAATTCAGAATTCATATATACTTTAAATATTAATTTAATATATATTTTAATTATTAATTTGTTACCTATCTTTTATTATTTAAAGATTTTATGAATAGTTATTAGTTATGCTTAAAAAATTAATAAGATGCATTGGTTTGTTGTATAAAATTATCAAGGTATAAATTATAAGCAGGGCTCGGAAGTTATAACACTAAAAAAATTAATTTTTAGCGCTTAAATATGCACATAAAAATATTAATATAAGCGCTATAAATAGCACTAAAAATTGGAAAATATGCAAAATAAAATTTTCAACCAATTTTTTAAACATGAAATTTAAGATATATTTAATAATTTGCAGATTTTTTTTAAACATGAAATTTAAGATATATTTAATTTGCAGATTTTTTTAAACATGAAGTATTTGATTTTTTTAATTTTACAGATTTTTAATATATTTCATAGAATAAGGTGATAGGTATGTAAGAACTATAGGTACTATTTGAGAGTAAGTACAACAGTTCATGATCAATGAATACGTGACATATCTAAATGATGACGGAACATTAAAATAAAATTATCATGTTCAGTCATTAGTACATAGTTAAAACGACAGCATAATAATACAACAAATCCGATGATAGTGCAATAGTACGATGTGACTGACACGATTTTAAAAATAAACAATTTATTGGAAACGAATGGAATTGTCTGATTTGATCGACGATAACAGCGGTCTAAGACTGTTTATTTTGGATAAGTACCATTTTAAAATGAAACATATTATATTTCGTTCACATATTCGTAGACTGTTTAGTAGGTAATTTAGTTTTTCAAAAATATGTGTTTATTTCCTTCATTATCTAAATATTTGCCCATAAACAGCATTTTAAACTCTAAATTAGCAAAATAGCTCCCATAGTATATATTTATGTGAAAATATTCCCAAAAATAGCATTAAAAACCTTAAGTTAGCAAAATAGCGGTAAAAATCGTAAATATACAAAAAATAGCAAAATAAAATTTCGTGTATGACATCAGAGAAGTGTGAAACATACTTGTATCTTAATTTGGATGTTTTAGAACGAACCAAGAAAAATATGCATTTGCTAGAACTTCCGAGCCCTGATTATAAGTATAAAAATATATAAAAGAATAATATTTAATTTAACTGGTTTTGAGATTTAAGTATACGAGTAAACAATTACAAAACTAACTTATTGCGAACTTTATTATATTATGTTTACATAAGTACGACTTTTATCTAAACATTTTTGGAAATTTTGAATGTAATTGACCATTGTATTTAAATATATGAATAATCAAGCTCATGGGTATTTAGATAAACAGATAATAACCAGTGATCCTCGCACAAGGAACAATGTTTCATAGATAAGATAATTTTGACATTTATAGAAAACTTTATGAGTATCATAATAGTAGTATGTATACCTTTTCTATATTAAAATTATATTTATATTACTAGTAATAAGTTATGTATCTATATTTCCGCGAGCAAGTGATCATGGGTTAAGATACACTGGTATTAAAATACATAGGTATTAAAATATACAAGTATTTAAATACACGGGTATTTTTATTACACTCAACCCCATCTTAAGTACAAACACGAGTACCCATGTAGTTCAAAATATATGTAATCACGACCTCTAGTACATATAGTAGAGCTAACAAATAGATGCAATATATTTTTAAACAAAAATAGTTAATTTAATAATACTACGGACGTGCATTCAACAATTTAATAAATAAATACTTTAGCATTACAATATTTAAAAATGAATACATTAAATAAAAAATATATATATATAATTTTAACACAAACACAAATAAGTAGGAAATAGAAAATGTTGTAATACAAATATTAGAATAGTGCATATTGCTTATATGCAATTAAGCCAGTCCCACATAAATCCTGTACTCGGTGAATAATTGTCAATCATGATGCTTTATGAGTCGTGTAGGAGGTATTAAATTATCAAGTATAGCGATCATTTTTACTCGCCATTTCTTACTGGTTTTGGGTAAATGTGACATGAATCAAAGAAATTATAAATAATCGCGTTTATTTATCAGCAAGTATATGAGTAGTGTAGGAGTGACAAAATTGTCAAGTTAAAATACTCAGCGAACATACGCGATTACGAAGCTCGCCAAGTACACGAGTCATGTGGGACTGGTTTTATATTTAAATCAGGATACAAAATGCACTTTATGAAAAAACTAAGAAAATCACTTCATCGCTGCAGAAGACTACGCTTAACATCATTTATAGAAACGAAAAACACCATTGTTGTTTTAAAGATTTAAACATACACAATGGTTTTTAACGTTCCTTAAAGAATGAAAGCCATTGGTGCCGGAGGATACAATAAACTTCATTAAACTATTTTATATCATACTATAATATCTCACCTTGTGTTTTGTACAAATCATCCAACACGTTTTGTAATTTTTTCACGTCACGTCCAGCGACAGCCCAAGTCACACCGTAAATCCGAGCAAAATAATCCATTTCCTTTACAACAAACTTTCCAGTAAATCCAGAAGCTCCGAAAATGATAATGTCGTAATGGCGTTTAGATGTTTTTGGGACACCCAATGGTATTTTTACATTGGCGATAGTCCCATCGACTGGATCGACGATTTCGTTTTTGATAGTTTGACTGTCCATTATCGTGGCGGCGGCGATATAGTTAGAAAAACCTAAAATAGAACAATAAATTAATAGATTTAATTAAAACAAAAAAAATACGGAATTTTAATATAAACATGTGCGGGCACGGATTAACGCGGTTATTCTTCACACGCAACATTAATATAATACAAGGGCAATAAACGTACCTGCGAATACACGCTTTAAAATAACGGATAAAGTTGTGCGACAAAAAGACAATACGTCCAAAAACGATGACTTATTATTAATATTGCTGACACTTAACCAGTGCCGGTTGATGATTTCCAACGGTCAGAGGGAATGTTCTATTGTCTGCAACAGTGCCAAGGCGGGAAAAACGTGGCAAACACACGCGGAACGAACGCACGCCGTGGACAAAGTGAGGGCGAGTGGTTCGTGGACCTTGTGAAGACGCGTATAACTGAGATTACAAGATCCGTTGTCGCGGTCACGGATCAATTGCGTACTTGTGGATCGTTCACGGTGCATACACTGATGACAATAATAAATGCCCGTTTATCAGACATCACTGTACGCGCGCACGCATTGGCCAACACGGTTCGCCACAGCCGCTAACCATTTAATAATAGTAATAATAATAATTTCGGTTTACAATATGATTGAAGGTCGTGGACAATGATAGGCTGATAATGGTCGTTTGGTGTTCGCCAAACAGTAATATATTACTCTATCCGCACGATGGTCGTATCCAATATTCGGATATGTCCGAATATTGGATAATCAGCCAAATGTTAGTGTCTGAGATATAGGTGTTTCCCGTTGAACTCTATAAGATCTATTGTCAAAAGAGTTCAATGATGTTTTAAGAAATCGTCGCGCAAAATTGTGTCGGGAAACGTAATCGGAATGATTTTGATTTAGTTTCTTGAACTACTGGTGTTATCATTACAGAATGAATTAAATTTATCATCATCGTCGTCGATGTGATAACGTTGCATTGTCAAAATGACGATCAACGATAACGCAGACGTCGAATATTTTCTTGTCGATTTTCTTCAACTACAATTTACATAACGTACGTCGTACATTAAATTTTGAAATATGTCTCAGCAGTCTAATGTGTATGCACTTGGTGATATTTTTCATTCTTTATTTTCTTTTGACGATTAATAAAACGGTGTATTTTTATTGACTATTCATTCCATTGGGTAATTTGTTTTCGAATTCCAGTACCCTATTATGTTTTGTTAATTAATTTAACTATTAAATCTAATTTAATTATTTTCTCGTTGAATAGTATTAAAATGTGGCAACAGCAAGCGTTTGTTTTAGATTCCAAATTCAATGCATATAGAGCATCAAATCATCCAAATTTCAGTAAGTTGTACCATAGTAAATAGTGAGCAAACATGTTAACACCTTTTGAACAGTAATTTACAATAAGTACAATACACATATTTTTTATTTATTTTGATTGCCAAAATCTTATTTGACATTAACCAATACTTAATATGTTTTCACTTGCATTCAATTTACTGTCTGTTCAAACTTAATTTGTTACATTTTTACCTAATAATTAAAAAAAAAAAAATTAATTGTCCTCCCAGTCAGTGCCACAATTACACATTATGGGGCTGGTGTGCAAATCTGAATTAAGGCCTACCTATATATTTTTTCAAAAAAATGTTTACCTACTATAAACAAAATATGTTAGCTGGGTGTTTATATTATGGAAAGTAGTCTAGTGAATCTTTGATCTTAACTGTCTTAAAATATTTATAGATGTAATTTTTTGTACAGAGCAGCTATAGGTATTGTAGTATTGAACAATTTTAAATTTACTTTACAGTATAATTTTCAAATTTTCAAGATGTAATAAATTGTATAAAGCATAATCACAATAACTGTCAACAAAGATTATAAACAAAATAGTTCTGTTGAAAGTACCTTTAATTTGAATTCAACCATAAAATTTAAATGAATTGTTGTATTAATAAAATTATATAATATTAATTGAAAATAAAAAAAAAATTATTAAATAATGTATAAATAATAAATATTTTATAATATTTATAAGATACAATTGGTAAATACATTGTATAATTTCAACAAATTTGTAACTTATCTAACAAAATTGTTTTTTTCTTGATTTTGCATTTGAAAAGTTGTTAATGATTTTCTCTATGTCTATCTCGGTAGTTCTTTTTCTTTCTATATTCAGTATGGAAATGCTACTGAGACGGTCTTGATTCATAGAATTGCGCAAAAAAATTTTAATTTAATTTAATAAGGCAAGCTGTTAGAACATCAGCAAAACTTGTTGATAAATCTATATCAATTATATAAAAAGCTAAATTCTGTATGGTCTTCAGTCCTGATAAAATAGTTTTATCACATTTTGTAATATGTAGTTTAAGATACAATAATTGTCTTGTATGATTAAATGAAATATCATCTGGATACAAATTTTATAAAATCATATGATGATTTTATAATATAATCTTCATTTGTTCAATAATGGTTAATGGCAATATAAATTTAAAATTATCAATTATAGTGATCATTCCATCAAATTGACTATGTAATTGAAATAGTATAGTATCTGAGACAGGTAAAAATACCTTTATTTTAAAATTTTGTTCATTATTATCAAGTCGAGATTCGCCATCAAAATTATCAAACCTTTTATTTGCAAATCTTTTACAAACTAAATGGAACGATATTGTTATGTTCCATTTAGCACATAATTCTTTCAATTTATTCAATACCTCATCATAATTATTCCTTAATTGATAGATTTGACAAATTGATTGATTCATAAATGTAGGAGCCATCTCAATGGAAAAATTAATTCCTTGTAATAATTTTGATGTAACATTTAATATTCTCAAAATATTTTCTCATAAACATAAGATTAATATAAATTCACCAGATTCTATTTTTTTTTTTTTAATGTTAAATTAGAGTTTCTTTCATCTATTTTCTTGGTAGCTTATGATATTTTAGTTAAGCACTTAACAACATCTAAGAACCTCTCTTGTAAAACAAATACTGCATCATGCCTTGTTTTCTATCTTGTTGGGCATATTTTTTTTTAATGTTTTCTTAGAAACTTTACATCCTTGTTCATCATTAAGAGCTAATAATGCCCACCTTGGTGCACTAGAACCAAAGCAACTGAAAACATCCTGCACTGTACTAAAAAATGAAACAATCATTTGTGAAGTATTAGCAGCATCAGAAATGACAAATTTAGATTATGTGCAAAATAATGGACGTACAGAGCTGTTGGCACAATATTAATAATTTGTTTTTGTACTCCAAAATGAACACCACTCATTACCGAAGCTCCGTCATAGCCCTGGCCACGACATTTTTTTATATCTAAACCAAACTTTGTTAGTATTTTAAGTAAAAGTTCAGCATAATCTGATGAACCATGATTTTGTAACTCGAAAAATCCTAAAAAGATTCCCTTATATCTAATAAGTGTTTTTCATAATCACAAAGACATACCTAATAATATGCTCACTTGATCAATTTTAGTTATATCTTAGGTCGAATCAGTATAATTGAAAACCAAGAACATTTTTTAACTTCATCACATATATTATTACGTATATCTGATGCTAAAATTTCTATAAGCTCATCTTGAATTTTCCTACTTAGGTATTTATGTGTTTTGTGAATAATTTAATAAATTATGAACAAAAGGATCAAATTTTCCAAGTAATTTAATAGTACGCATGAAGTTACTTTCAACTTCTTGAGGATTACCATTCTTCCCTTCGTTTCCTCGGAGAGCAGTATTACCAGATGTAAGTGTTAAAATTACATGAATAACTTGACGAAGAACATTTCTCCAATACACTGCTTCTTCAGATATTTGTTTCTCTAAATCTGTATCTAATGTTTTATTTTTTTTCCAGTACCTACGAATTTTTTGTTCCATTTATATGTTGAATAGAATTTTCATGTTTAGAAATTTGTTGTGATAAATGTTGCAGTTGTCAACACCAGAAATCCTCTCATATTTAAAATGTTCATATTTCCGGTCAGCAAAAAGCCAACAAAACTCACAATATGCCTTGTCTAAAATTAAAAAATGACATAACCATAGCTATGGCATGTGGATACCAGTTTAGTTGTTATATAGTAATAATCAGTAGAAAAACATCTATTAACATGGTCCTTGGAAACTTGATTGATGGTTTGCATGATCCAAATAAAAATACTTTTTTTTAATGAAGTGCATGTTTCACCTTCAAAATGTCCATAATCAGTTGGATACATTAAAGTTAAATTTAGACCACTAAAATCTGAAATAAATTAAAACAATTTGAATTAAAATATATTTTATATAATGCTACTGTCAGTAAGTATCATAAATTGACAATATTTATTTTTTTTATTTAAATGCATATTCAATAAATGTACCTTTTATAATTTAATTTTGTGGATCATTTTCAATAGCATCTGAAGTGATGAATGCAACTGAAAAAAAAAAATTAGTAATATGTAATCAAAACTTTTAATAATTTACAATACATAATACATGTATCATAATAATGATAATACCTTATAGACTAGTTTGACCTTTTTTATTTATAATAAAATTATGTTATAATAATGTACAATGAAATATATAAGTAATTATAGTAACTATAATTTACAACTTCTTTGTTCAATGTCATTTTTTTTAATTTAAATTTAAAATATATTGAATAAATGACATTTAGAACTATCATTCTCTTTTTATTATTTGATTTTGTGGATTATTTTCAACAGCATCTAAAGTGATGATGCAACTGAAAAATAATTTTAAAACTTGTAATTAAAACTTTACACAATAAATAATAATGATAATACCTAATACTTAGATTTACATTTTTTTAATTTAAATTTAAAAATATATTTCAAAAATGTATGTACCTTTTGAGCTATCATTCTCTTTTATAAATTTGATTGTTTTAATCTATAATTTTAATCTATACTCTGTAGAAAGATGTTAGATTTTCGGCTGCAGTTGAAGTGGATATAACTAAAAAATAATTAATAAATTACTTTCTAATAATTATATAATTTGAAAAAAATTTGTAATTAATATTGTAAGCATCTTACCTCATAAAAGCAAAATATTTCTACATAATTATTATTGATTGAGTTCTTTTGTTTTTAAATATTAATGTATTACTAAATAATTTACAAAATTAATAATATAGATACAATTTACAATTATTTACTGATTTTTTGATCTACGATTTCATGACATTTGCTGCATATTATTTTCATTCTGTTATTTTATTTTATTTTTTTGTGCTTATCCCAACCACTCATATATATATATATATATATATATATATATACATTTTGAAATTTTTAACAAATTTAAAAATTAAAACATTAAAAAAAATAATCAAACAGTCAGATAATTAAGTCGATTAATTAATTCATACACTATTACACTAAATTTGCATTTTTGAAGTAAACCGCAGAAATACGAATAATGTACAACTACTACCAAGGAAATGTCAAATTTACGTCTTCGGTATTTCGATAACTCCATATCCCACGTATAAAAATGTAAAACCCAAGGGAACATGTGTTTATCAATATATCTATTTTTATATACGATCAATGTGCTTTTGGTGGTTCGTCGCTCGATAACGTAAATCGTAGATCACGGACTCGCATTAATTCTCTGCAATTTCTGTTCTAAAAATTAGTATTACCATTAGATTTTAAATATTTTAGTATTTATAACATTGTATTATTTTTTGGTTATTGGCAATAAATTAATAATAACAAGTTGGGTAACAATTATTTGATTATAATTATAAATATTTAATAATAAGATAAATCTGTTTTTTATTTTTATAATTTTACTTCAGTTAAAACTTACAACCAAAACTATAATAATGATTATCGTAATAAATCGTAAAAACAATAATTTATATCGTGGGGTCTCTGTGGGGGCCGATTTGCAACGCACACCTTGCACATCCGGTAGTTGCGGCATTGCTCCCAGTCATCTTTTTTAATAATTTCAAATCAACTTAAATATAATATAATAACCATGTTGTTTCAAAAAATTGTTAGTTATTATCACTTAAAGTTTTTATTTTATAGAATAATAGTTGGGCATATTTAATCAATATAATGCTATTATTTATACATTTTATGAGATTTAAAAATCCAAAATTATAATAATATTTTTAGAACATAAAATTGAATATAAAGTTTATTTAAATACATTATAAAAAATAATACAATTTCATAAAGAAATTATTTTTTTTTCATATAAACATTTAATTATTATTTTTATATTAGGAACACTGTACATTAGAAGAGAAGTCAGCTTCTCCGAGAAAAGTCAAAGCAAGATGTTAGTTATAATACTATTTTATATTTGTTATTATCTATAAATTATATTTTATATTTTAGGAAATGACTCCAAGTAATACAATAAGAAGAAAATATTACGTATTAGATCATCAATTTTACAAAACATGATATAATATACAATTTGATGTGCAATCTAATAGTGCCTGTAGTCAAAGTACTAGCTTGGTAAATATTTTATTTCAAAAAATTAATGTATCACAAATTTAATAAACTATTTTTTCTATATAATTGCCTTCAAGATCAATACATTTGTAGAAGGTCATTTTTCTATACCTGTGTTAAAATAAACTTCTAAACCAACTTCTTCAGCTACTTCTCCATCATCTCCTTGGCTTTCTTATCGATGGAATTATGTTTCCCACCCAGAAATTCTTTCTATTAAATAAACAAATGATAATCATGGAAGTCCTAAATCTGGTGAATAAATAAAAATGAATATTTCTTCTTAGCTTTTTCAGAATATTACAATACATTTCAGCATTAATTGTATGATCTTTAGCATTAAGTCAACCAGAAGAACTTTCTTACTATACCATAACATTTACCATTTCACATTTTTTCTTTGATTTTTTACATAAGTTTGTACAAAATGATTGATTATCTTCTGTTTCTTTTTTCATCATGAGTGTCAGTACGGCCTTTCTTGAAGAACCTAATCTATTTTGTAAATATATTGTTGATTCATTACATTGTTACCATACATTTCTATAAGTTGTCGATGATACTTGCAGTGCTATTGTTTTTAAAAGTCAAAAATCAAATGACGCCTGGATCTTGCAAGCTGGTAAGTGGCGGGTTCTGCATTGTACTATCCTTAAAAGTCCACTATGAATAAACAAAAATTATGACAGAAATGTGTAGCTTCTCAATCAAATTGTTATAATCCTTAAATATAAGTATTTAACGTTTATTATTTATGTCCTGTGTTACAATCTTCCAACATGACATGCATGCCAATTTCGAAAAAAATATTCCCTAGTCTACGGAACTTTTGAAACCTTACTTTCTGGACAATCCTCGTAGTTTTTCTACTGAAAATAAAGTTTTCAATCAATAAGTATTACTGTCTAAATTTAAATAAAATCTAAGTTTAATTTTAACAGATGAGTTTTAAACAAAGAAAAACAATTAGAAGTGGATGTATTACCTCGAAACTATGATTTTTTATCATCACCTATTCCAACCACTCAAGCTCAAGCTTCTAGAGCTATTGTTGGAAATAATACTATTGAAGAAAACTATGCATTCAATAATGTTCACCATATTTACGATCAGGTATTTTCTATATTCCATGATTATTTTTTTATTAAAACTTATAAATCATTTGATTATAATTTGATTAATTTATTGTTATGTATTAGCATTCAGATGCAGTAACAATATTGAAGTTTGCAAACAATGATAAATCAAAATTATGTGTGCATCAAATGATGGAACACTCAGTATTTGCGATGTTTTGGCATCACCACCTTGTGTTAAAGCTATACTTAGGTATCATACTGGTCCAGTTACTGGTAAGATAATATAATTTATCAATAATGATATATTTTAATTATATACTGAGGGACAAATTAATTTTTTTGAAGGTTGTGATTGGTCAGCTTCAGATGAATTGATTGCTAGTTGTTCTACTGACTCTACAATTTGTTTTTGGGATGCAATTCGTCATTGTTGTTTAAGATGTGTTAGTGACCCATTTTATTCATCTGTATTGGTGTGTGTATTTAATCTATCAACAACAATATACTTATTGTATGTTATTTTTATTATTATTATAACTTATTATTTAGAATGTATAATTTAATTGAATTGATATCTGTAGACTGGAAACAAACTGGATTGTGTGTGTATTAAATGTGTCAACGGGTATGTATCCTAAAGGAGGAAAGTACAAAATTGGGGGTCAAATATTATCTCTAGCTGTAATAGTAGTGGAAAAATAATATGGGTTGGAAATGATAAAGTAATTATTACCTTTTCAATTCTAATAGTGCAAATGATAATTTTTAGTAATGAAATTTTTTATAAATTTATAGAGCGAAATAGTATCACTCAAATTAAACAATAATGATAGCATTGTTCTAACTAAGTGTCATCGAATTTTAACATCTCCAAATCGTGGTGCAATAACTTGCCTGAGTTGGAGATCCATGGATAAGTCGAGAAGCTAGAGATCCAATGTTATTGGCGAATTGTGCAAATAATATATTATGTCTTTACAAGTTAGTAAAATAAATTGTTTTGATATTATTAATAGATTACAATGTTGTTATTAATTAATTTAGGGTTTCTGAAAATGATGGTGGTTCATTGTGTTTAAAAAAAAAAGTTTTGGTTCCTCATGCACACAGTAATCATTTGTTGCGATCAACATTTTGTCCAATAATGTCATTCAGGCAAGGTGCTTGTGTTGGTATGTTTTGTTATGTTTTATTGCCTTTAATTTATTATTTTGTGATATTAAATAATTTTGCATGTTACAAGCAGTGAAGATTCTTCTGTTTATTTTGTGGACGTAGAAAGAGATTCAAATTATGCTGTGAACAGATTACAAGGACATGCTTGTGTTACTTTGGGTGTCACTTTTAACTATGATGAGACTATATTAGCAACAAGTGATATTCAAGGGATAATATTATTTGGTCTCGACAATGTCAAAAACATCAAACTTTTTAATAATTTGTTGTGTTAATAAGATGCAAAATAAATTGTTATTATTTAATGTTAATAAAATTCTAAAAAAAAAGGTAATATCAAGATAGTATAAAAATCTATCATTCCGATTGAACAAAAAATCTAGAAACAATGATATTAAAGTTTGTTAATTGTTATTACAAATTGCATACACACTATTATCAATAATAATTATATGAGAAGCACCAATAATTGGTGGATCACACCTATCCCTTTGGGCTGTTTTATTTGTTTTAAACATTTTATAGATTTTAATTAATTAATTTAATTTATTGTTCAATTATAAGAAATATAGATAGCCAAAATGTAATCTCTTGTATCAATTTTTGTGAATAACTAAACTATAAGAGTATCTTCTCCTTTTATTTATAATAACAGCAGTTGATTAGCAGTTATAATTAATACTAAAAATACAATTTATTATTATTCCTAGCAATATTATAATATGTATCCATGCATATAACATGACTAATATTGCAATTCATTATAGCCATATAAGTTATAAACTTATAACATTAAATATAAAGAAAATATTAATTCTGTCAAATTATAGTTAATTTTAATCAATTATCATAATAACTGTTATTGATTTTTTTTACTGTATATAATAAAAGAACATTTAGTTTTAATACAAACAAATGTAACATATTTTTTTTTTTTTTAAAGAATTAATTAACAACATACTTAAGTGCTATTGGCTTTTTACAACTCATTAACACAAAAATATTTTCACTAATCTATAATTAATAAAATAATACATAGGTTAGAAACATTTTTGAGGTTTTCATTCAATATCAATATAATAATTCAAATTTAATACTGTTACAGTTTACATGACATATAATAACTTAAAACAAAAATGAAACTTTTCCAAAATTGACACATATGAATAATATGTTTGCATACATTCAAACTGTATCCATTTAATGTATTTCATTACAGTTGAAATATTTATAAAATGTCTTTCGATATACCAATCTTACAAAAAATTATACAATTTTAAATAATTTAACCACAACATTTTAATCTATTACATAGAAATATTGTACAAGATGATAAATCTATTGAATTATATAAATGCCATGGTTTTGAATAGTTTTTCAATTATGTAAACAATTTGTATAAAGATAACTATAGAAATTTTAAATAAATAAACAACAAATGTGAAGCTTTGCCTCCCCTTTCCCATAAGTCCATTAATTACATTTGTAAGCTTAAAACCATTTTAACAATAAATTACAAAAATACAATATACAATAATTCTAAGCAATGTATTATTGATATAGTTTGCATTTTTTGAAGTATAAATCAATAAATAATAAATTATTATTATCTATAAAATTGTCTATTTTCAGATAATTTATTCAATAAATGTTATTTAATAAGCATATTTTATATTTATAATTTTAAATATAAATATCTTAAGTTTGAATCATTAACAACTACACTAAATGGATGCAACATATATTTTATAAAGTAGAAAGACAAAATTACAAGTATGTATTTAAAACATAATATTCACTTATATACTATTTGAAATACAATAAGCTAATACAATTTTACAATATAAATGATTTTAATGTTTATTATTATATATAATATATATATATATATAATTAAAAATATTAGTATGTACATGAATTAAAAAATTGTCAACTTATAAGATCAAGCATTATTCTTTTAAATTGACGTGTTTAGTGTTGCAAATTATTTTTAATTAAATTGTGAGCTAATTCGATAATTAGTAGTAAAAAGTTTGGCATGATTTTAAATACCAATATTCTAATAAATAATTAAGTGTCAGCTTTTATTAAAATGTATAAATATATTAATATAATAATACTTTAATGTTTTACATATGATTTAACAAACATATCATTTAAACAAATCATAATTCAATATAATAATAAAATTAGAAATCAATTTATTTATAATACTAAGTATCACTAAAAAAGTAAAAAGTAAAATGTATTATTAATTATTTTTAAAACGGTATGTAGAAGAGAAAATTTATATTATTCCACAATACTATTTATTATAAATAAATTATTAGATAGTACAGAGTATCTCGGAAAATATTAATATAAAAAATTGTACAGTGATTTCAGAGCCTAATAAAAACCTAGAACTTTTAATTACAATAAACTCTTAAAAAATGTTCAAATATTTGAAATATACATTATATAAAAAGAAATAAAAAATTATAAATAATTTCTATTGCACATTATAAATACAAAAGTAATTTATATTTAAGTTGAATTATAAGAAAACAAGAGATACAGTTTAGACCATACTAGACATAAGTTAAAAAGATGCCACACAATGTATCTTGATATCTTGCAGATGAAAAATGTAAAAAAAAAATTATTTTCACATACATTAAATGATCAAACCTAGGTCAGAGAAATGGTTTAGGAACAAACTATTGAAAAATTGAAAGAAACAATGAAGAGCAATTCAGTCTTTCTTCTAAAATACTAACTAATAGTTACATTATTCTAAATAATTCGAAAATGTAATATCAAGCAATATGTTGATTATAGCTAATATATAAAAAATTGTAATATTGCTTATAAAATTACTTTATTTTTGTACTAAAGTCAAAAAATAATTATTCAATAATTAATGTATGATCAATTTATGCAAGTTTTCACAAGATTACAAGTATGAAGTACAAATATAGTATAACATCCTTTTAAGTGTCACTTACAATTATAGAAACCTTGAATGCCTTTGGTATGTTTCCCAGCGTGCATCATCAGATTCGTGAGTTAAAAATCGAACACCATTTCCAGTAGACTTTTCAAGTTCTCTTAAATCACACCACGTTTGATAATCCTAAACATTTCATTAATTATGAAGATAGAATAAATAAAACTAAAGATGAATTACATATATAAATAACATATTATAAAGAAACGAGAAAATCATAGTATATACATTTAAACAACTAATTACACTACACCAGAGGCTCCCAATTTTTTTTGACTTGGAGCACCCTTAGTTACTTTATAAAAATCCAGAAGCACCCTATATTTATACTTTATAGTATAGAATATGGATATAGAGTGCCTATCATAATGATATTTAATACCAGACTGAGTGTAGAGAAATTGGTGGAATGTTATTAAATTATTGTTTATTATTTTGTGAGTAAATATTTTATAAAAATAGAGATAATATAAAAGTCATTAGATGTTCATTATGAATACATTTATTAGATCATTTTTATAACAGTCCACACTGAACCTATAGCAATCAAACTGGTACAAAAACTAAAATATATTGATCGCAGTAGTACTAAAAAATTATTTGGAATACATATGTAAAATATTATAGACTGTGCTATTTATCTAATTGTTTTAATTTTCATGTATATGTTTTTTGTTACAAAATTATTTTTATACAGTAGTATAAAAAATATATACATTTTAGATCAAATTAAATAGGTAAACATTTTAATTGAAAATGATTATATTTTTGTAAAATGAACATTTTATTCAGTTATTTTAGTTGATATATATAAATAAATAAATGAAGAAACAAGGGCAGTATACTTAAGTCGGGAGAGACTGTAAGTTTGGGTGAAATATAGAAATAGATGAATAGTCTTGTTGTATTTGTATTATTTTAAACCAATGTACCCTTATTTTTGAATAAAACTTTTTGGAGTGAAAGAGGTTTACATAATATTAAATAGTAATAATATTATATTAATTATTTTTTTATTTGTATTATATAATGATCGGATATATTAGTTTATATTTCTAAAGTTGGTTAATATAGTAAAAAAACTAAGTTTCTAAATAACTTATAATGTTCTAACTTTCGTTAAAAAAAATGACACATGAATTTGGTTTCAAGTGTCAAAAGACAACATCCTTTAAATATTTGGAAACACAATTAAACTAATTAAACAACTAATATGATTTAATGAAAATTTGTTGAAATTTCCGATATCATCAAAATTAAATTTTATGACACTTTTAAATATTTTTTTATAAAAAAAAAAAAAAAGTTTATGAAAAATCTTATATTTAAGTCTAAGTATAAAAATGTAATAAAAATTTGAATACTAAACATATTGTTTTATTAAAATTTAATACTTAAACACTCGTATTATTCTTTTTAATTAGTAACGGAAAATAGACGAGGAACTTTGTATTAATACCTCAATACTATGATTATTTTATACTATTATTATATTTTATTTACAAAAAAAAGTTTATAAGTTTGAAAATTTCAATTTCCTATAAATAGAAATAAAAATAAATCTTTTAAAAATTATTTTATCTATAGTAAATGATAAAATAAACACTCAGTAAAAATGTTGTCTCTACAATTATTAATTTTTGATCTATGATGAAAAAAAAAAAAAAAAAAAATACAATTTTTAATGAGTAATCAAAACATTTGGCATTACCTGTAACCATACGTGTGCTAATGATTTGTCAACTGTAAATCGTTTTCTTTGTTTCACTGTAATAAATTAGTTATAAGATCAATAGCTGAAAAAAAAAATTACAAATTAAGATATATCGAGTTAATTAGTTAAAAATGTTTTTATAATAAAAAATAAATATATTTGTTACATTTTGCATGGATAAATTCAAAAAAAATATTTTAAAATTTTGCCAAGATTTAAAAAAGTATGTACCATCATGTGATATTTCTTTCATGGATTTCTAGGATACATAAAAGCAGCATTTTGTATCTGATCATTTATATCTTCATCTTCATTAAATGGAAAAGTTCCACTGAGACTTACATAAACTATAACTCCAACACTCCACATATCCAAAGATCTATTATACCCTTTATTGCGTAAAACTTCAGGTGCTAAAATTATATTATAAATTCAAAATAAACTTTTTAAAATTAAGAATTAAGTTAAAAAGATTTTTCTTATGCACTAACCAAGGTAAGCAGGGGTTCCAACTACTGACCGCCTAAAAGATTTTTCCCCAATTATTCGAGCGAATCCAAAATCACATAGTTTTACTTGCGGAAAATCTGAATTTGAACTAAGAAGTACATTCTCTGGTTTTAGATCACAATGAACTATATTTTTACTATGTAAATGTTTCAGCGCTATTAATATCTAAAAAAAATAATAAAATAAATCAATTTTATGCAAATAATATAATACCATTGACCATAAAATAAACAATAGTTATAAATAAATTATTTATTCTATAATTAATGCTAATAACAAATTTATTTAACAATTAAATTGAGCAAATATGTTACATAGTATTGAAAATTGAAATTTAATTAATGACAAAATAATATATAATTCCCAGTTGTTTCACAAAAAAATGATAAGACACTAAAAAATTTTTGAGTTGTTACAGTTTTGATCTAAGTGTGCGATATTATATTTACAAATAGTAATCTAGCAATCTATAATCATGCTAGAAAATAAAATACCCACTTTTTGTTACCATTCAATAACAACTCGCGATCTATAAGTGTACATTTAAATAATAATAATTTAAATATATTTATGTTTATACATGCGTATGTGTATAATACATTATATAAATAATTACAGTAGAAACTCAATTAACATTACTCGTTTAACTGTCAGACTTTGTTATCCGTCATTTTCTGGGAAAAAAACATTAATCCACGACCGATTATGATAACTTTGATCGCCAATAATGTTTAATTGCACACATAATGGGCTCGCCGCGACTATCAAGCAAATGTGTAGTTTGGAATATCTGAATACTCTACATATGCGATAACGCAACGTGAACAAACTTTATCACATTAAATTAAATTTGTTTAGTATTAATAAAGTTAAGACTGTTTAGTATTATTTTTTTTTACTATTAAAATTAAAATAAATTATTCTATTACTTATATCTGGTTTGGATACTAAGGTTTTATTTTTCTATTATACAAATGTACCTTTTTTTAACATTTATATCATTATTATAAGATACACACATGTAAAATATAACAGTTTATTGCAAAATTTCTGTTAACTATCTATTTGGTTAACCGTCATAGTCCCAGTCCCGCCGGTGATGGTTAATTGACTTTCTACTGTATTTATCGATTATAACTTTTATTTTATTACATATTTTAAATTTAAATAATATTAAAAGTAAAATAATTTATTTTTTGTCTTAAATTATAAAAATATTATGAGTTAATGGAAAACACTAAAATAAACTAAAATAAAAATAAAAATCTAAATTTTTAATAACATTTATTATTTGTATTTCCTTCTCTAATGACAATGTTAAAAAATTTAATTATGTTAAAATAATTAACTGAATAATACATTTTTTAACTGTATTCATTTTAAATTATATTTCTATTAAAAAATTACAAAAGAAAACATGATTATTGTTACATAATATATATTTATATTTTATTATGATATATAACCCCCAAAAAGTGTTTTTTTTTAAATATTTCGATAATAATAGACATACAATGTACTTTATATGATAAATGGAATATCAACAATAAAAAAGGAGACCAAAAATAATAGAGCCAACGAACAACAATAATATCCAAAACTATCAGTTGATATCAATTGAATTGGTTATGTGCACATAAATTCCATTATTTAATGGAACTATCCTGCTAGCATGTCATAACATGTTTTAATATTAACTCTGTATTTTGGTGCACATTAATTATGTGCACTACCTACTACCACAAATTACATGAAGCATTAGATTAAATTTAATCTGTGCTATTACTTATTCTGCATTTATGCTCAGAAGCTATATATGCACAACTGTTTCACTCTCAGAAAAATCCCAATTTAAATATATTTTTATACCTTAATTTTTAAATATTTATTAAAATTTCTTAAATTTTGAAACTAATTTCATACATGCTATTATTATGAGTTATAATTTTTAATTTTCAATTTTTTCTTAGTTTGAGTAGGTAATGCATGTACATAAACATATTTATACGAGCTGCCACTGATGTAAATATACAAATTATCAACTGATATTTTTAATAAAAATATACTTAAGATATTATACAACTTACTTGAGTTATTAAAAATTTGGTAATACGCTCTGATAACCGCCTACGCTCACTGGATAATATCATTTCCAACATATCGCCTCTTAATTTTTCCATGACAACGAAAATACGTTCTGCTGTCTCAAACATACAATCTAAATTCACCACACCAGGATGCTCTAATTTTCCAAGAATAGCAACTTCATTTTTTAAAGCTGCTTCTTGTTTTGTAGGAAATCGTAGTTTATCAATAACTTTGATAGCAACTGTTTTACCTGATTTTCTATGTTTACCTAAAATAATAATAGCAATCAAAATAAAAATATAAAAATTCATAAAATTAAATTATAAGAAGAAGTATTGTTTATATTTGAAATACATACCACCATAAACAATACCAAATTGGCCGGAACCCAATACTTCATCAGGAAATATTTGATATAGTTGACTCATGTCTGTTACATTTTGTTGTTGTTCATTTGTTTCCATACCTGAATGAGACACTAAATATACATACATTTTAACTTTTGGTATGATTAATAATTCAACATGTATTTCATGTTAGCAAAGTCAAACTAATAATTTACTATAGTAAAATCATTGTTTATAAATATATCTAATTTCTAAACTAATTTCAATTAAAAATGGAGAATGAGTTGATGTTATGTTTGTGTGAGTGTGCTTTTAAATTGTTTACTGTAAATATTATGAGTAATCATAAAGAAATATATTTAAATATATAAAATATACATTGATATCGGTTATACTTATTTAACAACTTTAAAACCTATAACAACACTTTCATTATTCACTAATATAACTTACAAATCCAAAATATATTTTCATCAAGCAGCACAGAACTTTGAAAATGTTGTGTTCTATTTGAAATGCTATATATTTTTTTTTTGCTAGAAAAAAAGTATAATACATTTTAGTTTTGATTTACAATTTAAAATATGAAATATACAATATTTCTAATTGTAAGCAAACAGTTAATTTAAAAAAAGCATGATTATAGTTTACGGAACTTATTTTATTTGTTTTAATATAAAAGCTACTGCAAGTATAAAATATACATGTACATTACATGTATATCTATCACAAAATAGAAAACTAAGACATATTTATTTCAACTATAATGAAGGCTTATGACTATTATAAAAATAATCATAAGAGTTTTATATGACAAACTAAAACAGATATTATTATCTGATCACAGAATATTAAAATCATACTAGTGAATTTTCATTAATTATATATTAAAATAAATTAATAGCATTAAGACATAATTCAATAATTATTAAAAAAACATTAATGATATGACTATTTTATATTCTGAATGAAACAAAGAATGTATTGTTTTTACTATGTAATAATTTTTTTTCATGCCTCTGTACATGAATGTTCCTATTATTACAATCATGAAAGATCTCTGATAGGAAATATTATTAATTTAATACTTTAAGAAAAGTCACTTTACGATTAATAATTGACGAAAAACTATGAAAATACAGTAACACATATACATGACACATAGTGTTGGTATACCAACAAAATTGAATTTTCGTTTTTATTGTAACTCAAAAAATAATAAAGACATACAATTTTCAACAAATATACATTATATATATGACGATTAAATAACGCAATAGATTAAGGGTCCCCGACTTACGGCTCACGGACTGATCACGACCCATCAAGCTTTTCAAACCGGCCATCAAATTTACTGATATTTGATAACTATTTAAAATTTGAAAATATGTGCATGTAAACTGATTTCAATATTTAGCTTGTGACGTCTCGTCTTTTCAAGTGCCGTTTGACTAACTCACTGAAGGCAAGGTCGCCAAACCTAACCTAACATATAGCCAAGGCCTCAGCTAGAGCACACCGGATTTATCTTTGAATAAACAAACAAAGAAAAAATATTTAAACAATATAACACAAGTGATTAAGACATATTAAAAAAAATTTATTTATTGATTCAAATTTTGTTTATGTCAAGCCATTCGGTGGTTAACTCGAATATGATAAAAATTGATAGAATTTTAAATTATAAAATTAAATGACGAGGATAGGCCACCCTCGTGACACACGATATTTAAAATATACAATAACCTCATCTGAGAGGTTCACCAAGGCTCGTGCACCACGATGAACAATAAGGACAGTATTTTTAATAAAAACAATA
Organism: Sipha maydis; assembly: GCA_034509805.1. Classification (NCBI taxonomy): domain Eukaryota; kingdom Metazoa; phylum Arthropoda; class Insecta; order Hemiptera; family Aphididae; genus Sipha; species Sipha maydis. The sequence continues at coordinate 178,282 of JASXSY010001156.1, forward strand.
CATTGATATCATAATAAGAATATAATGTAGGAATTATAATAATAATAATAAATAATAATACCGGCTAGGTCACCTTATTTATTTTAATTAATTAATATCACCCATTGCATGTCCTCCCGTCTCTTCCTCGGGCCACACACTCAGAACATAATTGATTTTAGCCCATGTTCATAATGGCTCAATTTTGATATACATCAAAAAAATTGACTAAAACATGTACGGAGTTGACACGTAATCTTCCCAGTTAATCTCACCAGTGAGTGAATCCGGAATAAATGAAAAATTAAAACTATCGCAATAATGAGCCACGATCAGTAATTTTATGGGAAAAACGGTCAGAGACAAACGTATGGGTGGACTTGCGCGCTATTATCGTTCTCATAATCTTCCAGACAGAAAAGCTACACAACTGCGAAACGTTAAGCTCCACTTATTTATTTGAACATTTTCAAAAATGAAATATGTCAAACTCGAGTATAAAACTAACTTAAGTAATAAAAAAACGACATAATCAAAAAACCTACAAACAAGTGACGCTGTTGATTATAACTTTAAAGTTTGATGTAGACTATCCAGAAATTTTAAAATAAAAGTAATTCAAAATTTTCATTAAGTAACTTACTCGTGCCTCAATACAACAAATTTTGAATTATAAAAATAAATATTAAATATACATTTTTCTAAAATCTAACTAAATCTTATCTATTGATTCTAATTTATTTTTAAACTTCATTACCTCTCTATTCTTTTAAAAAAATTTTGGCCCATGAATCCCAAACGTATTTCAAATCTGGTCATCGTAAAAAAAAAAATTGGAGATCTCTGTTATGGATGGTAAGATTTTCAAAAGATTTATTCTTGTTATTTATTGAAATTGTTCATGTTTCCTAAGCTTTTTTCAACTATGTCGATAAAATAATTTTAGTTTAACAAAAATTCTTAAAAATATAATTCGAAGTTTTTTATACTTATCTTTAGCTGATTGAAGAAAAAATTGAGTATAATTTTAAAAAAACCGGATGGGCCTCGCTCTGCTGTACAGTTGAGAGTGGAGTGCACCTCGTTTATAGGATAAGTCATTATAACAATGGATTTGTTAAATTTGAATGCAATGATAGATATCATTGTATATGAATAACGATTCTGAACGGAGTTAATATGTTTGTCTAGGATATAATAAATTGTTATTTATAAATATTGTAAAAAGTATATTTTATTTTGAAACGATAAATATATTTTTCAATTAGGATGGGTTGGCAGTTGCATACAGCGACATAGTTTGTCAGTCTAGAATATTATACATTATATTATATTTTACATGTAATTTTATGTCAATATTCGCTGTTCAAACGCTTATAAAAAAAAATTGTGCCTATGGATTATAATAATTTTTGAATGACATTAAGAACTACTTCTGTGGAATTTTCTATTAAATTTTCAAGTATTTTGTAAGAGCCAAATTTTTTTTATCACCGATTATAAAAATAAAGTGTAAAAAAATCGAATATTTTAAATGCCTATAAGTGGCTTAAAAATCAATATAATATTTTGAAAAAAAATGACATAAAGAAAATGCCAATCTTAACAGGTGGTAAAAATTTCAAAAATCTGCGACTTATACTTTTTGAATTATAACAAATATTAAAAATCGTTTGAGAATAAATCGCTATTTTATGCAATTTCGTAAATATTTAAATTTCAAACAGTCATAAAATTTTTTCCTCTAAGTACGGTATAAATATTTTTAAAGATTTTTGAAGAGTAGCTTATAGATAACCAAGTGTTAAAATCTTAAGTATGAACAGAAAATTTTTTATGAATTTTTATCTACAAAATAACTTGCAAATTTTCGCAATTTTTACATATTTCGTATAAATTGGAACTTTGAGCACTTATAAAAAAAAATTGTGACTTACGATTTTAGATTTTTTTTTCTCAGTTAAGGAACAACTTATAAGAAACCTTGTATTAAATTTTCAAGATTTTCTGACCGGCCAAAATTTTTTTATCGTTATTAAAAAAAAAAAAATACTTAAAAAAATTGAAAATTTCAATTGTCTATAAATAGCTCAATAAAAAATTGAAAATTTAACGGTGTATAGAGAACGCTAATATAAACATTTGGTGAAAATTTCAAGTATTTACATCGATTAGTTTTTGAGTTATAGTAAAATAAAAAATTTGATTTTGTCGAAAACTGGTTTTGCGTAAAAACTCCCGTTTTTCCCTTATATTTTTAGGGTTTTTCCCGTCGCATTTAAAAAATATTACAAAAGTACCAACTAGATTTAAATCGAAGCATTTTTACTGCCAAAAAAGGTGTCGTTGGACACATAAAAAAAAAAAAATAAAAATAAAAAATAAAAAATAAATAAATAAAAAAAAACACACATCATTGTAAAACCAATAGATTCCATCACTCCGTTCAGAATCTAAAAGCATTCCTAGTGATTGAATATTAAATTTTGACAAAACAATAAAAATGATGAAAATTGAATATATATTATTCCACATAATTTTATTTTGTAGCTTAATGTAGCATAATTTTTTACTACTTAATGTAATGTTAAAAAAATGGGTATTATTATTATTATTTAGTTAAGAAATTTTATTTCAAATAACTATGGAGAAATGTATTATTAAATTCTGAATAGAAAAAATTAAAAAAAATATATTTTTAAAATGTATTAATGTATTTTATTTTGAAATTTTCAAATAAGTCAATAAATATAAATATATATTTAATAAAATTACATTTGTTAAAAAAAATTTGTAAAAATCTATTCTTCCGTTTAATTTTTACACCAAATACGTTTTTTGTACCTGAAGATAATTTTTTAAATCAAAACCAACCTGTCATAAATAATTGCCTATGTACATTAATATTCCAAACATGAACTTAATTTTTTTATTTTGTCCTTCTATTATATTAATATAATTAAAAATATTTAATTATTTTTAATAGATATTTTGTATATTTAATAAATAATGCCTTTTGTTACCGTACTAACACGACCTAATAACGACAAAATGCATAATACAATACCGCATAATTATGCAACAATGCATAATAAAAATTGCACAATTCCATACGAATTTATAAATGTAGAAACTAATTCCATCTATACAAAATTGTATGATATTAAAGCTAATTAAAAGCGTCTTTTTGTGGTTGATAATTGTTGCAATATAATTTTTTACGTATGTCCCACTAAACAAAATCACCCAAACTTTTATTTGTTCTAGAATAATAAAAGTTAGAGTTGTCTAAATTAATTAAACTATTTTCACGCTGAATTTAAAACATCATGCGCAATATTTCGAAAAATGAAAGTCGAAACGTAACTAACTATTCATTTATATACGATGGTTTGTGGGTACAACAATTATTAATAGTTTAGTCTAGTAAAGACGCCTCATAGGGTTATTATACTTCTCATACATTTCTTATATAAGGATATATTAAAACATTGATAAGCGACCGAGAACTGTAATATACGAGTATAGCTAAAAATGCGTGTCTAATAAATATCTGTATGCGGTCTTCTTCTTGTCGAGTCTGACTTTAAAATGCCAATAACAATAGTATTGAAATTTGTGCGGTAATGGGCTATGAAGCAATTGAAAATCTGTGAGGGTTATTGTCCGTGCATTTTTGGGCATTCGTGCACATAAAACATAGTTATAATAAATAAAATTGAATGATAACATTTGCACACCAAATAATTTTATATAATTTTTGATACTAGCTTTTATAATTTAGTAACACAATCATCAACAAATATTGTACATAATTATTAATTAACCGAAATAGAATTAGTTAATCAATTAATTTAATACTAATAAGAGTGAAAAATTGTGTTAAAAATAGTTGAAAATAATAATTTAAAAAGGTCATTGTAAAAATTAAAAATTATAAAATTCTTAGGATGGGTGAAATACAGGCAAAGGTAAATTATATAGGTAACTATTTTGGTCTTTTAAATTTGAAACAAATACACAATCGCTCTTGAAAACGTATTCTGAATGAAAGAGTGGATAATTTTTTCTTATATTTATACTTACATATAATATAATATAAACTAAATTTCCTAATAAAATAGGTTGAACTTTATGTACAAAAATAAACGTTTAAAATTTAAGAAAATCAAAAATTTTTAATACCTATAAATAGTACATATACAACTAAAAAATGTATACTGTTGTTCAATGGATATTATTGTCTGATTTCGTCAAATGTTTATTTTGTAATGCTTATAAAACTTGATTGTAATTTTTGTAAAATTGGACATGAAATTTTTAAAAATTTTCTTTGTAGACAAAAACAATGTTACAAGAAAGTTTCAAAAATGTTTTATAATTCGATGAATTTCCATTAAATAAAATATTATTTAGTTATTATCTCATATATATTAATCATAGTGACTCGAAACATTTGCTGAGTACTAAGTTAGCATATAAAAGACATTATATAATTTCGAAATATGTTAACGCATTTTGTGATATTTATAGGTACTTTAAAAAGTTGATTTTTCAAATTTTAGGAGCTTTTATTTTTCAAGATAAGTAAAAGATTAAAAGTAACTTTATTAAGAAATTTGGTTCTTCTACTATAACAACCATCTTTATAATTACACTGGTATATAATGTTAGTTTCAGTGTCAGTATACAATGACCTTTTTCATTCAGAACCATTTTTCCAATGTTAATAATATATTGATTTTAAGTTTAATATATATATTACTAAAAAAATGTTAGTAAAATTATTTATTATTATTTATTTATTAACATTATTATAACATGTTGTTATGAAGTATTTAGTTAAAAATAAATCCTTAATTTTACAAATTCGAAAATTTAGAAAATGTTAAAGAGTAATTTTTCATTTTTAAGAAGATTCCATGCATCTTAATGCATGAATATATATGTAATAATATTTAAATTAAATGTAATTAAAGTACAAATTCTATGGTGAAGAATAAACATATTTCTAAATAATTTACATTAAAGTTAAATGTGTAATAATGACACAAGTGCGGATTATAGTTATAATTGTTTTTCTATAAGATATTATAACACACAACACACAAACATAATGGTATATAAGTATAAGCCAAAATAGTGTTATTAAAAAATGAAACGTTTAGGGCAATCACTGAACAATAAGCAAGTTAGGTACAACAAAAAGGAAACGGAATAAAAATTATTAGGAAATACATCTAGTTATACATTTTACCACTCTTTAAATTGTTAGTCGAAGAAATAAATGTGTAAATTTATAGCCAAAGATTACAAATATCTTAGCAATACTTTGGAATATTTATTTTATACAACTAACTTGTAGGGTTTGATGATGGAACAGGCATAAGTGCATGTTGTATTATACTTTCCCAGCTTTTTTCTCCTTTAGCCCAAGAACTATGACTTGTATTTTCTAAATTTATTTCCACGGATGAATTAAGTTCTTCACCACCAACATAGTATTCAAGATTAGTAGTTCTTAGTTCAAAACAATGCATTGGGCCTACATAGATTATGGAAATTAAATATATTAGATTTAAATTCTAATTTGTTTGATAAATAAAAGTATGTACCAGAATCCCTAGGAACAGTTGCACTCTCGATAGCAAGTATTTCAGACAAAGGTATTTCTTTGTAATACTTTGATGTTTTATCGTTAACATATAATGTAATTGCTTTTGAATCCAATCTCCAATAATGACATTTTCTCTTTATAATAAATTATTATTAAAAACACTAAATATATTTTGTTTTTAAATTATAGTTAATAGAAATATCATACTTGATTGTCTTTGTTTGTAAAATGAACTAACCAACCCTCTTTGATAACTTTTGAAGCACATCTTCTTTTAGTGTGTTTAATTGATTGAACTATTCGCATTAATGGAATGTTATTGCTGGATGTAGAACTAATGAAATAAAATAATTAATTTCATTTTATTATGAAACATACAAATTATTATCTTAATATAGTATAATCTTGATTTATCATCTTCAGCAATCAAATTAAAAAAAATATATATTCAATATTTACCCAGTACAGTTTAAATCCTCTTGTGTAGTAGGATGAGTACTTTCTGTAAAATGTCCTACAGTTTCCTGTAAAAATTCAAAAAATTATCCAAGTTCATTTATAGGAATTTATTTTGTTAAATTGACTGATTTATTTTGACAATCCTTTTTTTTTTAAAAAAAAAAAATAATAAATAAAATGTGATATGTAATGGTATATCATACTAAAATATTAAATAATTACATCGAGATGGTAAATCTACTCAATACTAGTTACCAAAGAATTTAATAATGAGAACTGACTAATCAATAATAATCAGTCACTCTGCCATAGTGCTGGTTCTAAATAAATATAAGAAAATTTTCTTACCATTGAATTACAAGAACTTTGTCCATTATGAGAATTGGTTAATGTTGTTACTATAGGGGGAACAGCATATGGAGGGGATGGTGTATTATTTTCACCATCACTATCATCTTCACCTTTACTGCCAGATCCTTCATGTTCAGATTCACTGCCTACACCACTTTCTAAATAATTTATAGTAATTGATTAATTATAACAAAGGCAATAAAAAAAAAAATTGATTAATTTTAAATTATGGTTTTATATTTAAATATCATACATATCTTAATTGTAAAATATTTATAAAATAATAAAAATATAAAATATAAAATAATAAAATAAAAATGTTTATAAACTAGTGGTCAGAAATCTTTTTGAACCCTAGGATCACATTCACAAATTAAAAAGAGTTCATGGGCCACACAATACAAACAATTTATATGATATTCAATGAAATTTCCTAGTTTTAGAATTTAATGTGAGCCATATAAAAAAATGAGTGAAACGAATTCAGCCTGTAGGCCGGCAGTTGTCAACCATTGTTATAAACCAATCTTATTACTAAATAAAACCATCAATGTTTGTTTATTTGTTTTAAAATTCAAACTATAAATTGTAAAAAATAAATATACTTGTATTGATAAGATTCATGGTATGAATAACCAAAAAACAAAGTTAAATTAATTAATCATATAACAAAATACTTACCATTTAAATCAATTGGATAATCACTGATGCAATCTTTCGGTACTAAATCCATGCACTTTTTATGTACGTTATAATGACAATCTTTGCACTGTACTCCTTGTTTGTAAATTCCTTTAAGCAATTTCTTACAATATTGACATATTGTTGGTCTAGTGTATGTATGCACAACAAAAATGTGTGGTATTTTAACAGGAGACGGTGACCGGCTTTTATTCTTTACTGGTACATTTAATAAATTTCCACTAATAACCTACAAATGTATATAATAAAAATGTTATTTCATTTATTTTATTTATACAAAAAATTAAAAAAATTAACATTTAATTAAAATTATAAAACAATGCTAAAACCATAAATATTCAACATACGGATTCATCTGATACTGCAGATGCCAATGAAACATTTGATGGACTACGTGGTGAAAAATTCAAATTTGAATTGCTCGATTTGGATTTATTTTTTTGTTTATTTCCACCACCGCAATCGTTGAGCAGTTTAACAACACATCTCTTATGGTAATTTAAATTACAACCTTATAATAAATAAGACATACATAAATATATATACTTCAATAACATACATTAGAATACTAATTATTAACATTTTTTAAATTTTCATTATTACAAATTTAGATAAAGATTTTTTAAGATTTGATCAAAATAAAATAAATAAACATTGAATAATATCAATTACCTGAACATTTTAAACCTTGTCTTACAATCCCAAATAACATTTGACCACAGTAATCACAGAATGTTGGAGTTTTATATGAATGTACTGCTAATGAATGTGGTTTAATAACAGAACTTTCAAATTCTTCTGATAATAGTTGACCTAAAAATATACAATAAATTACATAACATATTAAAATATATTTTAAATATTCCATGATACAGAACAAATAATTACATAAAAAAACCAAGATTTTTTCTTTTTATAATTTATAAACTAATCAACAGCTCTAAAATAATTAAATTTGTACTGCAAATTTTTTAAAAAATAATTTAAGCCTGCCAATCCCAGTATACTTAAATGTAATGTTTAAATATTAATCAATATATTATTATTAATTTAATATTACCTGATAAAACAATTTCAATTATAGTTTCATCATTTATGTCAATGACATTGTTCACAGGAATAAGAATTTGATCACAAGAATAGTTATGCCGAAACAGTAAAATTCTTTCTGCCAACCGACTGAGGCCATGTTCAGGAGCCTAAGAATTAATATTTAAACAAAGTTATATTAATCATTTATCATAATCCATGTAAACAAAATTTTACTGTACCAACTGTAAATAAGTATAAATAATATTAAACATCACAAAAATATTAAAAAGTTATTTTAAAAGTTTTCTTCATAAATCTACTATTTTTAATTCATTTTTTATTACTAATATATGAATTGAGTGCTTTCAATAATTTTTTTAATAATCTTAACCCAAAAGAATAATAATTATTGAAATTATTTCATACATTGTAACTTATAAAAATTAATTAATTAACATGAAATCGTTTAATTTCAGTTTATGTTAACAAAAAACTATTGAAATAGTTATGCATTAGTAAACTTCAAAATCAAAATATTTCTACAAGTAGCATATTTAAAAATAATAGTATAATATCATCAATTGCCAATAATAAGTGTTCCTTTAATATAAAAAAAAAATTAATAGGACATCCCAATCTAAAAATTATTGAAATTATTATAATACTTGGAAGTATGTTGTATTGCTTTGTTTAAGTTAACAACATATAGAAAATTGGTAAAGGATTTTTTTTTTTTATTTATTATCTTGCTCATATTTTGAAAAAATAGAATTTAATTAGCAGTACTGTATAAAGAAAAAAAAATGCAGGTATAGAAAAAAAAATTTATTAATTTAATTAACAATAATTAACTAAAACATGACCTATTCTGTAAATACACAATGTATATTAAATTTAATTAAAATTAAAACCAAAGTATTTTTTCAATCATTTTTTTTTTTTTTTTTTTATATATTTTATATATTTTATTTGATTGTAATATTAATGATAATTATAATTAATATAAGTAAAAAATGTTTAAAACTAAAAGAATTAATTTACGATGAAATTTCAAATAGATTTCAATTTTTTCAATTTCTTTTGACATAAGTAAATATTTAAAAAGCAACTAGTTATATAAAAAAAATGCTACAAGTTTCATATATTTTTTTTAAGAAAAATAGTATTTAGTTAATTTATAAATAAAATATTTTAATTTTTAGAAAAATTTATATTATAGTTTACCTTAATCTGATATCTTTAAGACTACATTTTATTCTTAAGGAATTTTTGGAATGATTTTTGAAAATTTCTCTCTTAATCAAAATACATTTAAGTATTATAATAAAAAAATACTTACTTTTATGTTGACAAAGTCACATGCTGCTTCTTTTAAGGTTTTTAAAGTAAATCCAGATGCATTTAATGTCACAGAGTCACGAATCAACCCAAGTTGCAATATAAATGTTACATCTTTATCTTCCATTACTTTTGATGTCTATTAATGGTTGTATACATTAAAACTAGAAATAATAAAATTTATTAATTTATTTTTTCATAAACTAAATTATGTTTTTATATTTTATTTAATTTTAAATGTTTTTTACTAATGAAAAATAACTGAATCAAAAATGCAAATAAAATACAACAATAGGTATACAACTGAAGGACTTCCTAAAAAAATAATTCATTGAAAATATTAAGAAAATAAATATAAATTTTAAAAATTACAAGTCATATGTTCTGGAAGGTAATTCTTTATTTATTATTTGAAAAATATTTATATGACAAGTATATAAATCATGATAAAATAAAAAACTAAAAAACTAAAAATGATTTTTATAAAATACAAAAATCATAACAAATAAAATAGTTTTTAAAATGTTTTAAATTCTTTTTTTTTAAATTTACTGATTTAGCACTCAAATTCTTGTATATAATTATTAAAAAGTTAATAAATATTTAGTAATATTAAAAAAAAACTTTTAATAATACCATTCACTTTAATAATATAATTTATTACTATGTGAGTCTGAAATTAACAGTATTTATTTATTATTTATAGATTTACATTTTATAGTCTAAATAAAACATATAAAATTATCAAATAAATATATTTTCTATCTTAAAGGAACATTTTTTTTAAAAATACATTTTTCTGTATTGAAACTTCTAATTTTATAGAAAGCTTATCACAAAAACTACATAGGTAACTATACTGAAAATGATAACGTAAAATGTTATATGTTTTATTAAAATTTATAATACAAATATTGATGAAAATTATGTAGTAAAACTTAAATGTATATTCAAAATATGATATTGAATAGTTTTAGAATAAGTATTATACTTAAAAAACACCTTAAAATTACATGGCATTCATCAATATATATATATATGTGTGTGTGTGTGTAAATATTTTTAGCAAGAATATTGTCTTGGACTAACAACATTCGGGGAATATTTAAATATTTAATGTAAAAAGTTTAAAATATTGCAGTGAATAATTTAATAGAATTTGTATAGTCTATTAAATTTTGTTTTTGGTAAATTTTAACTATAATATATTCACCCATAGGTTATATATGCCCATATGCTTACAATCAATAAATAAAATACATATTTTAAAGACAATAATAATTATATATATATATATATATATATATATATATATATATCTACTACATAGACATATAGAATGTTATTCTCTGGTCAATAAACAATTTTATTAGTATTGTAACATATATGAGTAAAATAAAATAATTATTATGATTTAACTTTATAAAGGAAAAAAAAATAAAAATTATATAATTAAGGATAAATTAAAACATTAATTTAAAAGTATGTTTAAAAAATTGTAACTATAATTTTTAATTTAAGTTATATTCATTATTGGTATACATTACCATATGAGTGTTAGTGGAAATCAAAACTGCATCAATGTCCATAAAAAATATTTATAATGAGTCTTTATAAATCAAATAGGTAGTACGATAGAAAATCATGATATTAATTACTTTAACACATGAATTCAAATGAACACAATCATTTTATACAGAAGTAGTTATTCGTTACCTCATTGTTTAATAATTCAGTAAAATATTTTTATTGAAGCTTATATTATACATAAACTGAAAACTTTGAAGTGTAAATCATATAATAAAAATAAAGTATAATACATGGGTTATTCTGATTTACTGTAAGAACCAACAATATTAAAAACATATGTATAATAAGAAACTGTAAAACAAAATTTCATATATTTATTTATTTGAAGAAAAATTAAATTATATCATAATATTATTTTGCTTTTACGAATAAATCATTCAGTATCGGTTGAATATGTAGTCAATACAAATGTAAGTTACAATCTATGATGTAGTTTATAGTTAAATATCGTTTAAAAACCAAACGTGAAACCAAATTGTACAACTCGGTTTTGTTTTAAAAAAGCAATATACTCACAATTATAATTATCCTTCTTAGATGTTTGAAAATCTCGATAACAATGATCAAACCGAATAATTCGATTCAGAAAAATAATCCACCATTGTAAAAACTACAACGTAAAACGTAGTTCACTCGTTGTATCGTATTTTAAGTATATATTATAATAGAGGTAGGTAGTACACACCATTAAGGACAACTTTCACCGAAGTATGAATCAATTTCAATCTAAATAATAAATGATAACAACAAATGTCATGTTATCACCTCGTTTTTTTATTTTTTATCTTCCATATCTATCTTCAATATGTCAAATTCAGAACCTCCTCCTTTTTTTAAAGTCTTACTTAAAAATATGGTACGATTCTTAAATACACATTAATTTATGTGAAACTAAGTAAAACACATTCCATATAAGACGTTTCATCAGGTTTGTCATAATCACAAATTACCGGTTTTTGGCAATAACCGACATTATTCGTATCCCGGCAGTATTACATTATCTTTTAACGGAGTTCATTACTCGGGAATAAAAGATCTGCACGATACTTGTGTCCCAAATATCCAGATGCAACTTACCTACTATAGTAATTATTGACTATTTATTCCGCTTCAATATAATTTAATATATAGAATCTAATAAATGAGGATAAATATAAATTTAATAAGAAATTAATTAATTGTATATTATTTATATCTCATGGTTTTCATACACTCATTTTTTTATTGACAAATAAAAATTGCTACTATTAATTATTAGTTATATTTTAATGTTATTTCAAATTATTTCATTTAATAAATATGTTCTATATTAAATTTTTCTTCTAAAAAACTTAGCTATAAACTATATTAATACGGTAATTTAAATGCAAAATTATTAAATTATCATTTAGGACGTAAATTACCCTCCCGTCATTAAATATCACAGACGACTTGCATCTAAAATGTTAATAAGCTTATTCAGTTACAAACTACCTGCTATTATTAATTGAAAATCTGTGTACTATGCTGTAGATATTCACAGAAAGTAAGAATAGCGTCGATTACAATGTGCTAAGTATATGTTTCCCTTCTTCGACGACAATCATTTTCGTCGTTGATTGTAATGCAATTATTACATGTGTATATTATTATAATTTAACATTATTATACCTATGTGTTGTAAAAAAATCGAAGACCTAAAATGTTAAATTTTTTTACTACAGTACATATTAGTTTAAACCCATTCTACGATATTTATTGAGGAAAATAACTGATTTTGTGACGCAAATCAAGCAATACCATGAAAAAGCTATGGGTGCTGTAGCCCCCTTAGGCCTTAAGTACTTAAAATATTTCAAACATTATCTTAAATTTCAATTTATTAATTAAAGAGGAGAACTGCTATACTTATAACTAGGGCTCGGATGTTGTAGCAAATGCTTGTTTTTAGAGGAGTGTCATAGAAAGATAATTCTTATATATAAATACGTTTTGAATCGTTCCGATTTTAATGAAGTAAACTTCGTTTTGCTTTATTTTGCTTTTTTCAACAAAACCGGCTTTTTATTTATTTTTCCTCTATTTGGTTATTTTTTTATGATTTTCACATATTTTTCTTAAAAATTTAACTTATTTCTATGAATAATATACTTGGACTTTATTATTATTACCAGAAATTATAAAATCAGTGAAAAAATCTGTAATTAATGAATGACTGATAAAATAACTATGGTTATTGTTCCGAAATATTTTTTATCTATAATTACTATAGTTATATCATTGATTATATAATAGTCTATTATATATAATCAATGGTTGTATTTACAACTCAAGGAAAGGGAAAATTATCTGAATTAACCCAATAGAATGAGTTTTAATGAAAATAACTTGACTAAATATATAGTCGTAAATTCCTTTTAGATTCTGAACGGAGTGAAGAATGTATTGATTTTACAATGATGTGTGTGTTTTTTTTTTTTTTTTTTAGATTCTGAACGGAGTGAAGAATGTATTGATTTTACAATGATGTGTGTGTTTTTTTTTTTTTTTTTAGATTCTGAAAGGAGTAAAGAATGTATTGATTTTACAATGATGTGTGTTTTTTTTTTTTATTTTTTTTTGTGTCTGACGACACCTTTTTTGGCAGTAAAAATGCTTCGATTTGCTTATGTAGCAACTTTTCTGAAAGGAAAGTGAATGTAGATGGTACTTTGGCAAGTCACAAGTTACAAATTACATTTTTTTAAAATACTCTAACTCAAAAACCAAAAATCGCAACAACTTGAAATATTCACCAAATATTTATATTGGCGTTCTCTATACATGGTTAAGTTTTCAAAGTATTTTAACATATTTTGATTTATTTATAGACAATTTAAATTTTCGATTTTTGTAAAATTTTTGTTTTTAAACATCTATAAAGTTTAATTGGCAGACCGAAAACTCATATAAATTTAATACAAGGTTTATAATAAGTTAAAATTATCGTAACTAAAAATATCGGTGATCGGTTTACTCATTTTTTTTTTATAAGCCCTTAAAGCTCAAATTTGTATAAAATGTGTAAAAATCACGATAATTTGCAAGTTATTTTGTAGATAAAAATTCATAAAATGTTTTCTGTTCATACTTCAGGTTCAAAATTCTAACACTAGGTTATCTATAAGCTACTCTTCAAAAATATTTAAAAAAAATTCTACCGGACTTAGAAGAAAAAATTTTATGTTTGTTTGAAATTTAAATATTTACGAAATTGCATAAAATAACAAAAGATTGGCATTTCCTTTATGTCATATTTTTTCAAAATATTATATTGATTTATAAGCCACTTAAAGGCATTTAAAGTATTCGATTTTTTACATTTTTTTTTTATAATCGGTGATAAAAAAAATTTGGCTCGTACAAAATACTTGAGAATTTAATAAAAGATTCCACAGAAGTAGTTCTTATTGTCATTCAAAAATTATTAAAATCCATATGCACAATTTTTTTTTTATAAGCGTTTGAACAGCGAATATTGACATAAAATTACATGTAAAATATAATATAATGTATAATATTCTAGACTGACAAACTATGTCGATGTATGCAACTGCCAACCCATCCTAATTGAAAATTTATTTATCGTTTCAAAATAAAATATACTTTTTACAATATTTATAAATAACAATGTATTATATCCTAGACAAACATATTAACTCCATTCAGAATCCTTATTCGTATACAATAATATCTATCATTGCATTCAAATTTAACAAATCCATTGTAATAATTACCTATCCTATAAACGAGATGCACTCCACCTCTAGAAATTTGTTTTTTTGGAATTAAATTAATAAATGCTTTTTTTGGCTACTTAAAATGCTTTTTAAGGATTTATTTTACTACAAAATCCGAGCCCTACTTATAACATATTTTATTATTTAAAGTGACATTTAGGAATCACCGATAATTGTGATTATTTAGACCTCAAAAATTCTAATCTAGAATAATGAAAACAGAGGATTGGTCAAATTAATTTGCTAATAAAATGAAATCTTTTTTTCAATTACTAAATATTTTTCACTCTTGTCTATGTTGTAATAAAATTTATGCAATAAAAGGTATTTTTTTAATATTATTTTATAATATGCATGTATGATTATTATTTTATTCACTATAATAATTTAATGCCTATGATTTTAGGTACATGATATAAGTTATATATGTCCAGCTCTCCTCCCTTTTTCATTATAAGATCCGCGCCTGACACCAATGAATGATCGTATTATACTTTAAAACTTTAAATTACATTTTTTTTTTTTGTACACTAAGTGCATCAAATTAAGTTATCAGTATTATAGTCCCTGAAAAATCAAACGCCATTTCTACACACAAAAATTATCATAATTTAGGCAGCGATACTACCGTAAAATTTCGTTGGTTAATAATTTTCCGTTGGTCGTTCAACTATTTTCTAACATATTTAATGACTCGTTAATAATAAAAATATTTTACATGTATTCTACTATGAATCGATTTCACTGCATACTAACGGTGCTCATTGGCTTCACGTGGCGGATTACTGTTATGTACGCAAGAGCGACGAACAATTTAACAATTTTAGTATTTTACCGAGCGATCGCTAAACGCTGTTATCATGGTAGTGAGATGTGCGTTGTTCGTACCTAGTTGAACGGCTTTTTGTGCCATCGTCGATGTCATAGTATTCGTCCGTACCGTCGTCGGAACGTGGGCATTAATAAAACCAGAACGTTTTCACAAAACTAAATCGATGTCTTAGATCATTGCAATTTAGAAAAATCAAAATGACACCGAATCCGTATACGTTCGGGCTGTAATGTATTATCGACTGTTCAGCAAGTCTCGTGACAAAGGAGAACGCGACCTGGAAATAAATACGCGAAGGGGGGGGGGATAAAAAAATAATAGGTTGGCTCTTGCAAGAAATAAAACGTGAATATAAAATTCATATTCTATATAATGCCCACGAGATCTCAACGCTTATGTCATACAGTAGGTATTATAAAATGTTCAAAAGTCAAAAATGCAATAAAATGTACCGTTTCAGACGGTCTGTCTGGACACACTGTACAATAGAGCGCGTTTGTTACAGTTGTCGTAATTAAAAAGGTTCGATTCCGTGTCGTAATTTTTTGTGCGCCATCCGAACGGTACGAAATACGACAAAAAAGAATTACGCACTTCTTAGATTACTCAGGCGTCATTATCAGCCCGCGTGTGGGTGTGTGTGTGTGTGTGTTTGTGTGTGCATGTGTGTGTATGTGCGTGTGTGTGCATGTGCGTGTATGTATACAGTCTATGTGTGAGTGCTGTGTATAAAACGGATGACGGACGCAGTGGATATCGGGACAACTCGCGATCAGTTAAGTTTTTCCACCACTCGCGGACGTCGATCCTGGGTGGTACGCTCGTTATGATCTAGCGATACGAAACATTTATATTTTTCTTTTGCTCACCAACAACAATATTTTATTACACCTACTCCATTCTTTTTTGATACATTTTATGATAATTGTACAATTTTTTTTTTTTTTTCATACATCGTGGAAAAAATTTCGAAATTTTTTTTGCTACAGCTAACACACGACGGGCTTGTTATTAATTATCAAAATCAAATTGCACTCGCAAAAATGATAGCAAGAAAATTGCGGAGAAGTGTATTATAGCGAATATATGTTATTAACACGACACTAGCGTTTTGCGTTTTAAAGTTTAATGACCTTATTGATATCTATTTTCAATTTGTTTTTTTTTATGATTACTATGTACTATTATATTTTTTTTTGTTTTTCTAATATTTACCGTGGTGTGCGTTAAGTTTTGAGTACAGAGTAGTCATTAATTTCTTATCCTCGCATTATTTTTATCGCTCAATTTATCATTTTAATAGGGGTTTTTTTCACAATTTTATGTTTCTTGCATTTGTTATCGTCGTTATTTCGTGTTTGTTTGGCGTACACAACGAAGAAGAATCGAACTACTAAAAAACCGAAAAAGCTGGTAAGCTATCTATCTGTTGTTAAAATGGATATTTTACTGACCGGAATTGTAAATTTGTAAACGACGTTTTTCTCATTAAGAACTATTAAATTTGTGAACTATTTTCTTCAAACTTATTGAATTCTTGTTGTTAACTATTCAATTTTATCAATATTTTTTTTTCAATTTAAGGTCAGTTTCATATTTTTTACATGTTTATGAAACAAACATATTCAAATATAAATTGAGAAATATATCAATGCAATATAGGTATTCATTTTTTTTTGTGTTAGTATTACTTTTTTAATGTAATTACCAATATTGCCATGTATCTTAAAATGTCTAAAAGTCACTGAATTGTCATAATTAAATTCATTTAGTATACAATATATTAATTTAATATACCTATGTACTATATTTTTGGCCTTATCAACTTAACTAGTTGTTCTAAAGTATTAGTAGATTCTAGTTTACATACTAGATTAGTGATGGTTCTTAATTATTTATTTGATGTTCATTGTTGTTATAGTTTAATAATGAATATTAATTTGATAATTTTAACTTATTGTTGTATTCATAAGAAGCACTACATTTTAAAACGTTGAAGTTTAAAAAAATGTACATATTTAATATATTTTTTTCAATATAAATATATAATTAATTGTAAAGTTTTTCATTTTGTTACCTATTTAAAATGTAGTGTTTAAAATATTGGTCGTAAATTATGTATTTTATATTACATTTCTATGAATGATAATCTATTGTTGATCATTAATTGTTTATCTTCATTTTATCCTTAAAATAGTATGAAAAATAATTTAAATATATTTTAAGTTCTACTCAAATACTTAAGAGTAATAGTGTATAATTTATTTTAACAGTATTTTCTAGAAAAAAAAATAGCTTCTGTCTCACTGTCTCACATGCACCATTAGGTAATTATAATATATAATATAGTTCAAATGTAGGTAACCTGTAATTTATATGATTTTAGTAATTTATAAAGGTAACCTGACCAAAAAAGTCAAATTTATATTTTTATAATTTTTTTAATTTAATTTTGTATTTTATTATCAGCACATTTATGAAAATTTTTAAAAAATATTCATTTTCATTAAATTGTACTTAAAACACAGCATTAAATACTCAAAAATGTAAGTGTTTTTACTTTTGAAAATATTTATATCCCTTTACTGTAATATTTTACAACATTGCTATGCAGTTATTCATATTATTTTTCTTGGTTTTTTTTAAAAATTTATTATGTATAATACATTAATTTATTCATTAAACGTTTAAAAAATTATACTATACAATAATAGCTATATTATATGTATGGATAAATATTATGTGTATGCAATTTAAAATGAATTATAATTATCATGGAACTAAATTGAGATTCTGAATAGTCCAAGATATAGTCCATATAAACCTGTTTATTTATTTAAAATATGGAATGAAAATTGGGTTTGGCAAAAAAAAAGAAGAAAATCAGGAAAGAACCGTAATCGCCCAAATTTCTGTTAGTCAGAATATATGGTTAAGTATTCTAAAAATCAATATTTATAAGAAGAAAATTTAAGTGACATTGCAGAATTTTGGCCACTTACATAAATATTGCCATTTTGGATTATGTCTAATAACTCTACTCGTATATAATAAAATGTATTAAATATACATTTACAAACTATTTACCCAGTCCTCAGAGCAGTCCAAGAAATAGAGGTTAGATAATCTATAATATTTTAAATTTCAATAGTATATTATAAAAATATGGTAAAAAATTTATGGTTTTTAGTATGTACTTGATTAATTCTTAGTCGTAGTTATAAGAATAAGAACAATGCAATTGTACTAATTTAATATAGCAATTTCAAATTGTACTACTCACAATAATGATTTTAATTTAATAGGACTAAAAACTACTCAAATATTGGTTAAAAAACCATGAAGTTTTTACCCTAATTGCATAATATGCTCTTCTAATTTAAAAATGTAGAAATATTCAAGGTATTTTTTTTTTTTTTTTGTGCTTAGAGGTTGAGGGTATAATCTTCGATACACTTAGAACACTAACATTTAATCAACAGTCAAAACAATTATTTGTGCTGAATGTAATTTAGATGATTCTTAAGCTAATTTCTTTTTTGGTGAAGTTTTTCATTTTATCTAAAATACACTTAATGAAACCAGTAGTTAATCGTTACTTTAAGAAGTTACTATTAGTTTAATACAATTTAAAAATCAAAGATTATTATGTTGTATAACATTTTATTTTCCAGGATGTTATACTTGTACTAATTTTAAAATATTATATTTTATTTACATGCAAAGATAAATTACATTTTGGCAATAATATATATTTATGAAATAACTAAATTTTAACATAAAATACATTGATTTATTATTAAAGGTAATAAATCGATTAAATTAAATTATATTCTGTATAATATTTTGTAGATGAACATAAAAAATCAGGTAACAAAATTAAATATTATTTATTATTTTTATTTGATTTATAAATTATATAAAAATTAAAACTTGAAAACATAATAATTATTTTATTTATTTTTCTAAGATTTATACATTTTGAATTGAGTAGATTAAATCCAGGGGTACTGGTGATTTTATTTGTTGTATTATTATACATAGAAAAGCATTAAATCAACGATAAATATATATATATATATATATATATATATATATATATAAATCTTAACATATGGTAGTTAAATAGATTTAACTATTAATTTATTATATTAATACATTTTAACTTAGATCTATTATATTATCTAATCTAATGAGTTTATTCCTTATGAAATTTTCACTCACAAGTAATAATATATAATATGAGTCTTAAATTCTTGTTTATTAATTAAAAGTACATATGTATTTACTTTATTTAAATAGTTTCTAATAAAAGCCAATAAAAAAATAAAAATAATAAAACTTCTATGGTTTATATTTTGATGCTATAAAATACTAATTATAATCCAATACCATGGTTTTTATCATCTGAAAAATAATTTACAATAAAAGTAGAAATTATTATTGTTAATTTAATACATTATTCACTTCACTCGGAGAATAAAATTATTCATCAAAATTGCATTTATAAATTTGATAAAACAAAAATTAATTTTAACTCCTAAGATAGAAAAAAGGGTAAATAAATATTTAACTTAATAATAAATATGTCCAAACTCCAAAAATTTTAATTGTAGTACTTGATTCAAACAAAATTATCAGTGTTTTGTTTGAAAAATAAGTATGAAGTTCTTAAGTACAATTATTTGTGAATAACAATTCAATATTTAATTTATTTTTTTATTTTTTTTTTTTATTAGTCTTATTTGAAATTGAAATTATATTTATGTCTTATGATACTGACAAAATATCTTAACAAACAAAATGTTTATGGTTATAAAAATATATATTGAAAATAATAATAAATAAATAAAAACATTAAATTCATATTAAATATAAAATAAATATTTAAATTAAGAATAATTAGGTGCATAATTCATACATTATTTGTAATTATTTTTAATGAAATTAAATATTTGTTATAAAATATTTTGTTTTTAAATTGTAAAAGGTTTTTTAAATTTTATTTATTAAAAATTTAATTAATACTCACAATCAACTTGTATACTCATTTAAAATATTAAATAACAAGTTCATTATGATTTACTTGTTATATTTTTGTGATTATTCTAAAGTTAAATATAATTCTTCTATTGATTGGATTTTTGAATTGATTATGATACTTTTAAATTATTATTTATAATAGCTAGAGGCAGGATATATATTTTCTTAAAATTCTTAAAACCTGATGTTTATGATTAATTTTAATAATAACCTAGATTATAAAAATAACATATATAGTGAATATTGTATTTGTTGATCAATATTATCAAAATTCCAATGTCTTTAA
Source organism: Sipha maydis (assembly GCA_034509805.1). Classification (NCBI taxonomy): domain Eukaryota; kingdom Metazoa; phylum Arthropoda; class Insecta; order Hemiptera; family Aphididae; genus Sipha; species Sipha maydis. Next base: position 199,269 of record JASXSY010001156.1, read on the forward strand.
TACATACATGGATGTGCAGACAAATAATACAAATTATAATTATTAATTATTTTCTCCGAAAATAATATTTAAAAAAATAAAAATGTATTTAAAATATTCTCTAATGTATTAAATATTTCATAACCACTAAAATTTGCTTTTTTAGCAAATTTAATTATATGCAATGTACTTTTTTTTCTGTGAATTCTGTGTTTCATGCATTGTAAAGTTATCTGACTCGTTTAACTGCATATTCTCGAAACAAATATGTAAAAATCCGACCTATCAAAAATTGATAGCAAACCAATTTTTATTTTTATTTTTCAGAATTTATGAATTTTTATTAAATCTTAATGCCTGTATAAATTAAAAACAAAAACCACTACTATTTCCAATCTATTGTTCTATAATATAAAATATTATCCAATTAAATAGCCATGATAAACAAAATAAAAACTATGTTTAAGACAATATAGTACACTAAATATTTTTTTAAATAAAGTATTCATTTTATTCGTATTTTTTTTTTTGCTTGAAGTAACACTGAACATGTATATTTGAAAGGAGTCTTTATATTTAAGTTATTTATAAATTGTGTATATATGGAATAATTTTTTTTTTTTTTTGTAAATAGAAACTTCCATTTTGAACTATAAATTATTTTTGTGTAAGTTATAAACATGATGAAAAAAAAAATGAGTTTGGCAAACTTTCTGGAGTTAACTATGTGATTTATAAAAAAAAAAAAATGTTAAATATTTATTCAGTTTAAGTAATTAATTTTTATTTTTAGGTCATTTTTAGTAATTTTTTTAACATTCATAAGCATTATTATTATTAATTTGATTATCTTGATCTTTCAAAATGTAATAAGTATAATTTATTGTTTTTAAATAAGTAAGTAACTATATCTGGAGTCTATTTGATCAATCATAAACTTAAAAATTAAACTTTTGACGTACATTTTGTTGAGCACTTTAAATTGTCATATTTAAAGTGCTCAACAAAATTACATAATCATATAATTATAATGCGATTTCAAAACAAAAATAATTATATGTGTGTGTGTGTGTGTGTGTGTGTAAAAAAATCAATTTGGTATAAAGATTAAATTTAAATATATTTTCATTAAAATTATTTTATGGAATTATTTTTACAAAAAACTAAAATTGCCTAAATTATTTATTTTTCATGATTTACAAATTGATATTAAAATTTAAAAATAGTTTGAAGACTAGCAATTTAATAAAATAAAATAATTTTATATAATTAAATAACTTGATGTTTACTTATTATATAAATACAAATATAAGTATATTTTTAAAAAATAGTTAAATTAATGTTTAACATTTTAAACCAATTTTAATAAAAAAAAAAAAAAAAAAATTAATCGCTAATTTTTATAAAATAACCAAACTACATATTAAATATTTTTTTAAAATATGTTATATATTTTGTAATTTTGACTCAACATACATAGTTCTTAAATTGTAATTTTGTTATCCTATTAAAATATAATTTGTTTTCCTAAAAAAATAATAATTCTAATCTTCAATAATTGATTTTCCTTTTGATAAAATATTTGTACATTTTTTCAAGATTTTACATGATTTAATAATATATGTAATATACTTGAAGCACATTATTAAAATATTTAAACTAGGTAAATCGATCATTGAGTTAATAATATATTTTTTAATATTCATATAATTTTTTATTGAGTTCTATTCCCTATTTTATTGTTTTATTTTATTTCATTATTTATTAAATAATGATGATTATAAAATAGATCTTTGATTACTTATAAAACAACTAACATTATTAAACTATAATTTTTTGAACAATTTAAATTCTTATAACATTAACATTTTTGATTCAAAATATACTATATTTATGACACTTAATTAATTTTCAGGTTCCCAAATTGTATGCACTTAGTGTTATGGGAGATTGTAGAACTTGATCTGGTTGCTTTAAAAACAAGACTGTTTTAAAAATATCAATGCGGTCCACTACTGAGAACAATATGAATTCATTAGCACCACAACAATATTGTTTACGGTGGAAGTATCATCATTCAAATTTACAAGCAATGTTCTCTCAACTTTTAGAACGAGAAAGTTATTGTGATGTTACATTGGCTTGTGAGGGAAAAACTCTTAGAGCCCATAAGGTATATTCGTACATATGTATATATAATTTTTATGGAAAAAAAAATGTATTTTATAAAGGAGTAAATTATAGTTTTATTTTAATGTCTAAAATAATGTATATTTCTAGGTTATGCTTTCAGCGTGTAGTACTTATTTTGATACTATACTATCGCAACATGATGAGGATAAAGCTATAGTTATTCTAAAAGATGTTAAGTTTTCTGATATTCAAGCACTAGTCAGTTTTATGTATAAGGGAGAAATAAATGTTGAAAATGTAAGTTATAAGCTTTATCTATAATTTGTATTAATATTAAAAAAACTTTCTTGGGTTACATTATTTATTCTAATTTCAGACTGAGCTTTCATCACTATTAAAAACTGCAGAAGAACTTAAAATTAAAGGGTTGGCTGAAGTATCATGGAGATCAGATCAAGAACAGCAAAATCAAAGTCTTAATGTAACTACTGATGAGTCAAATATTAGTAAAAAAAGAAAATTAGATACAACAATACCTACTACTACTGCTAGTATAAAAAAAGAATTTACAGAGAAACAAGTGATTGTCCTAAAACTAAAAAGTACCTGTTGTTATTATTGATTTTTTTTATTAATACTATTAGGAAACTGATGATATGGACGTAGCAGATATTGAAGATGATTCTGAACCAGATCAATCAATTTGGGAACCAGAAATGCAACATATTGTTGATACAGATAATGTAGAGCTTTCTAAAACAACAGTAAGTCAATCTCCCATTTTATGTTTTAGTTTCTAAAAGTAATAAAAGGCGAGGGAGAAGAAGAAGGGTTTCTAAAACTAATAAAGATGATTTGAATTTTATGGTTATGTATATAATATTTATGTTACAATGTAAAACTTTGTATGTATTAGTACCTACTTAAGTATAGTATAATATTCCCTAGAACCAAGTAAAATTTTAAATGGAAATTTATTAAATATAGACTACACATTTTATTGGTAAATGTATGCTTACTAAAATCATTATTTCTGAACTCACAATATACAAAAAATGAACTAAATTATATATTTTAATTTATAAACTTAGTTTTAAATCTATAGATTCATATGAAATTAAAATTTTTAATTATAAACTAATTTTGTGTTCTTGCTTTAATTAAAAAATGAATAAACTAATATTTATAATAAAAATAGGGTTTGTCTGTTATATAAATATTGTTTATTGTAATGCACATATTACTATATTTAAAAAAAATTAGGCAATTCATTTTTTTTTCTTATTTAAGACTGGAAATGTTAATGTAACAACTTTTTCATCTGAAGAAGATAGAGCAAACAGCACTAGCGGTGCCAATCTAGGGTTCAGTGAACAACCAGCACATGCTCCTGGTATAAATTATAATTAATAATACAAATTAAATTAAAATTTTTATATTTTTATATAATTTTTTCTATTATAGATCTAAGTCAATATTCTGATGTAATGAAAATGAATGACTATCTAGAATCTGGTGGTCGTCGTCCTCAGTTTTGGGAAGAACCTTTTACTAAGAGACTTATGGAAGCAATAAAAAATAAAGACCTAGAAATGAAAGTAGCTGCTGAGTTAATGGGAGTATCTTATGGAACCTTATATGGTCGATACCGAGATGCTTATGGTTGTCTAAAACATCCATACAGGTAATGGAGTAACTATATTTTATTTAAATATATTTTATGGATTTATATTCTATAGGGTTCGAGATTTTTGGTTAGAACAAGGTCCAGCTGATGTATTAGCTAAATTGCAAAGAAAAGAATTAACCCTTTTTCGAGCAGCTGAAATTCTAAATGTCACTGTAACAACTTTGGCTAATTACTTGTCAACAATGAGACAAGGTGATAATTCACTTACTGTATCTTCTGCTACTGTAAGTGCTAGTGATAGATCAACTTTTAGAGTTGATGTAATGTCTGAAAGTGATAGAGAAGAAGGCTCTGAAGAAGAAGAAAATGAGAATAATGATGAAACTGATATTATAACAAATAGTAACACTCAACCTCAACAAAATATACCAGACATCACTTTTGTACCAGCGTCAGGTACAATGTCTAAAGTAAATAATCTAAATGGTAACTAGCGTTATAACTATATAAATCAACAAAGAGATAGTTAAACTGTTCTAAGTTCTAAAAAATTAAATTTATTTCCTAAAAATTTTTTCTTTTTGTTTTGTTTGTTTTATTTTTTTTATTTTTATTTTATTTTTTTTTTTTTTGATTATATATCTTTAACTATCCATATATGTTTGACATTAATATATATGATATATTTATTTTCTTAATATTTCGGAATCATTGTTGGAAGATATTTATTCTAAACTAACTAATAATAAAAAAGCCTTTAGGTTACTACATTACTGAAATTGGTGCTAAACTAAAATACATTCTTCCAATTAGCTCTCTAGTTTCAAACTTTTCTATAGAAATTAAATTCATTATTATTATTTTTTATTATTATTATTTTTATTATTATTATTATTATTATTACTATTATTTTTATTATATTATATATTTTATTTATGTTGTTGGCCTATAACAATAGTTATGTTTTTAGATGCATATATCTATAAGATATATTTTTTCATAGTTTTAAAATATTTATATTTCTTATTAGTTGGTGGGTGACTTGCCAATTACGATAGTTGGTATGCACTTTGAATTCAATTTTTACAAATTCTGGTCATATTACTATATTAGTATGTTTTATAAGTTTATAATGTAACCCTATTTATTTCAATATCAGCGAAGTAAAAGAGTAATTCTAAGTTTGATCAAATAGCTATGTAGTTAGTAGTTTAAATACATATAACTTTTACATAAATACAATTATACATTTTATATTATTTAAATAGTATAGTATATACAAAACATATTGTGATTTTATTGGGTGTTTATTATATAACTTAATTGCATGTTCGTTTTTATATATAAATATGTGTATCATTTGTGTTATATTATAATTTATGTATTCTATAAGAAATTACTGGATATACATAGAATACATAAAGATATAATTTATAGATTATTTTCTGACTATGTTTGTAACATTATTATTTTTTTATGCAACTTAAAGATTGATCGAACATGAAAGAAAAACATTAGTGAAACGTTTTATTTTGGGCTAGAAAGTATAATATAAATTATGAGAATCAATTATTTATTTTATATTTATATTTAATTTTAAATCAATACTCCTAATAAAATCAACTATGTTAAAAAAAACTGAGATACATAGTAAGTTAATTAAGATGTATACCAGTTAAATATTTTTAATGAAATGAAACATTTGTAATAGTATAATTGAATGATATAAAATTCTCGGTTTTGAAATATATTATACTTTTTTAAATATTTCAATTTATAAATAAAGTTGTATATAATTTAAATTAAAAAAAAAAAAAAAATACAAGTTTTTATAAATATAAAAATGTATATTATCTTGTATATAATGTGTGATAGCAACAAATATTTATTATTTTGGGGATAAACACATTGAAAAATCTTCTAAAATAACTTTATCCATCACTTTACCCAATACAATATGAAATTATAAGTTTGTAATTATAAATTGAATGCATTTTATTTTTCAGTATAATAAATGTCATCACTGAGAATTTTATACATGTAAATTAATTATAAAAGAACATATGATGGACAAAATTACTCTTGAAATTTTACTGTGCAATATAAATAATAGTCCTATTTAATAGTTCTTAAGTCTGATCAAGAACATTTATTAACCAGATTATTTATAAATGATTTTTTTTAATTATTATTATTATTATTATTATTATTATTATTATTGCTGTAAATATATTATATACTACAATTATAATTATCGTAATATAAACAGTAACATTGTTTATTATTGTTACATAAAATATTTAATATTAATTAAATGTATGTAATAAAATTAATTAAATATCTTTAATAAAGACTTGGAACCCTCAATATTAGCCGAATATTTAATATCTAAGAGTTTAAATATTATTTCATGATTTAATGATTATATATATATATGTATATTATCGTGTGTAAATATACAATAAAAAAAAATATATATATATATGTAATAGATTTATAGGTCTATTTCCTAAACTTGTTATAAATAACTATAATATATTATTTCACAATGCCGTATAATTTATGCACTTAATATATAATTAATTTGCAATGTACAATACATGCGTATAATTTTATTTTTTTTATTGTTTCACGTGTTCCTAGAATTTAATTATTATTTATAATTTTGTTTAAATTAACTTATGATAGAATAATTGAGTGACTGAATAATTTTTTATTTCATTTTCGTACCAAATTTTTTTTTTCAATTTCATAAATTATATGATTTTAATAATTTTTTACTTTAAAGTATCAGAATTGAATGATTATTTTATTTTGAAAAAGTTTTATTCAGTCACATTTTTAAGTTAACTTATTTATGTTTTATATTGTTTGAATAATTATTATTTAAGTGGTGAATTTTTTTATTTTTATTTTATTATTATTTATTATTTTTGACTTTTACAAGTGAACAATAAAAACAGACCATTTATCCAAGAGTCAGGTACGTTTTAATATTTATTTTTTTCTAAATACCTCATTTTAATAACTGGGTTATGTTGCATAATGTTCCGAACTTCAATAAATAATAATAATAATAATAATAATAATAATAATAAGTCTTTTCCCTAGAGAATAGTCTGAATATCTAATTTTATATGTATCTATATTACAATCGTAAATATCTTAAATGTATTCAAATATTTATTTTTAATTTTCAAATCTATTATCTACTACTTATACTATTGATTTAATTGGCTAAGTGTTTTAATTATTTTATTTTTAAAATCTTTTATATTCACCGTGATATTTATCAATGGGTTTTAATGAAAAAACTGTATTTAGCACTTACTTAAAAGAATTAAATTAATAATTTTTTAAATTTTTAATGATATAATTTAGAATTATTATTGGAATCAATACCTTTGGATGAGTTTGCATAATACATCCAAGTTATTACTTAATACTTGCAACTTGATTTGATAATATTGTAAAAGTAATTATTATTTATTTTATTTTATTTTTTTTTTTTTGTACCTAATTGTTTTATGAAACTGTAACATTTTCACAATATATTTATAATTTTATAAATCTATTATATATGTACTTATATAGTTAAAAATAAATGGAATTTTAAACTATGAATAAAAGAATATTTTAATATTTTAATATTCTGATGATTGATTGTTAAATTTAAGGTATTACAAACTAATCGAGAACTATTTAAATAGTGCATTTTTTTCATAAGTGTATTCTTTCAAGATGTACATTTTAAATGTTTTTATCATTTCTAATGTTTATGTTCATTTTATATTTATATTTTAATTATTCAAAACTCTTTTAAAAAAAATATATATATATATATATATATATACAGTCAAACACTACAGTATTCACTTCATAATTTATAAAAATGTAATTTAATAAATTTACTAAAAACTGATGGTTATTTTTCATATACCTTTTTTAGTTAATATTTAATGAAAAAGATAACATTTTAATTGCTATTTAAAATAATGTATTTTAGTTAACTTGATCTTTACAATAATTCACAAATATATTAGGTATATTGCTGTATTCTAGTTGATAATACAGTATAACCTTGTTTAACCGTCTGAAACTGAACCAAGCTTGTAACGGTTATTTGACTGAGACGAGTAAAAATGCATTCTTATATTTATAATCATTAAATATTAGTTTTTATATTATATGTATTAGTTTGTATGAAAATATGGTATATAAGTACTTAATTATATAAGATTAATATCAGTAGACATTAATCGTTTAAAATAATATGTAACATGAAACACGATATAATGAATAATATACATAAAACCAAATGCATGTACCTTAGGTATAATACCTATTATAATACAGGCGTTCAGTATTATATTTATAACAGGCGATATTATAAAGCACGACGCAAATTTAACTCAGCCCATGTACACCCCGCGCACAGCACTAGTGTGGACTACTTTGTAGAAATGGTTATAGACGAAGTGGCGCATATTAAACCTATCTTGTGGCCATTTCAGTCTCAATCCGTTTTTACGTGTATCAAATTGTGTATGCAAAATAGTTTCGTGAATCACGGGTATTTACTTTTGTCTGCATGAATATTTTTTTTATAACATGAAAATGGAAAAATTAAATGAAATAATTAGAGACTTATGTTTAACTTAAACGACTCTTTAAACACACTATTTTGAATTTCACTGGATAACTTGAATTCTTCACGACTTTCTCTTTTTCGTAAATAATTGGTCGTTTTACGTTTTTGTTTCTTTTTTTGCTAAGTATATGCAACACGATAAATCTTTCATCCTCAAATTTGGATTTTAAATTGAGAAGAAATTGCTGGTTTGTTATCATCTTAATATGCGTTACTTTTGAAAATCATCCACTTGAACTGGATTTCGGTCACACTTGAGCTGCGCATGGGCTGGTTTACGTAAACATAAGATTAACATTTTTTTTTTAAATATACGGACACACCTTTTTTATTACTTCAATATAATAATATAATCAATTGTACACCTATAAGGTAAACTACACATACTTTCAAGTCTCAAGCACTTTACAGAGAAGTATTGAATGTAATTAGCTTACAAGTTTTAATTTTGGCCTTATTTTGTAATAGACATTCAGTTTTCCCTCAGGCAATTAATATTACTATTAAGTAATTACTGATGGTATACAGTGTATTTCAATGGCATCGATTTATTTAAATAATTTTAATTACTACTGTTATTGTAATTACTCTGTAAAAAATAAAAATTTCAAGTTTTTGTTTATATTTATAACCATTTTCTATCACCGCCACCACCATCAATTATAAAAATTTCTATAATCAAAAATTTTTCGATGTAGTATACTCTCAAAAAAACTCATGGGAATATCATTGAATATACTTAACTCAAACAATAAAATTAATATTTGCTATTTAAAGATTTTAAGATGAAATTATAATATTTGTATAAAAAAAAAAAATGTTTATTAGTACAATTTACCCGCTAAAATGATAAAAAATAACCATAAAATACCATTTATAAAAGGTTTTATTATTTAATAAGCTATTTATTAATTCTTGGGGAAAAATACGTCCCGTATTTCTTTCGTCCGGACAATGGAACACAGTATTGAAGTACTTACGGGATATTAAGTCACACTAAAATAATAAAAGTTAACGGTTAAGGGCATTGGAAACAGCGATTTTCTGTCTTTGACACACGTGAAACATAGGATTATAGACGTGTTATACTTCCAACGTACCAATTGATATAAAGCGATAAGAATTCTGAAAACAAATTTGAATTTGTCGTTAAGTCTACTTAAGATCTATTTTCCCACATTTTTGATATTACCCTCCTAAAATCCTAAAAACGATATATTAAAAAAGAGTAATTAAAAAATTAACATATTTCAATATTTGGAAAAGTTTTAATTATAAAATCAAAAATGTGGGAAAGTCGATCTCAAGTAGACTTGATGACAAATTCAAATCTGTTTTCAGAATTTTTATCGCTTTATTATATCAATCGGTACGTTGGACACGTCTATAATCCTATGTTTCACGTGTGTTAGACAAAGACAGAAAATCGCCGCTTCCAATCCCCTTAATCGTGGTTCTAATATAAGATGTTAAAACACCGTATTTTATTTTTTTGTTGTATAATACCGGTATTATACCAGTATTATACCATATAGAACCTTGCAATTCCTCAAATTATTGGAAATTTAACAGAGATTATAAACCTATTATTAATAATGAAATACGAATCATTTTAAAAAAGGAATAATTTAAAAAATGACTGAGGGTCAGAAAACATTTAAAAAACACATAATTCAAGAATTAATTTAATAATTTGAATTTAATTCGATAAGGATAAAACTTCGACGCTAAGGATATTTTTAGAATGAGTACATTCCCTACTCAATGGGAAAATATGTTACGATAATAATTAATAAATGATAATAATAAATAATAATTTTATATCTAATTATCTTTAATCGTGATAATAACTAAATTAACTTAACTTAAAGCCTTATTTTTTTTTTTTATACCGTCTGTATAAAATAATTTTATACCATGTGTATAATACAGTTTTATATCACTGTATAATACAAACTCACATCTCTTAATATAATTAAAAGCCCGATATATTAATATAACAGGTATCAACTTTTCATTTAGGATTTACCGATTTCATAACTTAGTTCGATGTTTGTAAATAGAAAACGTTTTTTAACGTTAGTAGGTAATTTTCGTATCTTCAATGTCGATAAAATCTCAATAATGTATAGACAAGTTTTTTTTTATCGTTATATCATCCTTCAACATTAAAACAAAATAAATTATAAAATTAGCAATAAATTTAATTATACATTGTCTTATGTCTTATGAAATATTTACATCTTACGAAATGGATTGAGAGAAATTACCTTCGCACCTTTGACTATAGGTCATTCATCGGATGAATGTATGTTGGATGATGAGACTACACTGTTTTTGTCTTAGATGCACATATCACATAGGTTAGGTTACCTACATAGTATTCATTTAAAGTACAAGTAAGTGTTTTGATTTTAAAGTTTTTTTTTTATTTATTTATTTATTTTTTTTGTATCAAACAAATTCAACACTAAATTCTAATGTCAAAAATCAGTATATTTTTTATAATTATTCTAAATTTTTATTCAAATTAATTTATACATCGGTATTCCCTTTACAAACAAAAAATGTATGATTATTTTTTTATTCAAGATCATTGGAAATATTTTAAACCTAATTTAAAATTAATATTTGTCAGAACTATATTTACTTAATATTTTTTTAGCACTTTATTTTTCTTACAATAATAATATTCGATAACTAATACCAGATGTTCTTGGAAATAGAGTTGATACACGTCAAAGCTGATTCATGGGCGTATTCAGCTCTTCTTCTAGGGGGGGGGCGAAATTTGAACTCAAATCATAGGTTCTTAAAAAAAATTTGTACATAAACGACAGTGTAATAGATTTTCTCAAATGCTAGAAAATTTTCTGGTTCTAATTAAATTAGAATAATTAGGAATATTTTTTCATTATTCATCAGAAATGGCTAAATGACGATAAAAGGCCCATCGAACAGTTTTTAATATCAGACAAGGCAAATCTCTCCTATCCAGGAATCTAGCACCCAAATTACGTCTCTGGAGCGTAGCGTCTACACCAATTCTGCAATCTAATGTTATAGAGAAAAAAAAAACACAGATTCATGTGGCGTACACATTTTTTGATCTATGACTCAAATTAATTTATTTCGATGACACGAACCCCTTCCCACCAACATTATATAAGTTTTTAATGTATTGTTAATATACACAAACATTTTATTTATATAAATTAAATCGTTAATTTTAAGCAATTTTAATATTTCTTCATTTAACTAATTTAAAACTTAAAAAAAAAAATTGAAATTAGAGTTTTATAAAATTTAAAATCTTAATATACATAATACATAACTTTTTCATTTGGTGTTAAATTATTGGCAACCCCTTATATGATCTGGACCTCCAGGTAGGGCCGACGGGAGCTTTTGAGGGCCCCGGGGCAGATTGGTTCCAGGCCCTCTTACACTTATTTGGCAAGGATATTCTATATATCTACAGTAGAGTCCCGCTAATCCGGACAATTTATGTTTCGTATTTAGTATTCATGTACAATATATATATTCGGAATATTATCGTTTCGATTACATATTGTGATATTTTTTGCTAATATTCGGGAATATCCATAATTAAGATATTACCGTTTCGATGAGGTACATATTTAGTGTCACCATATTTGGTTAGGGTCTCGTCGTAAAAACACTACATTTTGTAAAAAAAAAAAAATCGTAATTCTTTGCTTTAAATAAAATATTTGTTTATTTGAGTTGCATGAAAAAAAAATATGTTCAATTTATTACCCAGTACTGTTGATGACTGAGATGACAATAATGTTTGGAAAATATTGCTCTTTTCAACAGTTCTTTGTTCCCTTGAATATATTTGTAAATCAATAAATTTTGAATTCGTATTAAATATAAAATACAGGAGGTGTTTTTTGACAGTATATTTATTTTGTTATATAGTGTTTAATTAGTAAGTTAAAAATAAAACGTCATTTCGTTTAATCCGGATTTTCGATAATACGAAGAGAATCCGGTCCCATCTAGTCCGGATTAGAGGGACTCTACTGTATATACATATTACTTGTACATATTTTAGTATAATAAAATTATTGAAATTTGCATCTTATGCTACGGAAAATGAAATTAAAAAATTATACTGAATAAAAAGCTGAGACGACAGGCCCATTCGGAGGTACAGGCCCGCGGCCTTCACTGTCCCATCTTCTCATCGACCCTGCCGCCAGATTGAGCACCACTGATTTGAGAAACAACATTTATTGATATATTGTTATATAGATTTGATTATCAATACACGTTGTTTAGAAAATATTTCCATCTATGTGGCTTATCTGTTATCAGCTTCATTCATTATCAATTTGTATCTCATCGTAAACTTGTATTTATAATTAATAACAATAAAATATTGCTAAATTCTTACGTAGATTCATTTCCTTGCTAATGGTAAGTGTTATGTTTATCGTTTAAAATTACGTTTTTTATTATTACATAAACATCATTAAAACGAATAACATTAGCGATTTTTGACCGTGTATCTGAGACTCAAACAATATTTTTAAAATAAAATTGTACAATACCGTTTCGCATAAAATTCAAAAATTCTAACGATTATCGTTGCACGCGAAGACAATTTTTGTTTATACTACTTGTACACACATACACACACACACACACATTATAATTCAGTATTTTAATAATGATCCAAGTCGATCGTACCTTGACCTCAATTATCATACAAATTATTAATGTCGTAACCGGTTTGTATACGTGCATTTAAAATTAGTCGAAGAAAAATAATATATTTTCGAAAACACTTTTCGCGTATCCCTCTCTCCGACTTACTCTTTTGCTGCAGTGCGATGTTCCCTTTATTTTTTCCCGATTTCTTCAGGCGTTGATTACATAATTCATATTCGACATCAACCGGTTATTAATTTGAACGTGCACACTCCTCATTATCAAAACAAATTTTCCCCACTAGATTTCGAAGACCTTCCATTTTTCTATAGTGCTAATGATTATTGTGGCCATTGGACACAGTTGGTCTACCACAGTTCCGTATATCAGTTTAGTTATCTAATTTGTGTTTCTATATTAGCATGCCATATGTGTCTTACCACTTCAACCATCATGCATCTATAAACCGGTTTTTTAATTCGGACTATGCATAGAAATTTCTCAATTGCGTGTTATCAATTTACAATTATATTTTTTCGTGTTTTTATCTCTTACGGTTGCTAGATATTGTATATAGGTTCACACTTTCATTCGACCAAATACCATTACGTGCAAATCAGTATTCATTTTGTATTTAGTCATTACAAATTATATAGGTAACTCTTAATAATCACCTAAGTTGGTCTATTGTTATTCAATGCAAGTTGTCGAGTAACTAAAATTTATATTTTATTTCTATTGTACGAATGCATCAATCGCACATATTTGTCATTGACGTGCGTACTAACATAAACGTATTAATTTTAATATAATTTTTTTTTTTTTTTTTCTAGTAAGTTTTTCATTACATTTGATTGAAAAAATTAATTGTATTCATCATAATGGCGTACCAGACTGTAAAAAGTTTCTACAAAAACAAAAATATATTTTTAACGGGGGGTTCTGGTTTCGTTGGCATTTCGTACATAGAAAAAGTACTCAGAAGCATTCCAGATATCGGAAGTATATATATTATACTTCGACCGCGTAAGGGTCAGAGCATCCAAGAAAGAATGGAAATTTTGAAAAACAACTCGGTAAAATTTAATTCATATATTCACATAGTCACAAAACTACTTCAATCATTTTCATCTTAAATAATATTAATTTATACTATTATCTTATTAGGTATTTGATAAATTAAAAACTGATGATGGTTTTGATATGTTGATTAATAAAATAAAACCAGTATGTGGAGATATATCTGAAGAAAAATTAGGAATATCAGATGAAGATTATAAAATGTTGTGTGAAAATGTTAACATAGTAGTTCATTGTGCCGCTACATTAGATTTTGAAACTGATCTTAAAACTGCTGTAATCATTAACTTAATGGGTACCAAAAGAATTGTAGAGTTGTGCAAACAAATTAAAAATTTACAAGTATGTATGATTTATTTTGGATTAATTATGTAATTGAAAATTTTAAATTACTTTGATTAACTAAGTATCTTTTTGTTCATTGTTAGTGTTTACTGCATGTGTCTAGTGCATATGTTAACAGTAATAAGAATTATGCGATGGAAAAAATTTATGATGCACCAGCTAATTATAATGATATCATAAATTATGTTGAAACTATGGACCCCGACAAATTAAATGATGCTACCAAAACGTTAGTTGGCTACTTTTTATCTTTAAAACTTATTAAAAATTTCTGTTTTCAGTATAAATTCATAGAACTGTTATTAAATGTTCATACATTTATTTAATTTATTTTTACAACTTAAGTAATAAACATTTCTATTTTACTTGTAGGATCTTAGGAGACCACATTAATACATACACATTTACCAAAGCTTTAGCAGAACATGTCGTAAATGATGCTCAAAATGCTATTCGAACCTGTATAGTACGGCCAAGCATGAGTATGTACAATATGCATTTAAGTGTGAATTGGTTTTAACATGGTTATTTTAAATATAATATCGTTGATGACACAGTAATACCACGTATCATGATGTTGGTCATTGTTCAGGAGAGACAAAAAACTGATTAATTCCAAAACCAACCACTTTTATAACATATTTTGATTTACAAAAACATAGATAACACGTTAAATAACCACAAAATATTTGATAATGTGTTAACATAAAATGAGCGCAAAAAAGTTATAAGACTTTTGATTCCAAAATCTCATTTTCATAAAAATTCAAGATACGTGGTATTACCGTGTCATCAACGATATCTAAGTCCTCGTTAGATTATTACTTTAAAATAATTAACCAACTATAATAATATAATGTTATTTAGTTTAGCTACTAATAAAAATTAGCAATTTAAATTCTAATATATTATGTAAAAACAAATCAAAATAATTATTGTATCATATTTTAATTGTTCTTAACTTATTATTTTAAAAATTATAAATTATAGTGACCATGTGTATCAAAATTATAACTAACTAAAAATTAACTTCAAAAAAGTAATTAATCCATTTTTATTTTGGATATTAGAAAGTAATCAGAAATTAAAAACTAATTTTACAATTTATACGCCAAATAAAACATTTCATGAATAATATAATTAGAAAAACATTGGGTGTTTTTAAGAAAATCCAACATTTTATATCTTAGCATGATTAAAAATGTAAATTACTTATTTGGTAATATTATCCAATTTTTTTACAATTTCTATATTTCATTATTATATTATTAGTAAATACATTTTAAGTTTTTAAAAAAAAAATTTATAATCAAAGGAAATTTTTTCCCAACCACCAAAAACAAGCTTTGAATTAATGGTAAGTATTGAATATCAATGTATTAATATTAAAAAAAATCTATTTTATAGTTGTTGCTGCCTGGAAAGAACCTATTGAAGGGTGGACAGTATCAAAAAATGGACCTCAAGGCTTCATAATGGGTGCATCTAAAGGAGTAGTGAGACGTTTACCAGTTAACCAGTCATTGATATATGATTATATACCTGTAGATGTGGTAATCAATACAATAATTGCTAGTACATGGTTTAGTGCTCAGTTGCCCAATAAGTAAATTTATATTTTAAATCAGTATCATATTATACAAATTGTACTTATATATTTTACTGTTAATAGTTCATTGGAATTTTTATATTATTTTACCTTTTTAACTACCTATAAATTATATTTTAATTGATTTATGACATTTTTTATAGTGCACCTACTGTGGATGGACAAACTCCTGTATTTCATTGTACAACTAGTACATGTAATCCATTTCATTGGAAAGATGTAAAGTCCGTATTATCAACTACTTTGCATAATTTTCCTTTACGTGGAGCTGTTTGGTATCCATATATTAAGTTTTTGCCAAATTTATATATGTATTGGATTTCATCTGCTATATTTCACTTTATACCGGGTTACATATTAGATTTTGTTACCAAAATTATGGGTGGTAGACCAATGTAAGTATTTTATTTATATAATTATCCCAACAAAAACACTTTGTCGAACTACATGTAAAAAATTGCTAAGTAAAAAAAACTAGTAATTTATAAGACTTAAACATTATTAAGATGTGATATCATGAATAAATGCTAAGTAAATTACATTTTAAATTAATTGATCTATCTCAATCATTTATTTACTTTGCTAGAATTTATTTATTTTGACAAATAAACATGTCTGTTCATAACTGGACTATTTAACAAATTTCCATGACAAATGTTACTAAATTTGTTTTATAAAAAAGTCTTAATCATAAATTAATTTATAAAGAAAATAAATTCTAGCAAAGTAATAAATGATTGAGATAGATCAATTAATTTAAAATGTAATTTACTTAGCATTTATTCATGATATCACATCTTTATAATGTTTAAGTCTTATTAATGACTTGTTTTTTTTACTTAGCAATTTTTTACATGGAGTTTGACGAAGTGTTTTTGTTGGGATATCAGTAGTTTTTTATAACATATTTTTATGTACTGGCATGTAACATGTAATTTTTTATGTTTTTATTAATTTATTTTATTATTATGTTTGTATTGCATTTTTTCTAAATAATTTCTCCTTTTTCGTAATTTCTGTTAATATGTTTTAGAAACCATTTTAGAAATAAAGAATCACGAATTATAATATAAATAAATAATATAGTACTGCCTACTACAACTACAACAAACGAGACAACAAACAAAACGTGGTTTTTCTACCGGCGCGGCGGCGGATATATGTCGATGTCATAGATAATACATATGTATATCGATGTATATCGAACGTCGCCAGAAAAATGAACTCGATAACAGAAATTACGAATAAGATAAGCGATGACGCGGGCAACGGCGGGAACCACAAGTCGCAACCGCTGCCCAGTGTATGACGAAAACGTATACGGAATAGAGGGGGTAATACGGTCTCGTGCGCTGCTGCGTGAAACGTAATAACTAAAAACGGTCGAGCACAATATCTTTTTGCTTCAAAAATACTTGACTTTTTTGCTAATATATTCGTTATTATTCAACCAATTTTTTTGAAAATGACAAAGGTATAATCTACAAATCATGCCCGATCTATTGATACCACAAACAGACCAATCCGTTCATTCATTAGGTCTGTAGCCCTGGCTAAAGAAAACGGGCAAATTTACACACATTCAATGGGCAAACTCTGGCTCGTGTAATATACTACGGCAGTGACCGCTTCGCTTTTTTTTTACTTAGCTTCGCGCCACTACCATTGCGCTGGATTAAAAATATAATTTTCTAAATATATGACTTATTTTTTAAGTATTTAGATGAGCATTTTTCAGAGATATTTTTCTAATGTAATTTTAATATTTTACAGCCTCATAAGGTTACACACAAATGTTAATCGATCACTTAGTAAACTGGCTCCTTTTATATTTAACGAGTGGAAATTTGATAATGCTCGTACCCTTAATTTACAAGAAGAATTAAGTGTTGATGATCGATCTGTATTCTATATTGATCCTACATCTTTAAAGTGGATTCCATATTTTACCAATCTTACATTAGGTGTACGTAAATATTTACACAAAGAAAGTGATAAAACCTTGAAACAGGCTTTGAAAAAAGATTTTATGTAAGTACTTATACAATTTAATTTTATGTTTAATTTTATTATTTATTTAATATATTTTACAGTTTAATGTTTGCAAACATCAGTGTGCAATTGTTTGTTGTTATCACTATTTGGTATTTATCTTCATTTATCACTGGAACATCATTTTTATCCAACTATTGGGCTGCAATAATTGTTCTTATAATTGGATACATTTTTTAATTTTTTGTTTAATTCTTATGGGTTATGGTTTGATATTTATTTTATTTTGTCTAATTTTTCATACTTAAATTATAATATAATATTTATAAAAATGTATAATTAAATTAAACTACTAAAAAAAATAATAATTTATATTATAATCTACAGTATTATTATTATTTTATACTTTTTTTTATACAATTTATTATTTTTAAATATTCATATATAATTAAGGGATTCAGATATTTTTAATAATATTTATTTTAAATTGTGAAAATAAAATAAATATAATTTATTTGAAAAAAAATTGTACTTACATTTTTTAACAATTTCTATATTTAGTGTATAAGATATGAATATGAATGTTAAAGTTAAATATTACAAATTATATTTTTTTTAACATATTACATATTTTTGCTCCATCAATAAAAAAACATAATTGTTTTTAGGTACTCATCAAAATATTTATTGAATGTTAAAATTGCATTTTATTTTTATTTAAATTATATACACTATATTTATCATCACTTTGATATATTTAAATACAAAGTCAGCAGATACAGAAATAATAAATTAATTTAAACTTACTGATATTAAATTCAGTTTATGATTTAAAATTAAGCCAAATACAATTTTTTTAATTTATTTATATATATATACTACAAAAAAGTAGAAAATAAACATCAAAAAAATTATATAATATCATATATCATATACCAAAACGTTTGTTATAAAATTTAATTTAGCTTATAAAATTTAATTTTCTACAAAATGTTACCAACTTTATCACAGCCTCCTGAATATGATTCAAATCAATCCAGTTATTTTAAATGTATGCAAAGTAATCAGATAATTTTGATAATAATGTATATATACAATACATTACACATTAATATTTAAATTAAGATTAAATATTATAATGATAATTGGCTTGAGTACATATATTGTGTATTTGGTTTGAGTTTATATTTAAAAAATTAAATAAAATGTGATTTATGTCAAGTTCATCATATAAAATATTAAAATAGTGTAGTAATTTTCATTTCAACATCTCTGGTTATAAATTAAAATATTCATCAATTCTGTCATTGTTTTCTAAATTTTGTTTTGCATACTCAATATCGGAATGAATAGTATTGACAAGTTCTTCTATAAAAAAAAAATTTTTATTTGTAGTTTTATTAACTTTCAAAAAAATATTTGAATTTAATATATTAATTAAACTTACCCACAGAATTAAAATTTAATTCTGGTCGAATAAATCCAACTACCTTAATTCTTATATTAGATCCATAAAAGTCCTTATCAAATTTATGGAGAATATGAATTTCCTATGAAAAGAAAAATACAAATACAAATTAAATATAGTTTTCCAATTCTAGAAATCTGGTTAAAATATTTATGTATGGATATAATTAAATAGTACAATACCTACTTCATGTTATTTTTCTAAATAATATTTGTAACAGTTAAAAGTGGTATTACAAAATTAAACCTACCATAGACTTTTCAGTATTATTATAAAATGGATTCCAACCAATACTCATAACCATCATGTAAATCTGAGAGTTTTCAACTTGTGCCCATCCAAAATACACTCCAGTGCCAACATTTTCAGGTAAATTTTTTATAACATCACTACTAAAATTTGCTGTAAAAACCAGTAAGTTGTTTATCATAATGTTATTCAATAAAATATATTCATATACATAAGAATTAAATGGATCGGTATCAACATTTTTAACTCTGATAATCAAAGAAATTTATTTCAACATAATTATTCAAAGTTACATTTTATATTTATTTTATAATATTATATTTATACAATTTATATAAAAATTAATAAAGAATATTATTGACTGTTAGGTATCCAATTAATGAAATTATGTAGAACTTTACTAACTAGTATATATTTATATCAAATTTAATAGAATATTTTCAATGGATATCTAATTCTAAGTCACATATTATATTATTAATACTAACCAGTAGGAATACCCAAATCTTTTGAACCTCGTCCAAATCCTTTGACAACTAAACCACTAGCATAAAATGGCAATGCATTATTAACTGTCTCTTTAATATCACTCATGATTTGCGAGTTTATGTAATAAATATTCTTAATTAAATACTAATTAAATAAAACTATAAAATAATATAATAGAATAAAAATAAATTTACAATTTTAATAAAATTGCAATCAATTATGTAACTAAAATGTTAACAAAGGAAATTATATTGATTAAAGTTAGATAAATTGAGTAAATAGTAACTTAATAACCAATAATTAAAATTATGGTGATAATAACATTGTTAATATTAACATTTTCCTACTTCTTTTACTCTCTCGGTAACTACACATATTTTACACTTAAAACTAACATGATTATTTAAACAATAATATACTACCATAAGAAGACAAAACAAATTGTCAAAGGCCTACAATTTTCAATCGTGTTACGACCCTAGAGATAACGTGATAGTAACGTGATAAGATAGATAATTGCCATCAATAAATAATATTATATTTGATAATCAACGATTTTATTTGATAAATTGTTAATTGTTAAATATTATAATATTAATCTTTTTTTTATGTATTGTATAATTCTTAGTGAAATAGAAATGTTGAAATTTGCTCACCAATCGTTTTAGACTATTATCAATTGTGTTTATTGCATATTTAAAAAAGTGCTTCCATCTTCAATCATGACCATTGCAATTTTGGGTGGTGGTCTCGCTGGTTTAAGTGCTGCTTATTATTTGAAACGTGAAGGTGGAATCGAACAGAATCAGTCAATTAAAATTATTGAAGCTGACGGTACAACAGGTGGCTGGATCCAATCTTGGAAGAATCAAAATACTAACACTATAACTGAACTTGGTCCAAGAACAATCAGAGGTCGTGGCAAAACAGCTAACAACACATTTAGCTTAATAAAAGATTTAGGTATTGAAGAGTTAGTGCGTAATGTAGGTATAGAAACTTCTGCCAGGTATATATATGCAAATGGAGGTATTCATCAATTACCAATGAGTGCCTGGAAAGCTCTGTTTTCAGTGAATCAACCGTTTACCAAACCATGGATTTACTATGTGTTAAATGAAAGTTTTCAATCAAATAAAAATAATATTAAATCAGCTAATGTTGGAGAAAATAATGATGAGAGTGCATATGATTTCTTTAGTCGAACGTTTGGACAAGAATTTGCCGACTATTTAGTTTCACCGCTATTGTGTGGTATTTGTGGTGGAAATGCCAAAGATATCAGTGTTAAGTTTATGTTTGGTGCCTTGTATGAAGCAGAGCGTAAACATGGATCAGTTGGATTAGGATTATTAAAGGAAAAATTAATTTCTTTTTTGAATCGAGATAAAGTAAAAAGTTCTGAGCAGTTAATGAAACTTCCGCCAAATGTTTATTATTTAGAAGGAGGACTACAACGTTTAATATATGCTTTACATATAAAAAATGAATCTCAAGGAGTTGATATTAATGTAAATACTCAATGTACAAAACTAAATTTTCACGAAAATGGTAAAGGTGCTACAATTGTATTATCTAATGGTCAAAAATTGGAATGTTCACATATAATTAGTGCAATACCTGCATATAAATTAGCTACATTATTAAGAGGTGAACCTCAACATATAGCATTAACTCAATTATTAGCTTCTATCCCCATGGTATCCATTGCAACTGTAAATTTAACATTTGATGATCCAAATGTAATGGGTCCTTACAAAGGCTTTGGAGTACTTGCTTCACCACTTGAAAAATTATCATTGTTGGGTATAATATTTAATAATTATATTTATGGACATAGTAATCCAGTAGATCTTACAGTCATGATGGGAGGATATGCATTTGAAAAACATTTTGTAAATAACTCCAAATGTTTATCTGAAGAAGAATTAACAGAAATAGCAATAAATCATATCAAACGTGTTCTCAATATTCATAAAATACCTAAAACATGCAATACACGCATATTATATAATTGTATTCCACAATATACAGTTGGACACTATGAACGGGTAACAAAAATTCAAGAATATTTAACTAATAAGCGTTTACCTATAACACTTGTTGGTTCATCATATGCTGGAGTCAGCATTAATGATGTTATATATGCATCAATGACTGCAGTGCGAAAATTATGTAAGCGATAACAATTCTAATGAAATACATTTTTAATTATTTCAATAATAGATATTAAAAATATACTGTTAAGCATTATATTAATGATCACTAGTTTTTTTTTTACAGTATTAAATCTTTGTTTAAATAAAACTATTATTTTAAATGTCAAATGATTTTTGTTACAGATATATAGTTTATAGAAAAATTAAAAAAATATTTTTTATTGAAAATACAGTTTTACTGATACTACATTTCCACTTTATAAACTACTTTAGAGTACTAAAATGAACTTAATAATATAGGATTAAGAGAAGTCTAGAACAAATTGTTGGCATTGAAAATATTTTAAAATCTGTTGCTGAATTTTTTTTTTTTTGTTTTTATTAAATGACTTCGTTGATTAATCTATATCTATCAATTATACAGTATTCCTGAATATGCGATAATTTGAAGTACACACAAATGGGTTTTATATGTGACACTGATATTGAATTGAATTTTATCCTCAAGAATAATACCTCAAACCTAAATAAAAATAGTTTTAAATACCAAAATATTTAATTATTTTAACACATTTAAACTGTTAACTAAATTTATATATGATACATTGTTAGTTTTCCTACAGAACTGTAGAAGTATTGATAGTACATATACACACATATCATTGTTAATAGTTATAGGACTAACATAATAGTCATAATTTAAAAAAATATTTACAATTTTACTATATAAATTCATTTAGTTATTTAAATAATTGTCGTTAACAGATGGCCTTTGTTATTTTTTTGTAAAATTATTTTAAAAAACAGGTTATTATATATTGGCACACAACAAATGCCTAAACTAATATGTTTATATAGGTTTGTTAATATATATTTTACCATAGTACTGTTTTTCCATTATAATTCAAATATGTTGAAAAACAATGAATGTTTTATGTTAAATAAGAGCATTGTCCGTATGTTTCTGAATGTTTTTTCATTGCAATTATCTTCATATATATGAAGCACCCATATAAAAGTCTATGCTGTTTATAAAATAAAAATATTATACTGAAAGTTTTTGTTTTGTAAAAATATTAAGTATAAAATAAATTGTGAAATTTCACTGAATTTACCAAGATGAAATTGAATACAGAACTTCTTATATGTTTATTTTTTTCATCAATAATTGCCATTAAGGTAAATATCTTGAATATAATACAATAATTATCTATAAATTCTAAGAATGCTAAATGACCTATTATTCTAAATCACGAACTATTCGCACTATTAAACATCATCCTCGTATTTTTGAATTAGAAAAGAAAAAGTTTTTCTAAAATATTTCTAAAGCGTGCAGGGATAATAACAAATAGGTACTAGTATACCCCTAATATCTACCCGATTTTCGCACTGCATTTCCTAATGATAATGACTCTAATCAATATTTAACAATGTGATATATATATATGTATATTTACATACATTTGTCTGAGCCAATAATTTGATCTGTTATTATTTTAGAGAAATCTCAACTGTTTGCTAATATTTATATAATAAACTAGCTGATCCCGTGCACTTCGTTGCTCGTTAAATATACCGACTTTTACATATACATAGGATACTATTATAGGTATCTATTTATAAAAAAAAAAAAAATAATGTAAGAATAGATACTTATAAAGTTAATATTTATATAAGTTAATAATTTTTAATAAATTAAAAATAAATATAAATTTTATATACCCGGATTCTACTGAATAATCATCATAAATCATTGATAAATGTATAGAGGGAGTATATTAAATATCTAAAATAAGCTACAAAATTATAAAAATATATAAATTTAATTTATTATAATACTTATTTGTTTAAAACGAAGAAATTGATTTTTATATTATACCGTCAATTTTAGTGCTACATTTTTCATGACAGATATGTTTTACAAAATTATAGGCCCTTTATATAAAACCTTAATAATAAAATAGTAAATGTATGTATACATTTTTTGTATTCAATGATAAATGTCAACTATCTAAATTGTTTGATTCATTGGGAATCTGTCGTATAATTTTTTTTAGTTTAATAATCAATGTTTGAAAATTATCGTTCGTGAACGCACGTTCATATTTTGTGTACGACACGCGAAAGTTCATCGTTTTTTTCAAATAGAACATAAACCTGAACAGCATTTATATTTTTGAGGCTTCAAATTTATTTATCATTTTTTTAAATATTGATTATAATAAACATTTTAGGTAAGTATAGATTTTAAACATAAAAGTAAAATATATCTAATACATTTTGTAAATATCCCATTTATACAGATAGTAGATAAATGATTCATAAATATAAAATAGAATAAATGAACGCCTTTGTTTTTTTCATAGAACTAAACGTTACTTGTTCACTCTAAAAAAATGAACGTGAACGTGTTATTTTTTACGCACTGAACGTAAATGAGTTCAATTTTTAAGTAAACGTTCCAAACACTAATAATAATATGCATACAATTCATGATGAAACAATTTGAGTAGATACCTAACTATATAGATATTAAACAAAACAAAATAGGTAGGTAATGTTTAAATGATCATAAAAAAATACTATTGATAATTGTACATTTTTGGTTGTAGTATTTTTATTACATTTTTTAATATTATTTAGAGAAAGAGAGAATAATTATAATAACCAATAATTACGTTACAATCATACTAGTCATACTTATTTTGACTATTTAAGTTAAAAATTAAAATAATAATAAACACATTAGTTAGTCAATGGGATTAAAGCGTTATTTTTCTTTCACCATTAGAGTTTTAATAATATTTTTATCGATGTATCAGGTACGTACCGATTATGATGTTAGTTACTCAGTTGAAAGATGAAATAATAATATATAAACTTTTATAGTATTTTCGAGTAGGTGCCAACTATTAATACGTAATCCCTTGTTGTTGTTATACACTACTAATTTTTATACTTGATTGCTTAAATTGCTATAAAAATTAAGTACGGAAGTGTGATTATTTTTCGACCTTAAAAATCATTGCATGAAAATATTCTTTAAAAATATTATCATAAAACCAATAATTATCTTATGTTACTCAGCAGAATTTATTCTGCTAAGTATACATACAATGTTCAATGGAAATTATTATTATTAAAGAATAATCCATACTAAGGATTGATACTAATGAGCTCTTGAGCTTTGTTATCATTGGAATTAGTGTCGGTTACACATACAGCTTTACCTTCCTTTAAATGCGAGGTAAAAATATATGACGTTTTTTACTTAAGTATATTGGTGGAATTGTTTTTAAGATGAATAGGTAATTTCTTTTCGCAAACATTTTTAATGAAACAGTGGGTAAATATCTATTTATACCTAATATTGATATAGTTTGATATAGTTTTCAATTAATAATTAACTAGACATATTATCATCTGTATACTATACAACTTAATAAAATTCCATATTCTACTTAATACATTTAGGTATATGATTATGCGTATAAATATTTGGCTAAAAATGTATGCTTTATATTATTTTAAAGCCTATATGAATATATTTATATACAAAATTAATTAATGGACATACATTAAAAATAATTTGATTAAAAACCAAACAATTTTTTAACATTAACACTTTTCTTAAGTTCGCTTTCACGTCTGTTTGTCTGTAATCAAATCTTGCGCGCTCGAATTGAGGCACTTTTTGACGATGAAAAATTCTGAAAATTGGATAGACCATGGTCTTGGATGACAATACAATAATCCGTTGTCATTTTGGGACCCGGACCTCCTGGTCGGCGATGACGGGTGTGTAAAGTCATCTCCGAGAAAGTACAGGTACGAAGGGCTTCTCTGGATCAAGGCGGGTTAACCTAACCATTACTCGCCGTACTTCAGTAAATTAGCCATACAGCATATAACAGAATAATGTTGTTAAAATAAAAAAGTTAACTGAAAATAAGAAAAGTGTGTAAAAAAGATAAGACTGTATTGTTCAAGCTGCAGAACCTCACACAGTAGCGAACAGTCGTCCGCATTTACGCCGCCGAGTAACATCGCCGGTACGTACCGTATTTTGCTACCAAACTCGCCGTCACGCGCGCTTGTATCACCGCCGCTGATTGTCGAGTTCGCTGCCATCGTCGCTGTTGTCCGCGCTCCTGTCATAAAATTATTTATAAATATAATGATCTCATAATAAAATAAACAAAATAAAAGTCTTATCATTTTACGACCCCATAAACTTATTTATTAATATATCATTATCATCAGTAGTTTGATTCTTTTTATTAAATATAAGAAATTTGTTTCATAAATATTTTTTAAACGTTTGATAAAAAAATTACTTTTAACTAAAAAGTAGAAAATAAAAAATACAATTTTTTAAAAACACATTTTTCTAAAAAAAACCTATTTAAAAAAATTATATTTAAAAAAATATATTAATTTTTTTTTAAATTGAACTAAAAAATATTTTAAAAATTGCACTAAAAAGACAAAAATAATTTTTTGAAAAATTTAAAAGTGTGGTGCATTATACTAAACATTTAAAGCTAAGCTAAGTCTCACATACACTTCTTTGTTCAATCCTGTTTATAAGATAGTGACTGGGAGTATATGACAAGTGTAAGAGCACCACACACTTTTAAATTTTTCAAAAAATTATTTTTGTCTTTTTAGTGCAATTTTTAAAATATTTTTTAGTTCAATTTAAAAAAAAATGTAATATATTTTTTTAAATAGGTTTTTTTAGAAAAGTGTTTTTTTTTAATTTATTTTTTATTTTTTATTTTAAGTACAGTCATATAATATGTAATTACCTATTTAATGTTTATAATTGTCTGTAAAAGTATAAATAAAATATTTTAAACAATACATTCAAAGCTGTTGTATAATACTAAAACATTATTAACGACGCAATCTTAATTACATTTATCTAATTATTCTTATTATCCTTATATGTATAGGTGTTCACATAATACAAACATGTTGTATGAACGATTTTCCAATACACTTTAATAGTCTCCAGTTAGTACCACTCTTGTCTCATAATGAAATATTAAAAAAAAATGTTTTGTTATTTTATTAAATAAAATAATATAACAAATTCTCACTACCTATTAGTAAATAGATAATTCGATATTATCAGCAAATATTTAAGACGTTAATGAGTATAAAGAATTTTTTGACTTTAGTAGCGAAACTTCTAGAACATTATATATGAAATTATACAATTTTAGCTAATTATATATATGTATTATGAAATATTATAGCTTTATCGTCTAATGTGTTAAATTTTAATCACTATCTATCCGCTACCATGATAAGCTTTTTTAATTCAAATTAAATGACAGCTATCATCACTTTGTTTTGAAATATGTACGTCTTTACGATTATACAAAATGTGAGATAGATTTGTTTTGTATCAATTAAAAAAAAAACCCTGTTGTCATACTATTAAAGAAGTTCTTCAAAATATTTTTTGATGAAGTATTCTCACAATCGTACATGTACGTACATTTGAATAATCAGATTCCAATAATTAAACCCTTAACTACTAGTTGGATAGAAGGCCAAAAGTCTAAAGTTAATAAAATAATTGTTGTGCCACTAGTTTTCATAGAATTACAAATTTTATAAATATATAAAATTATAGGTTTTTTTAATTATCTCTATTTGCTGACCTGCGCACATTTGAATATTGTATTTATTTATTTAATAAATATTATTAATACATTAATTTTTAATTTATATACAGTTGCAATTCAATGTAGTGATTTTTTATTTTTCCACACGAAAATAATAAAGGACCTTACTCGAATGCATATCACATGTAATTTGTTCACGGTCGCTGTATACCTAGTTGTATAACTATGCAAAAACTATACATTATGTTTGTGTAACGATTATAGCATATGATTTATAAATCGTTGTTGTTTTCAAAATAAATAAAACGATAGATTAAAATATGTTGGTATGGATGTATGTGTTCTAGGCCATCGAAAGGGACGAAGGCAGTGATATGGACGAAACCTGCGAATCGTCAACGGACTACAATGAAAATGACCAAATAGACGAGGAGTCGAACGGTACAGACGGTGCGAATGAAATCAAACAGGGTCAATGTGTCGTCGAATTTATGCCCAGCGAGAGATTGACGTGGATGGAAAGCAGTCTGCCGGTAAATAAGAAGGCCTTCGTGGCAGACGGCAAGGTGAAAGAGACAATGGAAAACACGTTTGAGAACTCGATAAACTCGAGAGCGGCGGCGAACGGTTTGAGAAGAGCGGAACGCGAATGGAAACAGATGCTCGCGGGCCCGGAAGCGGATCGGCTGGTCGACACGTTCGGCGGGAACTTCAAAAAGTTCGTCACGTCACCCAACGGCGTGGAGATGGCCAACACGGTGACGTCCACAATCCACTCGCTATTCGCGAAGGCCGGCGCCGAGACCAGGCACTCCGGGGTTGGCGACATCATCTCGATGGTCATTTCGTTGTTCCGATCACCGCAAATGCCGGAAATCGTGAACCTCACGGGCGGACTGATCATCTCGGCCGTGAACAAAAACAACGCGTTGGCGTTCATCAATCAGTATTGGAAAGAAACCCAACGTCTGTTGGCCACTAAGAACATCAACCGTAAGGTGCAGATCGCGTTCAACAACCTGTTCACCTTAATGAACCAGTTGGCCAAAAAGCAGCCTAAGATCAAAAGCGCTCCGGTCTAGAACTGAGAGTACGAATCCCACGTACGCTCTTCTGGCCACCGTGCACACCGCGACCCATCCAAACACATTAGCACGTCACGCACACACGCATATGCACACACAAACACACACGACACACATCAAATCCGATCATGCTGGGAACTGTTACTTACCATGTACGGGTGTGTAGTGGTTATACAGTTGGATTAAATATCATTCATGGGAATCACCGTATTCGTCATTCTCATTTGTCATTACTATTACATTATGTTTTTTTTTTCTGACTATTTAGTTATAATTTTATAAGACGGACTTCAACAGATTTTTCCAGTAATTATGGCTGTACAGTACGTGTAATATAATTTTTTTAATTTGTTCCAGATTAACTATAATATATTTATTAAAAATAAAACACAACGACAGTATTGACGTTCCTATGTTATCTTAAATTAGTGCGTACATACGTAGGTAGTTTTTGTAGTTTGATAAAACATAATTTTTTTCGGGTTTTTGGAATACTGATGAAAAATAGAATATCTGTCAGAAATTTTGGTATGGTTGATGGAAAGAACTATACCGGAAAATGTTACTGCTGTAATTACTGTAGGACTGAGATTTTAAAGTGCTTAAAAACCGTGAAATACCCATTAACAGTTTAAATAATCTTAATATTTGCATAAACTTTAAATTTAAAAAATGCAAAGTATGTAATTTTTTCAGTGATGGTTATACATGATGTTCAAGGGGAGGGGAGAATGAAAATAATGCTAACCCTCTCACACCTCATAGAATTTTTATATTATATATATATATATATAATATATAGGTTACAATAAAAGGTACATAAAATAAATAAATATAATGTGTTGTTGGGTCGGCGATATACTAAATTTAAAAACCAAATTCTAAGGGGTTTCACGATTCACATATCACCTATTTTTATAATCGCCCCTGACTTTTTTTTTTTTTATAAAACCATAATTATAAATAATTATAGAAAATATTTTAATAAAAATGTATTTGAATGTGTATGTATAAAATGTATATGAAATGAAAAGTACAACTTGGAAAAAGAATTTCTTGTTCAAAATCAAAGGCCGATAATGTATAAGTGTGTGTTATGTATTCTATGTAGTTAGTTATTTGTATTTTACCGATAATCGATGGCCTAAAAAGGAACAAAAATACCTGAAGATTAATTGTCACCAGGAGATAGTAGGTACAAATAAAATCACAAAATTAAAATATTTAAAAAAAAAAAACTATAAATGTCAAATATCCATGTTTAACTATGCGTTAGACGATTTTAAAATAACACCAAAATAATTGTGATTCATTTTAAAAAAAACATGATAAACGCGATTGCATAAATTAAAAAAACACGGTCTGATATTCTAGTATAAACAGTACATATTTTATAAACAAGTTATCTACAAGAAAATCTGTAAATTTTGATAGCTGTATTATATAATAATATCGACTACACAATTAGACATTCGTTCCTTAATTTGAGGTATACGGTATTGGTATACGGTATTGGTATACGGTATTGGTATACTATAAATATATTTTATAAACAAATGAAAAATTCATTATTAAAGTAGCAAATACAGTGTGACAGAGTTTAATATGAATGGGGCATCGGCTTTAAATGAGAACCTTTTTAATATTTATTTTCCCGAGTTGTTCACTTAACGCTTAAAAATGTTTGCTTTAGTCTGGATCGAGTTCGAGTTGACCTATTCTACATAGGAACCTACTTTTCAACAATACTCTACGTTGGAATTACTATTTCATTATATTGAGAATATATAAGTTCACATATAACGTACATACGTTATGACCATCCGATTTAGATCACGATTATATTGCTTGTTATATAATATAAATAAGTGAGGTTGTTGTTCAACATGCACCTTAAAGCATTTATTAATGACTTCATCAATATAATTTTACTTATAAACTCCACGAAAGTGTATTATACTACTAATAATTATTCATAAAGGTAGATCGAAAAGTATTTCGAGTATAATTTTAAAATTTGACTATAAATCATCATTACAATTTTGTCAACATAAAATAAAAATATACAGTCTACAATGTTCCATTATTAAAACCATATTATGATTTGTTAATATAAAAAATGTTTTGATGTCCAGCTACAGTTTTAACTATAAACGTTTAATCACAGTAATAGTAGTAATTTGTGAATATAGGATTTGAAAAATGACACAAATTATTACGACATAAATATTTTAATTTGTCACAGCATTATATTCAGGGATGAATCCAAGGGGGGGCGAGGGTCCTTGCCCCTCAAATATTCTGAGAATGATTACGAATTTAATACTTATGCGTTAGAAACGCAGAGATCAACAGCATAAGATGCACTAAGCGAATGCGATGAACATAGATTTTCCACAATATTAATATTTATATTTAAACTTCTTTCTATACTTTGTACGTTACCAATTAATGTTACAATTGTTGAGAGAAGTTTCTCCGCTTTAAGGGTGCTAAAAACCTAGCTTAGTTCAAGGATGCAAGAAGACCGTCTTACATCATTATGTACATTAAATGTTTATTGAGACAAGGAATTAAATGTAAACTTAATAATTCAACGCTAACTAAAAACGATACTAATAGACGTATTGATTTTGTTATTTAATACCTGCTTGTTACTCTATAAATAAGCAAATTTATAAGTATATTTTGTTAATTATTATTATTATTAAACAAAAGACGGATAATATATTGTGATAATATAATGTGTATTTTGGTATTCGTGGATATTCGCCGAGTTGTGGGAATGGAGTACTTGTACAAATATTCGGTATTCGGTATTCATTATTCGTTATTCGCCACCTTCCCGCGGATTGTCGGTAAAAGCGACACGAGTCAAAGATAATTTAATTCCAAAAATAGATGTTCGTTGGTACATTCCCACGACACGACGAATAATTGCCATTTGACTCGTGTCACTTTTACCGACAATCCGCGGGAAGGTGGCGAATAACGAATAATGAATACCGAATACCGAATATTTGTACAAGTACTCCATTCCCACTACTCGGCGAATATCCACGAATACCAAAATATACATTACAATATAAATTATATATGTATTATTACATATAGGTATATATATATATATATATAAGTATAATACACACAATATATTATCCGTCTTTTATTTAATAATAATAATAATTAACAAAAAATACTTATAAATTTGCTTATTTATAGAGTAACAAGCAGGTATTAAATAACAAAATCAATACGTCTATTAGTATCTTTTTTAGTTAGCGTTGAATTATTAAGTTAACATTTAATTCCTTGTCTCAATAAACATTTAATGTACATGGAACAAAAAAAGTATCAAAAAGAAGAAAAGAATTAGCTGAAATGAAATCAATTCAAAACCGTATGGATGATGCATATTCAATGATGAAAAAGGTGTGTGAACAACCAATTGAGGTTGGAGAAAAAGATGAATGTACACTATATGCAAATTTACTGGCAGTAAAATTAGTAAAAATGATCTGCATAGTAACATTTTTTTCTGTTCTGGATTTATTTTTAAGAAACAGTGAGTAATATATAAAAATACTAGAATAAAAATTACAAAACATTTATCGAAATGTTATCAAAATGATTGTTTAATGTTTATCGTGAATTTTTTGTCAAAAGTGGTCACTAAGGCGCATGACTATCGCGAATAATTGAGCTTATGACGAAATTCGTCAGACGAATATTAAACATATCGTGGGAATGGTCTATTTGGCTATTCGCGTAATTTGCCGATTATTCGTGTATTTGTGGATATTCGTCAAATACTCGAGTCGTGGGAACCCGGCTTAAGAGATAGGAAGGGAGACGGGATGAGTGATGGATCGACCAAGTTCACGATATAGCGACACAGATATAACCTCGCACCATAGAGTAATTACTCTATGCCTCGCACACGCAACAAAGATAACCAGAACATACATAGCTCTAATACGTCGTTGATTCGATAAATAATTAGGACATCCCCGTGTGATAATATTAGAAATATTAATCAAGGATACCGTTTTGTCACGTTACATGGGTACTCTAATATTAAGTTTCTGAAGCTATGTAACCACTAAATTGACGGCTTTCAATTATCGTAAAGGTAGATACGGTTTCCCTGCAGCGTCTTGACGCCGCGTTTACCCTGTTTTTTCTGTAGCGTCAGACGCCATAGATTTTATTATTTTAACCACTCTTTTAGTTAGATTTTACAAAATTAAATCATAATCACTGCGACCGATGTCTCTTTCACACGCGATTTTGATTTTTAATAAGTTCTAATTTTCATATTTTTCAAAATGAATAAAAATGTAATTTTGAACAATATTATTGATAATTTATATTTTATTACTTCGTTGTGAAGTAATGGAAAACGAGTAACTTATGAAATGAATTCCAAGAAAAAAGAAAACTGTTTAAGAATTTTTTTTCAACGAGAAATGATAAACTCATTGTACATCGATTTTTTTATATGGAGTAGCTGATCCTGTCGGAAGTTTTTTTTTTCTGTTTCAAATGTATCTCGAATATTCTTCCAGCATTTTTTACAGTCATCACAGGAATGAGGACAAAAAATAAATAATTTATTTTAAAATAAAGTTTGTACGAATATGTAAGTTATTATTATAAATTACAAATAATTAAGAATTATATTTTCAATTCGTACTTGATCTTCCTCTTTCATCCGATATATATTTCCAAATAGTATCTCTAATAGTATTATCCTTATGATCTTTATGGCTACTATTGAAAATACATTTGTTATTTTGCAAG
Source organism: Sipha maydis (assembly GCA_034509805.1). Lineage (NCBI taxonomy): Eukaryota > Metazoa > Arthropoda > Insecta > Hemiptera > Aphididae > Sipha > Sipha maydis. The sequence continues at coordinate 233,263 of JASXSY010001156.1, forward strand.
AGATTAATTAAAGCTTCGTCCTCTGTCTAGGAAATGAAAATGTTGACACATTGACATCGGGCGTCACGATGCAACAATAGCCCGGACAGTACTGACGCTGGATACTATGGCAAACGCGAATAGCGAACCAGTCACATATAAAATACATAATTTAGGGTCTCGGCGTCAGACATCGTCTAGACGCTGCTGGGAAACCGTACTTTTATTCGTTCCAGTGCAATTAGAAACTACTATTTATGTACTATGTCACAGTTCTCAGTTGCATAATAATCTAATAATTTTTTATTTTCATCAATTGATCGAGCAAGTTCAACAATTACATTGTAACTACGTTCGTCAAATTTTTGTAGAAATTGAAATAAAATTACGCACAGTATTTTTTTTAACTTTTATTGAATTTTCATACCGTTTAAAAAAGTCTTCCTTTTTATATTGGAATTGGGGATGTATAGTCACTAAATGTCGTTTTAACTTCGATGGCTTCATACTTTCTGAAACTAATCTTTCTGAACAAATAACAAATTTTGGCACATCTTTTTCAACATAAAAATTGAACCCAAACTTGATGTAACTGTCTTGGTATTTACGGTCCTTTTTATTAACTTTTTGGTTCAATCATCCTCGACTGATTTTACATCTGTCGACGTTTCTGATACTTTACGAGCTTTAGTTTCAATAGCACTTTCATAATCACTATTCATCGATTGTTTAGTTAAAAATTTATGCATATTGATGTAATGTATATATCTATCATACACTAAGGTACGTACAAACAGCACTAGGTCCGCGATCTACCGCAGGTAGATTGCCTACCTGATAATATACTGCTGTGAATCAGAATTTTTATTCCTGAGAGAAAACTTAAGATAAATCTAGAATATCATCCACCGAATATTAAATAACAAATTGAACAAAGTTAGAGTCATATAGAGTTGGTATATTTAACGAGCAACGAAGTGCACGGGATCAGCTAGTATATATATAAAAGTGGAGACAAAAATGTATAACATTGCATCAGTCGAGAACGGCTGGGCCGATTATCTTGATTTTTTTTTTAAATGATAGAGAATGTCGTGGAGCGGATTTATAGGGTTTATATATGGACCTAACTCCACCCCCGGGAGGTGCTCAAACAGGAATTTTGAGATTTACGATAGAAATTTTTGTTTTTGTTTATAAATGGTTGCTATGGGGGTTATAAGATTTGAGAACAATATTTATTTATTAGTGGTTAATATAATGAATTACCTGACGTTGCAAGGTAACCAAAAAAAAAAAAAAAACCATAAATAAGTACTTTGAATATTTTCTATTTGTTTGTGTCATTAAAAATGCCAAAAAGACTAGAACATCATCCACCGAATATTAAATAACGAATTGAACTAAGTTAGAGTCATATAGAGTTGGTATATTTAACAAGCAACGAAGTGCACGGGATCAGCTAGTATATATATATATATGTTATTTATATAGTTTGTTCACGCTAAGAGGTACCAGTAAATATCTCAGTTGGATAAACTTGGATCCGTTCCTAATTATAGGCATATTATTATTGGGTATAGTCGGTGTATGAAGATGTTTAATATTCATTGCGTGAGAGTACGGACTACGATGATTTTTACAACATTATCAACTCTAATTAAATACATTTTTTGTAGATATTTTACATTATTTTTTGAACAAGTAAAGTTTTATCTCTGATGATCAAATATTTATAGCATGATGGCGAGAGAATATTCTTCAATTTTAATGTTTTCCACCAACAGGAAAATAAATCTACATATCTTTTACTACATGTTGTAATGATTAAATAAAGTAATAAACAAGAATCAAAAACATAAGTAAATGTACATATGTACATATGTGAATAAATAAAACGTTATTAGGTATTTCTATATTAATTTTCATTATTACCGCGCATATTAAAAAAAAATTTTTTAATATTTTTAATTCATTATCGTGATGTCACTTTATATCAACTGTAGTGAACCCATAAAAAATCAAATCCTAGTTATGTTATGAAATTTTAAAGTATTATATTTTTTTTTTTTACAAATTTGTAAACTTTATTTATTTTTTTTGTAACCTTTTCCTTATTTAGTTATGGCAGTGATTCTTGACCTTTTTTGTTTCATGTTATCTTTAAATACTAGAATCAAACACCTCACCACTATAACTTCGAAATAATAAACAAGCTTCACTATATATTTTAGAAATATTCTTTTATTAAAAAAAATACAGTAGACAGAAATATAATAAATATACTTGAACTTTGTTTGAATTGCAGCCAGCATTGCCATCTGTACTATTTCTCAAAGTATTATAATTTTTTTTTATTTCTGTACCTACTTATACTTTATAGTTCAAATAAAGTAAGCAAAAACACTTTAATATGTAATACCTTTATACACAATATGTTGACAATAGTTAATCAAAAATTACAATCTTAGCATTGATACAGATATTGTGGGTACGCGACACGTAAATAAAATGTATAATTAAATATTCTGTTAGTTTTGCATATTGTATTTTTGCAAAATTAAGTTACTGTGAAAGAGTAATTTCTATGATACATTTGAAATATAGAGATGAAAGGAATACATTTGGGCTTGAACTTCTTAAATATAAATTAATTATCACTCTTAATGATAATGAATCATGTTCTGAAATATATGATACTTTTGTTAATAATATAAAATTACTAAAATATGTAAAGAGCCATAAAAAGTATACATTTAAAAATAATATGCAATATGTTTATAAAAATTACAAAATTGCTAATAAAATTTTGTCAAAAAGTTGTAACCATGTAATGATCATGGCTATTATCAGGTTATTATAAAATGTTCACATTTAAATACATATAATATATTTTTATTTATTTTGCTTAATCAACTAAGTTAACTTAATGGATTAATTTAATCAACTATGATACAATAAGAACAATAAAAAACATATTGTTTAGTATAAAAATAACTGATTAGTGATTACTCTTTATTTTCAATTTAAATTAAATAATTTACTAACTTATCAACAATTGTCAAATAAAAACAATTTGATTACTTTATTAAATACTTATTAAGTTTCACAAATATAAAATTGTTTTTAGTAAAATAATTATTCTAAAAAATTAAAAAATTAAATAAGTACATTTATTATTTAAATAAAAAATACAAATCAATTCACTTATATATCATGGATACAAATTTTCTGGATTTTGAATAAGTTTGTGGTCAATAAAAAAATTACTCATTGAAAACAGATTTATTTCAATGAACTTTGATGAGTAAATAAATACAAAAAAAACATACGTGGGACTTAAATTTACATTGTTGTAAAATGCATGATATATGCATAATACTAAATATGAAACTTGAAATTTCACCAGACATCTATGATTTACGGTTTTTAGAACAAAAGCTTGATATTAATATAATACATTTTTAGTTTGGAATTCATGAATATTAAGTAAATTAAATAGGTTACAAATTTAATTTAATTCACACATACATAAATTGAAATATTTATACAAGTACAGTGAACAAAAAGTATTATTTATAAACTTAATATGTGTTAAATTAATGTATACACTTGAGAGAGATTAAACAAATAACCAATTAGAAGCAATTGAATATTATTAGTAAATTAGGATATAGTTTTATTTTTTGATTTAAATTTGAGCAAAAGTGTACGACGAGCACGATTTCGTTTTTCTTCAATTTCAGCAGGTGTACAATATCTTGTTACTGTAGTTTTAGTGGAACAACTAGTCATAAAATAAACATGATGAATAAAATGAAAAAGTTACATAAAAGTAGTATTCATTAATTAATCCTCAATGGTTTTAATAAAAAAAAAAAAAAAAAAAACTAAATTAAAATTAAAATATACTATGTAATTACCTAGGATTAATTTGTGTCTCAGGAACATCACATGCAATTTTATTTTGTGAAAGTGACTGTACATTAACAATAGATGATGACGAAGTAGATCTACGCCAAAGTACTGAACTAGAGCTACTGGTAATGGTAGACGTACAAACTAAAATCAATAAAAATCATAACATAAAAATTTAGCACATAAAACTATTTATTTAATGAAGAAATGTCTTAGATTTTTTAGAAAGTGAAAATTCTTATATGTTTTTTCATTAGGTTTCATAATTGCATTTGTTATCAGTCATTGTTGTATCTACTTATTACAAAATACTACAAATTAAATAAGCAATTAGTTTAATTATTCAAAAAAAAATCACAATTTACAACATAAAAACATACTTCAAAAATTTTCTTACAATATGGTAAAATTATCAGAAAATTCTTTTCAGTTATTTTATATTTGATCTAATGTAAAAATTACACAAAAGTAGTACTTAATTATTTTAAACTATAACATATTTGCTCAGAATTAAATATGCAAGAAATAAATATATTAAAAAAATAATAATAATATGTTTGGTTAGATTAGTTAATTAAATACACAACACTACAGTTGTCAATAACTCTATAACAACTATATTACAATTTAAATAAAATTTAAAATGAATTATTAAAATAATAAAATAATAAATATATACCTGGTTTATTTTCATTCTGCTTCCTAATATGGATGTTGGATTGTTGTTTAGTACATTTCTGTGTGACTGATGTCGAAATTGTTTTATTGTCAGATGATATTTGCTGCTCAATTTCCGACAAATCAATAGATGAAAACAAGTCGTCATCATTAGTTAATGAGTCGTTGAACAATGATATTGAATCATCTTTATAGATATTTTTAGCAGTGTTATTTTGTATATTTTTATCTATATTTGATGTAAATGTATGACACTGCAATTTTATATTTTCATTTTTTTTACCATCAAAATGGTCATTATAAATAGGTTTAAATTTTTTAGAAACATGGTGATATACATTATTATTTGTATTATCATTGGTATCTTTTAGTGGACTAATGCCTACAATTGATAAAAAATCTGATTTTATTACATTTTTATTATTTTTTATATTTTCACAATTCGCAGAATCATTAGCTATTGTTTTTTCTACATCTTGTGTGCATAACAACATCATTTCATCATCAGCAGAATCATCCAATAAACTTTTTATATTATTATTTTCTATTGAATTATTTGCAGTAGAGTTTGCTTCATTTTTTGCTTTTAATAACTGTCGATTTCTTTTTTTAGCACCTAAAATAAAAATATTATAATAAATCATTCATTAACTTAATATTTTTGGAACTGTTAAAATTGTTTTAAGTTAAGAAATATGTGCATTAACAAATGTATATGCCTGAAACTAATAATTTTATAGTATACAGATATGCTATCTTACTGTTAAAATGGCAAAAATTAAGATGAGGGAAACATACCTTATTTAACAATTGTCGTCTACAGTAAAATTATTTTTGAATTATACCAAAAATATAATTTGTTGTTACTCGGGACATCACAGCGTATTCAACAATACAAAAAATTATGATGTCTAATTGCTGTATCTGCTTAACTGCTATTAATCTTACTGTTAGACATCATAATTTTTTGTATTGTTGAATACGCTGTGATGTCCCGAGTAACAACAAATTATATTTTTGGTATAATTCAAAAATAATTTTACTGTAGACGACAATTGTTAAATAAGGTATGTTTCCCTCATCTTCCTGTTTTTAAAATTGATAAGTTTTGTCTGGACAGAAAATGTGTCCCTATTTAAAACTTGAAGAAAATACTTTCATAATCTTAACTAAGAAACACTATTGTTAAAACGGTTATGCTCATCCTGCCCAAGTATGACTTTAACGTTTAATCAAGTATGATAGTCGGTAGACAGAAAACATATGTCTAATAAACTTGTTTTAATTTTTATTAAATTTTAAATTATTACTGCAGTAACAACTCAGTACACTAATATTTTTCATAAAAATAGTAGTAATGATTAAAGGAAAAATAAAAAAATAAATTTCAAATTCAAAGTTAAAAGGATAATAAAAAAATGTATTCTATCAAAATATAATAAAACGAAAAATAACACTGTGTCTGCTTGCACAGTGATTAAATTACAAACAAGAAAATTACTGTTCATTGCCTTTCTTGAACAGATGTCTACTCCTTCCTTCCCTAGTTTACATTTTCTTCACTTAAGTACTTCAACACCTTATAATTATTTCACAATATTATAAACATAATTTCATAATTTTATTTACTTATATATTTTTTAATTTTCATGTATGTGCTTCATCAAAGCTTTATAATTATTTACTAATACTATAAACATGATAATTTGATTTTTTTATACTTCATTATACTATACATATACAACAGTATTTAACTTGATAAAAACACATTTTCAACAATAGAAATAAGAACTATTATAAGAATTATACTGAAAATTTGTTTTGAAAGTTGAAAGTGATTTTAGTGATAACTAGAGGCTGTATCCATTGTTTATGTAGTTGCTAACAATATTTACAAGTGAACAGCATATTTGTGTATTATAAAATCAATGATTAAAATAATTACTCACGCAAAGTTTATATATTTAAAATTAATTTTTAATATATAAATACATAAACAAATAGTTTATATATAGAAATAAATAAATGTTTAGTCTAGAATATTACTATATTTATAAAGCACAACCGGTTTTGAATTAAAAATGTATTAACAAATATATAGTCAATATAATATTAATTTTATATGTATCTCATGATGAAATATTAATTCAAAACCAGTCGTGCTTTACAAATATACTATTTTAAACCTTTTTTTGAACTTTAAATTTTGAAACTGTCATATTAATGGTTATTAAATTAATTAATATAAAATATTATACTAATAAATAGCACTGTAAAATTGATCAAAACTAAATACAAAAAAATAATCACTATGTTGAATATGATACATAGTAAGGCATATTTTTAAATTGTCATATTTTTCTATACTTAGAAAATATAATAAAATGCATAACATTATTTTTACCAGAACTAATGAATACTTACTGAGACAATTCAATATACATCCAAGATAATCATTCAACTCTGCTTGAATAGCAGCTTGGTTGCTACTAGGAGAAGGTGAATTATTACAAAATTTGTTCCGGCCATACAAAGAGCGATGGCGATGATCTGTAAATAATCTTCCTCTTTTACTTCTTTTCAGTCTCTTACCATTTCTATAAGTATCTATTACACAAAAGAAAATGCAACAAATAAATCATTAGTATACAGATGTCAAACACATATTATTACTATACCTACTTTAGTTAAGTAAGACAAAAAATGTCTGAAGATAAAATAACTTAAAACTTAATAGGTTTAGGTATATAACACATCATTGGTACACATATAATTCATAATACAATCGCTACATTGCGAGTGCCACACTTCTTTTATTTTTTAAAGCATTACTAATTGCTTAATTAACTTCAAAAACTGTATCATACATAGAATTATGTACATATTTGAAAATAAATATATACTAAGTCTTATATATATATATATAAAAAAAAAAAAAAGAAATTCAAGTATATAATCAATTGCAGTAGTGGTAAAAATTTTATACGGTTAGTGCAGTATAAGCGCAAAGCTTACTTAATGAGTACTCTAGACTTTTTCAAACAATAAATATTAGGGGATAAAAAATAACTTCATAATTTATTTTTATAAATATATATAGACATGCTTTTTGAAGGTATTCATAGTATTTCTTAATTCAATAATATTTATACGAACAACATTCGAAATACTGTGTACCAACGATGGGATAGTAATTTTTTTATAATAATAAAAATATTTTTATTTTTTTTTGGAATCAAGTTTTCAAATTCTTCCAATGTTTTCATACTATGAGGATTAAAAACATTAAAAATATAATTGAGGTACCTCAATATTTATAACTATTATAGGTATTTTGTATAATATAAATGTATAATTAACATGAATTTCCAATTTAATTATTTTTACCATAATCATCATCTTCATAAAATACACTGCCACATCCGTCATCCCAACCAATTCGTACATCTTTCAAATCATAATCAGCATCCCTTCTATTGTAAATGGGTATAAGGTGTGGAAATTTTGGACTTTCCATTTCATCTGAATCATAATCGTCAAAGCTGTCATCAAATGTTGCTCGTGTAGGCGTTTTTGGACTATCCACATCTTATCAAAGTAAAAATAAAATAATTTTACAAATTAGAAATAAAAATAATTGACAATTAGATTAACACTGTTTGTCAATATTTATGATACTATAAATGCATTTGTTAAATCACCATTGACATTACTTCATTACATAAGAATTAAAAACCAATTATAATAGGTATACTGACATACCATAAACGTATTCATGTTATTAATAAGTAAAAATACAATTATAAAATAATATAATAAACATGTTTAAAAAAAATCTTATATACTGATACTTAATTGATACACTATTTAAAAATGATTTTATTTATTATTAATGTTGACATTCGTCAAGTATATTTTTGATGAACCCCTTCTTACGAACACCATATTATTATAATAATAATAATTATTATTACTATTAGTATTATAATTATTATTATTATATTCAGTAAATTGGGAATTAGCATGTGGGGTTAAATTCTGAATAAGCTTATTCGCTTGAACGACTGATATCACTCAAGACGGCAGAGTCTATTGTTCGAACAATGGTCTTTTATATAGACGTACTTTAATGTTAATATACTAATTTAATTAATTGCGACTCAATAAAATATCTACTTATTAAATTTCTTTGTGTTAGTAATTCGCCTAATACCTAAACCTTAAATTTCCTTCGTTGCAACTTCTGAAAGTGTGAACTTACAATATTACTTAAGTCAACAGATCAAACCGAACTGGCTCATAACAATTGTTATGAAATCGATAAGCGACAGAATCAAATGTACAGTTAGATTCATGTATAAAATTATAAAATTCTAAGTATAAATAGGTAAATATATTTAGATGCTCATTTTGAATGTTAAGACCGATTTAGTTGATGTTAACCGATTTAGCATGTATTAGCTGCAGTCCAAGCTTTTTTGGAATGTAACTGCACTTAATAATTATATACTACATAGTAAAAACTATATTATCATCTTTCCTTCTAAATGTTACAAAAAGGACTATCATAATAATTATCCTACTTCAACCAAATAAATGGCAGTAATTCTACATGTTGTAAAATAAAATTGTGCCATAGAGTATCGTGATGTACAATTAAGTATAATCAGTGCTATAAAGTATTTGAGTAAAAGTATTTGAATAAAAGTATTTAAATACTTTTTTAAGTATTGAATAATTTTTTAAATACTTTCAGAACGAAGTATATTCAATGGTATTTTAAATACTTTTTTTTCTATTGAATACTTATTTGTATTGAATACTTTGTTTTTTTTTCAAAAATTTTATTTTGATTCAAAATATTTGGTTAGAAAAATATTGCCAACTATAATCAAAGCCCGAAGGTTTGTAAAAACCAGGTTTCTAAAAATAGATATTCAATAACAAAATTCCTTTTGTATTATAAGATAGGTAGCTATCTAACAGGTAGCTGTTAATATCAGATACGATATCTACCTTAGCTTTAGCCAACACCATTTTTATTATTATTAATAAAATTAGATTTGTGTTTATAACCTTTTTTTTTTCCGTTTGAATCGACGATGCCACGGGAACTGCTTTCGCATTGCTTCCGTGACGTTGCTGTTATGTTTATGACCTACTGGCTACTACAATTCAAGTTTTAATATGAGTAATTCCAGCCATAATACTGATGATGAAAGTGATCAAAATGTTAATTTACGATGGCCTTATTACTTTAAATATTTTAAAGTGCTACGAATAATAGACAATAAGTTACAATAATAGACAATAAGTAACACTCCGTTACCAAGTAGCGCTTAAGTGGAGCGAGTATTTAGTGTGGATGGAGCAACCATGACTAAAAAAAGAAGCTCTATGACTGATGGAAATTTTGAAAACATTATGTTTTTAAAATGTAATAAACATTTATTTAATAAATCAATAAAAAAAAAATTAAATCTACTGCGTCTATATTTCATTAATTAGAAACCTACTTTAAAAAAAAAAAGTATTTGAATGTTTACTTAAATACTTTTTAAAAGTATTTTTTACAGCTCTGAGTATAATACAATAATGAACAGTTTCATGTTTAGAAAAATATGAAACTGAAGTAGCAGAGCAGAACAATAACATATAATAAACGCTTTTACTGTTTTCCAAAAATCAGTAGTATAATTAGTAAAATAAACAAAATATGGCTAATAAAAGTACACAACCTAAGAGGGCTGCCCTACATGAGTATGGGTTTCAAATCCTTAGGTGTTAATAATACGCGAGAAACGTACCATTAGACGATGTGGTAGCTGTGGCGGTGATATCGACGTTTCCGTTGTTGAGCTCATCCGTTTTTTGCAGTAGATTCGGCGTTTCCATTTTCTGTATAATGAATGGAACCGCGAACGGTGACAAGAACAATAATGACTGATAACCGAATGAACAACGACGTAGTCTGATCAACTGTTGGTCGCCAGAGATGTGAGTGAAAAAAATAAACGTGTTTTGAGCGACTGCTGACCAGAGTTTGGTAATGAGATAATACGAAAAAAATCGAAAGCAGTGATTTCAAAGAGATTTATGTAAGCTGGGATACGAAGCGATAGCATGTGTCATTATAACGGTCTTTAGTTAACAGTTCCCTCACCGTTCCGACGATGCGCAACGATGCGTTATAGTCGAATATGATAAGGCGTGACTCGGTTATGTTCCACCTCCATGCGAAACGGCAGCAAAACGTTCGATATGTTGATAATGATAATGATAATAATATTAACCCGACACCGAGACGATACAGAAAAATTAAAAATTAAACACAAACTCAACTATTTTTAATTTGAAAAAAAGAGCATGTGTCCATATCGAGTTGAGTAAAATATTAAGCAAATAATTAACAAAATTCAAACATTTTGTTTTTTCTATTATTTTTCTTGTCGGTACCAAACAAGTTTGTTTCGAAATTGTAACTTATTTTCGGTGGCGTCATTTCAGTTTTTTCTTGAGTAGGGCAGGTAGTCCTAGGCTAACTACTACTTAGGCAGATAGTACAAACTCTTATTAAATAGCCGACGCAGTGGCTCATTTTACCAGTGCAGATTAGTACCGATCATCACTGCAATTCGAGCAATTCAGACTTCAGTATTCAGTATTAGGTATTTCAGATGTATATTTATAAATAAAAATCTATAATATAATAGAAAAAATTTTTTTTGTATAAATCAAAAAATTAAAATGTGAAAAATTAAAAAGAATATTGAGGACGATTTGAAAGATTTTTATATTTTTTATAATACTAAGTGCTGAATAAGTTTATTTAAAATAGTAGGTAATAAAAAATAAATATTAAAATACGCTTTTGAGTAAGGTCAACATGACAAAAAATTAATTCACAAAAATTACATAAACTCTTAACATAAACTCTTAATGAACTTACAAATGATGATATTGGTTTAAACGGAGAACTACGATCTAGTTTTAAAAATTTTCATCAGGATGTCATCTGATAATTTTTAAAACTTTATACGTCTTGTTGATTGAAATGGTTAGTACCTATTACAGAAAGCTTATTACTAATTTAGTGGTTTTTGGCAACTGGCAACTCTTACCATAGTTCGATGTATCAATTTAAAGTATCTACTCATTCAATATACTTAATAGTACCAGAAATACGTGAAGCAATAATAAACGCACTATCAGAATATATTGAGGTCAGGGGCGAAACTTAGGAGAGGAAGATGGGGATTCATCACTGGGCGTAATTTTTTTTTTAAATATAATCTATTATAGACTACTAGCTTAATATTATTCATTTAGTTATGTGTAATGTGTTTTAAGCTCGATCAATTTGATTTAATGTTATTTTATAGAAAAAAAATTGTTAGGAAGTGTATTATTTGATTCTTGATCTACGATAAGGCGTAATTTTAATGTTTTCCCCGGACGTAAAAATTCCTAGTTCCGCCTTTGATTGAGGTATGTAGAATATATACTGTAAATATATTAAAATATTAATCGGATTAATGATAATTTGCACAAAAATTACAAACATTGTAAGACTAGATCAGGCGTGCCCAACCTTTTTCAACTGGCGGGCCACATTAAAAATGTATATTTATATGCTTCACAGGTTTTTTTTTTTGTTCATTTCGATAAAATATAGACTAGTCATATTTTATCGGATATAATATTATCTTTGTTTACCTATACTTAAATATATTTAATTATTTATTTATTTGTAGTCTATTACACTAATTTATTTCTATTAATATTCTAAAATCCCATGCATTTTTTTTATACATAAAAAATTAAAAATTGTAATATATTTTATATTCTTAAAAACTTTATAAAATACATTTTTTATAAGTAATAATTTTTTTTTTACACCTATATAAATTTCTAATTTTTATAAAATGGTCACGGGCCGGTTGGAACACCTTTGCGGGCCGGATCCGGCCCGCGGGCCGCGGGTTGGGCACGCCTGGTTTAGATAATCTATTAATTAAATTAATATTATAAGTTTTAAAATAAAAATAGTTTGTAGATATATTAATTAGAATTCATGTATTAACACTAAACACTTTTTACTAATAGTAAATTAATTAAAACTGATAACTATTAAATTAATGATAATCGAATAATTTTGATATTAAAAAAATTAAAAAAAAAAAAAATCATTAGTAAAAATCAAATCAAAAAATGGAAAATAATTAGAAACTTCGTCGAATAATAAATCGTAAGGTGAAACTTAAATCAAAATTAATAATAATTTTTTTATAAATGAATTATACATATTATTATTTTAATGGATTTCCCCTACAATTTTCCGTAACTCTGGAGTTGTTATCGTCACATTTTGAATACTAGGAAGATTAGAATAAGGAATTGTTGATGTAGATGAAGATTTGTCGTAATATTTACTATTAACCGATGATTTTGAAACTGTCTCAACACTAGAAGTTGAAGCAGCAGATCCATCCAAATAATTGTTGTAGTTAATAGGAGCTTGAAATGTTTGTGGCGGAACATCATATTTTCCTAACTCACCGTCGTATAAAAGATTATTAATTAAATGCTGAATTGTACATTGTGCATAATGCGTTCGAAAACCACGTAATTTACGTGCCACTAAATCACCAAACGCGTCAAAATCATCAATTTTTTTTTCGGTGCATTCTTTTCGATTTTCATTTGTTGATTTCATCATTTCAAAAACTTCTCGAGCTTTATCTTTATTTTCCTTAAATTTAGATGATCCAGGCGTTCGATTTTTTTGTGATACATTTTTAGGGATTGCTATTTTAGATAACTCAGCAGAGTTATTGTTCTTAAAATCGGTTTCAGCACTTTGAATACTGTTAATTCCATTTTCTTCATTTTTCTCAAAAATATACTCTTCATCTTCCATAGATTTTTTATTTGGTGTACAAATTTCAATGTTATCATTATTTTCTTCATCATTACTTGAACTGTCACTTATCTGTACATAAAAAACATTTTACTTTATTTTTGTTTGAGATTCTTGATTTTGAACTTAAGAAACATATTTTATTTATCTTATACATGAGCCTAATAATATAATCAATTCAAATAATAATTGAGGATAACGTACGGGGTCAATTTGAATAAATATAAGTAGATTATACAATATTTGTAAAAATAATTTAATATTGTTAGTAATATTATTATTTTTTTTTTACTCTTATAATTAATTCTTTAATTAATAAGGTTTATAAGGAAAATTTCAAAATATTATTTATTATTATATACTATATACTCGTGTACAGTAAAACCTCTCTAAAACGGAATCATTGGGAACCAAACATTTTTCTGTTATTAAGAATTTCCGGCATAGAGAAGTAGAAAAAAAATCAAGTTTCAAGAATGTATGTATAATGTATGTGTTAAAAAAAAAGATATTTTAGGTAAATACTTCGTAAAACGTAAATATTTAAATACGTTTTTGTACAATACTAAAACACTAAAACTAATAACTGAAAATAACATTTAAAATTATAACATATTTGCATTTTTTTTTATAATTTAGAAAAATAGTTTTTAATATTTGATTGTTTTTTGGGATTATTATATATATTTATAATATGTAGTACCTATATAATTTACATTTTTCTTTAAATAATAGTATTTTTATTAATTGGATCACGAAAATTGTCTGTTTCCGTTTTGTAAAGGTTCCGTCTTGGATAGATCTATTTTATATATTATTTGCACTGGGACTGTTGATATTTTCCATTATAATCAGGATTCCATTTAATGAAGGGTCCGTTATAAAGAGATTTTACTGTATATATATTTAGGTACTTTCATACGATTTTAATGACAAATGACATATTTCAAGAAAAATAACATTTTTTTACAATAATTTTAATATTTTACAATTTATATTCATTTCACTTAATCCTATTTTATCATTCATAATAATTAATAATAATCATTAATATAATTCCATTATATCATCATCAAAAAATAAAAAGAACCGGATGGGCCTCGCTCTGCTGTACACTTGAGGGTGGATTGCGACTCTTCATAGGATAGGTCATTATAATGGATTTGTTAAATTTGAATTCAATGATAGGTATCATTGTATACGAAAAACGATTCTGAACGGAGATGATATGTTAGTCTAGAATATAATACAATGTTATTTATAAATATTATATAAGTATATTTTATTTTTAAACGAAAAATTTAGAAAAACCGAAAATTTAAATTGTCTATAAATAAGTCAAAATATGTCAAAATACTTTGAAATTTTAACCATGTATAGAAAACGCCAATATAAAGATTTAATGATAATTTCAAGTTGTTGCGGTTTTTCGTTTTTGAGTTAGGGCATTTTAAAAAAACCAATATCATTTGTCAGTCTAAAATATTATACATTATATTATATTTTACATGTAATTTTATGTCAATATTCGCTGTTCAAACGCTTATAAAAAAAAAATTGTGACTATGGATTTTAATAATTTTTGAATGACAATAAGGACTACTTCTGTGGAATCTTTTATTAAATTTTCAAGTATTTTTTACGAGTCAAATTTTTTTTATCACCGATTATAAAAATAAAATGTAAAAAAATCGAATATTTCAAATGCCTATAAGTGGCTTAAAAATCAATATAATATTTTGAAAAAAATATGACATAAAAGAAATACCAATCTTAACAGCTGGTAGAAATTTCAAAAATCTGCGACTTATAATTTTTGAATTATAACAAATATTAAAAATCGTTCGAGAATAAATCGTTATTTTATGCAATTTCGTAAATATTTAAATTTCAAACAGTCATAACATTTTTTCCTCTAAGTCCGGAAGAAATTTTTTTAAAGATTTTTGTAGAGTAACTTATAGATAACCTAGTGTTAAAATTTTGAACCTTAAGTATGAACAGAAAAAATTCTATGAATTTTTATCTACAAAATAACTTGCAAATTATCGTGATTTTTACATATTTCGTATAAATTGGAACTTTGAGCACTTATAAAAAAAAATTGTGACTTACGATTTTAGATTTTTTTTTATCAGTTAAGGAACAACTTATAAGAAACCTTGTATTAAATTTTCAAGATTTTCTAGGCATCCAAAAAAATTTTATCGTTATTTAAAAAAAAAATACTTAAAAAAATTGAAAATTTCAATTGTCTATAAATAGCTTAATAAAAGTCAAAATACTTTGAAAATTTTATGGTGTATAGAGAACGCTAATCTAAACATTTGGTGAAAATTTCAAGTATTTACATTGGTTAGTTTTTGAGTTATAGCAAAATAAAAAATTTGATTATGTCGAAAACTGGTTTTGCGTAAAAACTCCCGTTTTTCCCAAATTTTTTTATGGTTTTTCCCGTCGAATTTAAAAAATATTGGAAATTTTTAACTTTTGACCCCCCAAAGTACCAAATAGATTCACTTTCCTTTCAGAAAAGTTGCTACATAAGGCAATCGAAGCATTTTTACTGCCCCAAAACGTGTCCACAGACACAAAAAAAAAAAAAAAAAAAAAAAAACACACATCATTGTAAAATCAATACATTCTTCACTCCGTTCAGAATCTAATATACTACATCAGGAGCATTTTATTCAGAACAATTAAATAAATACTGACACAATAAAAAGTGGAACCTGAAAAAATATCAATCAAGTTCTCAATTATTTTTATAAATTTCTTAAATAGCTCAAAAGTCAACAATTGAAAATAAGAAAATAATTCAGCGAATATTTCATTCTAGAACAAGGTCAATTACCATGGCAATTAAACTATTCTTCATTATTAAATTAGAACAAATTTATAATAGTAAACTGTACATTATAGAATTATATAAATATATTTTGTTGATGAACATAAAATTTATTATTATTTAACTTAATTATTTGTTTTATTTTTTTCTACTTCAAAATAAATATAATTCAGTTATTCTATATATTTTTTAAATCACAGATACCCAAATTATAGTTGGAAAGCACATTTTTTTTACCTGAATTCCTTTTATTAAGCCAGTTTTTTGAGATTTTCTTGTTTTATTCTTGTCCTGAAGAAAACTCATTAAATCGTATCCGAACCATTTAGCACGAACATTTCTTCCCTCATCAGATTTTTTCATGGCTTTAAACGCACGTTTCTCTCTGGAATATTGCGAATATACATTTCTTAATTTCCGATCAATTTCATTGGCGTCTGTATTTAATTGGATACCAATTTCTTTTAATGCATTTGCTCTCTTAAATTTATTTTTGTAGTTCGAATTCGTAGCATCCCACAATATGGTTGATTTCCGGTATAGTTCTATAAGTTTACATGTGTCTTCTATGTTCCATTTTTTTTTCGTACTCATAATGTAATACGTATTATAAATATAAATATATATATATATATTAGTATTATTAAAAACTATAAATTTATAAGCATTTAAAATTATATCACAACTACAAAATTGAACCGGACAGCACTGAACAACAAGTCAATTGGTATTAAACGATGAACGATAAACGATAGTTATGAGTGTTATGGTAAACTTGAAGGTATTAATATATTTGTATTGTCGATTGAAAACATTGTGTATACCTACACCAAAACAACAACACCACCAAAGAATTTTGATGTTTATCAACACTGCTCGGGACCGAATTTGTTTTTAAAAACACGAACAATTTATATTACACGTAAAACACGATTGTTTTGTAAATGTTTTGATTTTGTCAAACAACACAGAGTTTCTGTTTTGTTTTAATTTTGTCGTATTTGTGTGAACTCGGCGTAACAGCGCGCGCGCAACTCGCTTAATTTGGGAATCCGTGAAACGCGACGACAATGTTACAGCCGGAGGCGGCGGCGTTGGAGTATTGAACGCCTTTGGCGCATGCGATAAACTACCGGTGGCCCAGGGCGCACGCGCCAGACGGCTGTGCGACGGCACGCGACGTGCGGCTACCGTGATTTACGAGCTTTGCGCGGGAGGCAGTGCTACGACTAGACGCCAACCGGGCTAGGTGTTGTGTTTCCGCAACAGTTCCGAACCAGCATCGGTCCCGGTATTTGTTATTTTTTGCTCACTCACACCTACAGACGCGCGCGCGCTCGCTACATCGACGGTTTGCGTTATACGTGAGATCGCTTCGTTACTCGTTAAGTTTGTTGGTGGTAGTTCCGTCATCGCAGTCTCCTCGCAACGAGCAGCTACGAAATCTTAGGTAAAGAAATAAACTGTACGCGTGAATCGCGTTTACGAATTACGATAATTGCACAGACAATTTAATAATATTAATATATTTATTAATTTTATAACGTTATACAATATTGTATTATGATAATAGTATTGTACGTTAGACCTATTAATTTAATAATTATTGTTGTTTAACGCTGTTAAACGCGTTTCGTGCTTGAACTCTTTTGTTGTACATTAGCGTCAGTCGCCTAGCGTTGTTACGTACCTATAGGTACCGACTCCGCCGTCGCGGTGCCGTTTCCGAAGCCAGTCCGTTTCGAAGTACTTGCGCCACGTCGTTTCCGTACATGTGGCGACGTGCCGTTGGTGCACGCGATAGGTACGTCTACGATTTGCAAAACACTGAAACTGCACATCGCTATGAGTTATAGCCACCCGCAGAGCGTTTAAAAAATATTGTGATCTCCACCACGTTCCACTCGGATACATGCATTGATTCGAGTGTTCTATTTGTTTGCTTCTCGTATCAACATTGTATGTGAAACGCGCGTTTTTGTTCGCGTTTGTAATTATATGCTTAACATCGATTACGATATTACTTTGTCTACGCCGTAATTGCCACTGTGTATTTACTTGACGGTTTTATAATACATTGCGTGTGCAATATTAAAATATGGTAGGTATTGCAAACGAGAAAACACTAGCCCCTTTCCATTTTCCGCTCGCGCGTGTACAAAATACATCTGGCACGTACGCTGTAAAAGCTCGTGTGGTAGTTATGTACGCGCCTGCACGGTCTTTGTTCGTTAAAATTTTTTATTTCGCCGTAGGTGTGATAAGATTAATTTTGTTATTTTTTTTTTTTTTTGTTATTCGTCGGTGGGTGTCGCATTTGATGTCCATGCTTTGCCGACGTACGCTTAACTTGGAGAAAGTTGGCCATATCTGATGTACTTATACGTCGTGCTCAACGTTCCGCGTGTATCATAACGTTGGCGTGGTTGCAAATCTGTTAGACAGCGGTTCATCAACACTATAGCGTTTTACTGCCGAATCGTCCGTTCCGTTGATTCCTACTCATCGAATTGGTGTTTCCGGTATATCGGTAGTCATTTTTAATCCTAAAACGTTTTGTTGACTCGAGTTGCGTAGGAAGATTTCTGTTTTCGAAAGCAACGAGAGATGTTGGAATTCGGACATATAATAAAACTGTACTGTTTATTAAATTTAAAGCGTTCAAAATTATCTCGATGTAAATTAAACTTCGTAAACACCTATAGTATATTCGTCTTGATTCGAAATAAAAATTTATTTAGTCAGTAATATGAATGCAAAGTTAACAACGTTCCTTATAGCATAAACATATAGTATATATGACAAATTACTACCTATATGACGTTGAACTTCAATATATTTGTATTTTACGGCTATCGTTTATTTTATTAGAAACGTAATAAAATCCTCGTAAGTTTATTTGTCTACGTTTCGAAATATTCTTGGAAGGTTGGGTATTTACGGTTTAAAGTTTAACTTAAAAATTACTTCGATGTGATGGACAAATTTAGTAGGTACAATAGAGTGCTATTTTGTAATTGTAGTATGCAATTAAAAATTTAATATTTTTCAATGATGATCATTTACTAATTTACATATTAACTCGTCATTTACAAGCTTCATTACTTTTACTATTTTACTTCTACTTCAAAAATAAATAAAGAGTGATTTTTGTAATGAATACTACTGACATTATCTAACAATTTTTTCTTCGATAATTTCAACGGGTGATCTATAGTAATTTTATTATTTTTAATCTAACAATTTATAGTTATCGTATTTGATAGAACATTTTAAAAGTGTTTAGATCTATAGTTCTCTAAAATAATTACTATTAATGATCTCGATAGTTACAATTGTGACCTTTGTATATTTACAATAATATAACTATAATTATAATAAGTATCGAGTATATTATTTTCAGATTCTTATATTAGCATATAAAAAAAAAAAAAACGGAAATATACGGTGGCCAATACATATTAAATATACATATTATATAAGTAGATTGTTTTTTAGTGTTTAGTGAGACTCTAATAAAATTAAACAGAATTATAATAAAAACATTTATTATATATTATATTACTAAATTAGAAATTAATAATATTTAGCTATATATATATATATATTTATATGATTATTTAGACACGGCCATATATCTTTTTAAATTGATTTCATGAATATTTAATAATATACATTAGATTTATAATCATACTAACAATTTTATCTTTGGTAAATAATAACTGAACTAGTTAAAAAAAATTATACAAATTGTTAAAAGCTTCACTAATACTATATAACCAAATATATCCTGATTACAAAAAAAGTGAACTCTAAATTATAACTTAGACTTTTCAATCGCATTTGATCAATTTTTTTATTTTTTAATTGTAATTGACAGTAATTAAAATAATTCAGTAAAAGTAATTAGTAAATTTGATTAATTCAATACATTTTAAATTATATGTGTTTAGCTGACTTTGTAAATATTTTTTCGTTAACCAAATTCCACTCAGTACACACAATATGTTTGGTACATGTTAGCAGTGGAATTAAAGCTCGATTTTGGAGGAAGGAGAGGAGCAAGCATAGGTATCTGTAGAACTTTATTCATATTGATGTTTGTGTTATGAGCTTTATTCGAGCAAATCTAGATAGTATATAATAAACGCATAACAGCTCACAGTGTAGATATTTTTTCGAATTTTTTTTTCGTATAATACTACAATTAGTTCATGTTTTTCAATCAACGTGAAAATAACGTACAAAAGTATAAGACGCATAGAAGGGCGCGGCGGCGGTAATTGGGTCAAGGTTGCGCGACGTCGCTATTGCCGCCGCCATCGTTACCGCCCCCACTTTCAGCGAGCATATTTTTCCCTGTGGTAGTCCAATAGCTATGTCAAGGGACCAAGTAGACAGGGGATCGATCCCACTATTAACATCGTATTTTCTCACCCGTAGGTTAACAATACCGTTAATTTGGTCGAATTTACCGCCACCAGACGATCTTTCCGAACCACTGTGTCCGTTGAACTTTAGATATGTAGGTTCGAGTTTAAAAATGAAAAAAAAAAACAATGCGTTCAAATGTAATGTATCGAAATATCTGATAACCGTTTCTGATAGATAGGTAATTAATTTATATAATTTGAATAGTTATTGCTTTAAAAATTGAATAATATATGATACGCTTATGTATATTATTGCAATAATAAATAAACACTCGTAATATGCAGTAGGAAAGCCAAATAATACTTTTTATAGTTCATCCAGTAAAACAACAAATATTATGTTATTTCGTAAAAATAAAATAAAAACTATCTGTTTTGACATGGAAAAAAAATTAAAAAATTAAATCCTATCAATTCATAAATTGAAGTGCTTAGTTAAAATCTCCTGTAAAATGTCTATTAAGACAACCTACGTATAAATCTAACATTCATTTTTTTATTAAAGAATACTTTAATAGGTAGCGGCAATTATGATAATTGAAACGTCTTTAAAATCGTACAACATGCATTCATGTAAACTCAAAAATATTAAATCATGCTAAAATATTTACTTACTTTACCCAAAAGTTTTAAATTTAAATTTTTCACCGTAAAAAAACTAATCTATTTCAAAATTAGCTGTATTTTTGACGGCTCCAACTTTTAGAACATCCATAACATCCTATATACATAATAATATTATACAAAATTGTATAGGTAATCCAGACGAACACCTAATCACTTATTCCTCAATAATCAAGCTTATAATAACATTAACAACAAGCCTATATTTATACATAAATATGTTTTTATTCTGGTTCTTAAATACCTATAATAATTATAAGGTTATAACCTTCAATTGTACCTAAATATTGTACCATAATAATATAGCCAAAACGAATAGTAATTTACCGCAAGAGAGGGGACACGTACGGAATTTCGGTGTATATTTTTTTACCAATTAAATATTTGTACAGTACGATTTTATAGTTTGGCCTTCGAGTAAATGTTTTTATTTTTTCCATTTGCTTTTCACAGTGTAAAAATTGGTGAAAACAAATTATTATTACGACACAAAAATCGGTAGGTATACCTACTCAAAATTATACTACTCTTTTGATTTTAAACGAAATATTCGCTTTTGATCTTAGTTTCAGACTGCAATACTATATTGTACTAATATTCACTCATTTATTGTTCATAACTCCACGGACGGTGAGAGAATATATTCATCCCTTAAACACATTCCTCTATTGAGATGTAAGTCACTTTCGTTTTCGCTCACTCTTCCGTGATTTAATTGCGTCTCGTGAATAAGAAAGCAATAACAAACGTATAAATTATAATTTCTATTCGAATTAATTAAATATTAATTAAATAATCAGATTAATCGTCTAGTTATCTTTCTTTGTAAACATTTTCTTATCATTAAACTGCGGCGATACGAAGATAGTAGACTGCATCCCATTTTATTAGTGATTTATTATCGCATATTCTCATTCCAAACATTGAGTGGGTGTTAACTATTTGATGACGTTTTCGTTGAATTCCATATATTATAATATTTGAGTTATTGTTGTATTCAAATATTTACTTGGTGCAAACATAAATTAGGTGATTTGTTGATTACCTTGTGTACTAAGTATAAATATTAAAATATTTCAATTAATCATATATTTTGTTTATTTAAATATCTCGTTTATTAATATTATTAAAAAAATTAAAAAAAATTATTCAATTTTAATTATATTAAATTTACTTCAGTGGAAACACATCAAAAACAATATCAAACAATTTAAATCATGCCTGCACCAAAAAAATCCAATCCAGCAATGTCTCCAGACGGTTCTGCGCAGCCAGCTGTACCTAAAACTGAACTTCAAGAACTTCAAATGAAAGCTGGAGAAGTAACAGATGAAGTGAGTAATTTTTGATTTAGTTATTTTTCAAATTTTTGATACAAATATTTAATTCATTGTATAATCAATTGTACTAAATACCAGGTTCATAGTGTTCATTTGGTAAATTCTAAGTGGTGATGTACCTTTTAGATGTCCAATGGGTACTCAATGAACTTTTAATTTTATTATTATATATTAAGTATTTAACAACATTGTCTTAAATTATACAGGGCTAATTAATTATTAGTCTGATTAATAAAGATATTTTAGCAAACCTGAATCAAATGTTGATTATAATAAAATAATATATTTTATAATATTTATTAATACATTTTTTTGTTATTTCAATTTATGAATTTAGTCACTTGAAAGCACTAGAAGAATGTTGGCTTTATGTGAAGAGGTAAGATATTATTTTTAAATATTTTAGTAAACATATCTAACTAATCATTCATTATTTAACAGTATAAGTGCATAATATTTCTATTACTTACGGTCATTAAAAAAAAATTCAGAAATGTAAATACTTTTTTAGAATTATAATGTTTTAATTATACTATGTACATATTGTTTTTATTAATGTTTGTTATTTCTGAATTTTTCAGTACCACATTAAAGTATTATTTTAACATTTTAGCGTTCAAAATACAATATTGAGCTTGAATTGCAAGGATAATATTTTATACACGAGTATTGTCCTTGTACCTATATATATTTTTCATTAAATTTGATATTAACATTAATTATTAAATTATAAACAAAATTGGGTTTATAGGTGTGCGTGTAAAATATAACATATATTATATTTTTGTATAATAATAAAGCTATTGGTGCTGCTGCCGCTGCTACTGCTGCTGCTGCATGTCGGTGTGTGTTTGTCTTGTGCATTATTTGCTTGTTATATTCTCAAATAAAAATATTGATAACATTCGTTCTTCAATTTTCAAACACATGTTAATTGTCTTTTTAGCAAATAATTATATTCAGTAAAATACAAGTTCACAGAATGCAAACTCATACAAATACATACTCATATATAAAATGTAAAATTATATTAGAACTATTTGTTGAAACAAACACTTTATATTTATATATAATAGTTGATCCATTTATTTTAAATACTATTTACAATGGTCTGTAATTAATATTGTAGCTAAGATAAATATTTATAAATTGTGGACGAAGTTGTTCAGTTTTGGCTGTTATCTTTAATTAATGTACAAAAACCTTATTTTTCAATGTCGTCACAAATATTTATCTGAGCTATAATATTTACCATTGACTATACTATTTATCTTTATCTTGAGATACTTATTGATAAAAACATATGTATAGCATATTTTGTATTATGTATATATAAGAAAATATATTTGCTATATAGAAAAAAATCAATTTCAAATAATGAATTCTGATATTTTATTGTATGAACAAATTTACACACATAATTTTACAGAAATAAATTAAAAATAACTTCTAATAACATTCAATATAGTTAAAATTATTATTTACTTTGCAATTTTTAAATAATATGAAAAATAATACACACCAGAATATATGTATACAAAAATGAATAGGATACACTATCTCTCATATAATGTTATTATTATTGGTTTTTTTTCTGTCACACGCACACCACACCATCACCACTACCACCACCATCACTACTACCACTCTTCTACTTTCAAATACTCCAATACTACAATCATAGAGCAAGGAGGCTGGAATCAGGACATTAGTCGCACTCGATGACCAGGGAGGTGAGTTGATGATGAAGCTCTTGTTGCTGCTGTTGTTGCCGTTGCTACAGGATCTCATATACTCTAAATGGACACAATTTCATATACATACACACACATACACTAACTCAACCATATACAATATACACATACACATTAATATCTGTTTACAAAAAAGTGCATGCGCGCTCCTCACATTGTGTGTCTACTTGATTTTTTTTATAAGTTTTTAAAATAAATAAATTAAAATATTAAACAAATGAGCATTACTAGCGGTGGTGATTTTCAAATATCCACCGACCGTGTTTCACAAAGCACTAAAATCACAGATTCACAAATATTAAATCCATAAAACTGATTTATAATAAAAATTATTAATATACATTTGTATATATATATATATATATATATATATATACATGTAAAATATATCTCATGAATTACAACATCACTACACATACATTAGTAACAGGAAAAGGTTTTCAGAAAAATGTTGCATATATATTAAAGGCTTTTTAATCTATGTTATATTGAGAAGGGTGCAATTTTTTTTTTCATTTAGTTAAATGTATATCTTTGTTTAAAAAATTACTTCTTATAATTTAGTTATGAAAACTTGACAAATGACAATGCACAGAATAAATATAAATTATTTATAATATTATATTTAGTTAATTAATTACTAAATATTGTTTGTATTGTTTCATATTTATAACATAGTCATAACTAATTGTACCTTCCTTAAATATGACTTTTTTATTTTTTGCTATACTAACATTTTATATAATTTCAATATTTTGCTTTTGTAAACTACTTTTTTATTTTAATTTTGATTTCACAATGTCTATTTAGCAATTTATGTTTTTTTTGTTTTATATTTTATTTGTAGAGTGTAGATGTTGGCACAAAAACCATAGAAAATTTGCACATACAAGGCGGTAAGACTTATATTGTCTAAGAATATACTATAAATTAGCTTTAAATTTCTTTCTCCATAAACTATAATCAGTTTAGCATAATGTAATTTATAAAACATCTTCCATGATACTATAATAATAGGCAATTTACAAAAAATGAATGTTAGTTGGGTACAAATAAATATTAAATCTTAAAACACAAGTGTATGTGTGTGTATTATATCATTATTCTTCATTATAAATTTATTTTCATAAAACTTCAATTTTATTAAACATATTTAACGTTTTTCCTCGTTTTGCATAGCATTTTATACATTTTATAGTAGTAATTAAGTTGTTATGTTGTTGTGTTGTTGTTGATATTGTTGAATTGTTTTTGTTGTTGTTGTCGTTGTTTGAATTTTATCATTATAATAATTTTATTTTATTTATTATATCTTAACTGTTTATTATTGTTTGCCCTATTTTATTTACATTTTTGATATTGTATGTTTTTTTCATTCAAACATCTTAGACAAACTAAATAGATATTATACACAAAATAGATAGATAAAAATCCCAGTAGATATTTTAAATAATACTTTTATAAATACTATATATATTTAGATACAATAAAATAAATTTAAAATATGCATCGACACATTCATCATCATTACGACAAAGGCTTTGTTGTTGGTGATTATTGTTGTTGTTGTTTTTTTTTTTTTTTTGTGTAGAGCCACGAAGTCGGGATGAAATCTCTTGTGATGTTGGATGAACAAGGGGGTAAGAGCAATAAAATAAAAAAAATCGAATTAACAAACAAAATATAAAAATAATAATATAATTTGAAAATTGAAACACAATAAATGGCTGTAAGTTGAATTTTATCATTAATTAGATGTTTTTCATCATAATAATTTTATAAAAACATAAGTAATATAACTGATCTATAGATTTACATTTTTTTGTATAATTTAATAAATTTAATTTAATTATTCATACTCATCATCAATAAAAAATATGACTATAAAGTAGGTATATGTTTCATTACTCCTGTAACTATTAAACATAATATTATAATTTTACCTTTTCAGTGGTATTTTTTATTGAAAATATCTTAGTCTTAACAAATATAAATTGTTGAGAATATAACAGTAGAATTACAAATTTTTTGATTGAAAAATGTTTTTTATTTATGATAGTTGAATTTTTTCATGAAAATACGGTTGAAAATAATTAACAAATTTTTGTATTACCTATTATTTAAATATTTCTAACAAACCACTGAAGCTTTATTATATGACATTAAAATTAACGAAACAACAACATAATATAATATATATGCTTACAAAATAATATTTAATAATTAAAATACAAATGCGAATCTGAGGAAACGTTTTAAAATGTATTCTAATATATTATAATTAATATTTAGTCACTTAGTTACTTAATACTGCTGGTAATGTTCTTTAATATAAAAATTATATTTTGATTATCAATCATTATTATTTATAATTCCAAGTGCAAACATAACTTATGATAATCTTTAAAACCATTCTTATATAAAAATAATTAAAAAAAATGTTGCGCGTATAGTACAGTTAATTAAATTATATCACATTTAGGTGTAGGTATATTCACAACACACAAAAACAATAAATATTCACACTTTTGTACAATTTTTTTTATTAAAATATATTATTTTTAATATCTAATTCATTTTTTATGCGTGTGTGAATGTGTATGCAATTATCAAAAACTACAGAACAATTGGATAGGATTGAAGAAGGTATGGACCAGATAAATGCTGATATGAAAGAAGCTGAAAAGAACCTGACTGGCATGGAGAAATGTTGTGGAATATGTGTATTGCCATGCAACAAGTATGTTAAATAATTAAATTTCATTATTCTAATATTTTTTTTTTTTTATAATAAGTTTTTATTTCTTTATTTTTGCTTATATGTTAAAGGTCTGCTTCATTTAAAGAAGATGAAGGTACGTGGCGGGGTAATGATGATGGCAAAGTGGTTAACAATCAGCCACAGCGTGTCATGGATGAACGCAATGGCATGGGTGCCCAAGGAGGTTACATAGCTAAGTACGCTCTTGTATAATATTCATTATTACACCATATGTGTTTGTATATGTCTTAAATCATATAAATAAATATTGAATTATATTATGAGAATTCATAATAGCTAATATGTATTTTCTGGGTTATCATGAGTTGTAATTCTAATCGATAAATGAATACTGAATGTTTCCTCTCTATACAATCTATAGGATAACAAATGATGCACGGGAAAATGAAATGGAGGAAAATATGGGTCAAGTTAATACTATGATTGGTAACCTTCGTAATATGGCATTGGATATGGGAAGTGAATTGGAGAACCAAAATAGACAAGTATCTCGAATAAACATGAAGGTATTTTATGTATTTTTTAAATAAATATTTAGAAAATTTATGAGTTTCTGAATATTATGTTAGGACATTTACTTCTCTATTTTTATATGTCTTATTTGTATTAATTAAAAAAATAATAAATTAAATATTATGGAGAATATTGTATCTGTATTACATGCATATTACCTAAAATATTTATGTTCTGTAGAATACATATAACTTAAGTGATTTTTAATATTGAAGTAAATTTACTTTAAATATAATTTTTAAGTATGAATTTTATCTGTGATATTATCTTTCATTAGTTGTATTAAATTTATTTTTGAATCCCAAAAATAATCCTTTTTTGTCCCTGCCATAATAATATGTTATTGTAATAAAATATAAAGAAAAATTTTTGTCCATCACATGATGAAATTAAAAAAAACATAACTAAGTCATTAATTTACAGAAAAACTGTAAATTAGTGTAATTTGTTTTACATGTGTACAATTTTGTAATTATGTTTTTCATTGTAATTTCATATTCTTTGTAATTCAACATAATTAAATGTTAATATATTTTTTTTAGGCTGGATCTAATGAAACAAGAATTTCCGTGGCCAACCAACGAGCACATGAACTGCTCAAGTAATTTGATGTGCAAAACATGGCTAGGACAACTGCTATTATACTACTACGGCTATTGGTTTTAATTTATTGCTGCTGCTATCAGAAATATAAACTTTTTTTTTTAATTTCATAATTCTTTAAATTTTATTTGAAAGATATTAATTAATTTATCATGAATCATGAATTATTGTTATGTATTATTATAGTTATAAATATTTTACATACATTTTTATGTCTTACTGATAAATATAAAGTTAGGTTAGTTTAATATATTTTAGCTTTTGTTAATATTGTTTAAGAATAAAAGGCTGGCAGCAAATTTGGTTACAGAGATTAGCTGTGTTATGTGGTCCAACAATTACATTTTCATTTACTGTGATTTTTTTTTTTTAGTATTATCATCATCAATATCATTATTATTATTATTATTATTATTAGGATTAAATTCAGCAATAATATTTAGTAAAGATAAAATTATTTGATAATTTCCATTAAACTTATAAAAATCTGTATAAAATATAAATTATAAATATATAAAAGTTTTAATTGGAATATAAAAAATATTTTTATTATTTTATATGAATGATAATTATAATATTATTTTATTGTTATTGAAGCAAATATCAAAGTATTATTTCATAGCGTGATATAAAATTAATTAAAATTTGTTAAAAACTTAATATTTGTTGCTTATTCTTTACATATTATACACCAAATTATTCATAATATATTATTAAAAAATAAACCAATTAAGATATTTTTTCTTATTTGTAACATTTTTATGTATTTTATCATAAAAGTATTATATCCCAGTATAATAATTATATTAGA
This sequence comes from Sipha maydis, assembly GCA_034509805.1. NCBI lineage: Eukaryota > Metazoa > Arthropoda > Insecta > Hemiptera > Aphididae > Sipha > Sipha maydis. The sequence goes on from JASXSY010001156.1 coordinate 262,466, forward strand.
CTGCATAATGAAGGAGCACTTGCAAATAATCATTATAATAATTATCATAGAAAGTGTAAAATTTATTATATATTTTTGTCATAGCTCAAAATATTAACACAATCGTTAAGTTAATTGTTATAACATTTATTCCTAGGTTATTAATTATTGAGTTTTGGTTTATGGAATGTGCGAATTGGTTAAAAACGTGATCGAAAAATTATGTTGTTATTTTGTATGAATATATTAAATAATATTTTATTAGAATAAAAGGTTTTAATGTAATATTTCCTAATTATATAAGTGATAACAAATTCAATAGATTATTAATTTTTTATTTATATTGACCCTATATTATTCCAAATATGATTTACTCATTTTAGTTTAAAAACAATAAATTTGCTTATAATTATTAAAAAATGGTAGTTACAGGAATATAAATTTAAAATTATTAGCTCTGAATACAAATTAATAAACTTTGCGTAGTACTAATGTCAATATTATTAATTAATAATTTTGCATTTTTAAATGATAGATGTTTATACAAAGTAAATACAGTGATTTTTATTTCTGATTTAAATATTTTTAGTGTGAAGATTAAGTTTAAATTAAATGAACATAGTATTGTTTACTTTTATCAATTGTTTTATTATTATCTTTATTAAGTCTAAGTAAAGTAAAAAAAACCTATCTGGTATGTTTACCTAAAAATTATATTATTTTGTTGCCCATTACTGTTTAATAATATCTTTGTTTATGTTGGACTCTAATATGTTTGATTGTATTACTTATTTTATAATATTATCTATAAACTTATGTAAAATATTATTTTGAACAATTATGATAACTACTATTATTACTGTGGAGTTTTCATTTATAAGCTATATATTTATCCGTTTAATATTTCAAGTGTGTCTCATATTTGTCTTCTATCTTTCTTATATTCATTATATTGTGCATGTTATCTTAAACTAATTACATTACTTTATTGTATTATATAATTAAAATTGAGTGTTCTTTTTTAAAATATGTATATATATATATATATATATATATTTGAGTCTAATGTGATAAAGAGACTGATGGATTATAAAAATATCCAATTGATACTTTAAAATCTATGAAAAACTATGTATAATATGTAACAATGGTGTTTATTTAGTTACATAAAGCAAAATATTTTTCAATAAACAAAAGCATAAATAATTGTTATCTGATAAATCAGAATATACTAAATTCCATTTTAATTTTAATTTACTTTTATCATGAGATATTTCAACAAAAAATGCATAATTAATGAAAAATTTATATTTTTGAAATGTTAGTGAGACGCAAAGCTTTTGTTTTTATTAATGCCTGTTGCTTATTCTTTGGTTCTAAAAATATCTACACCGATTGTAGACCTTTACAAAATACAATCCATATAAATAAAATTAATTTATTAATGTTATTAGGCTGGATTTAGGCTTAAATTTATACATTGATAGTTAAGTAGATTTTAAATAAATTATATCCTTTAAATATTCCAAATCAATTTGATTGCATTTAGCTAAACCCAAAATTCAAAGGTACACAAAATTTCCGCGGGAAATGGAAAACAATTAATTTTTTCGAATAAGTCGTATTATTGTCAACATTGTCATGTAAATAGCACACATTGAAGCTTATAACATTATATTACTTACCTATATTTAATCTTTAGGTCCGATAAACGCATGCAGTATTTTGACTTAACTGTATTGCGATAAAACTATAGTTTTATCGCAATACAGTTAAGTCAAAATATCGATAACTTATAAGTTATCGATTATCTTACTGAATTAACTGATTAGTATAAATACCACTTTTTTCTACCAACAACCCTTGAGTTATGCAACTTTGTAAAAACCACCACCGTTAAATTTCTCATTAGTTTTTAATGAATTTTTTTTTTTTTTGTTTAATATGTTAATTTAAATTTAAAAAGTCAATATTATGACTTGTGGAACGTTTTTTAGCTTACAAAAGAAATTATGAATATACTTATAATGTCTCATACTCGTTGAATGAGGTTACCGATACCTATAGTTAATGTTAAACAAGTATTGTTAAATTATAATTTATAAATAATAGTTAACTCTTACTTTTCTATAAATTTAATTACGTTTATAAAAATGTTTAAAACATAGGCATAGTTCATAAATTGATACTCAATTTTGTAATGCTTATTAATTATATATCTCATGTATTAGTTATACTGTTCTACATCCATATTTCATGTATTAGTCTTGCATGTAGAGCAGTGATTTTCAATTGATAGTCCGCCGAACCCCAAGGGTTCGCAATTATGTAGTACTGTAGTATTTTTCATTTTTATATTATTTGTTTGAAATTATTAAATTTTGGGTATTTTTGGACTACTGGAACTTCATTTTGTGCCACATGTAAATGTGAACAAACTTTTTTTATCTACTGTTAAATGAAAAACAAATATCGTAATAGACTTTATAATGATGATTTAGGAGGGAAAATATCAAGTGTGCAGCCAAATCGGACTATTTTATAAACAAAAAAAAATAAATAAATATGTTGCCTAGAGTTTTATTATTACCTTAAAAAAGAAAAAATTAATTTGTCTTATAAAGTTTAAAAATCAATGCAATAACTAATTTAAGTTACTTGTAAGTAATTAAATCGTAAATTGTTATTTTCAAATCAATTTTCGTTATTGCAATAATGTATGTTAAGTCAAGTTTTAAATCAAATACATTTCTTTATCCGTGGTGTAGCTATTATAAGACAAAATGAGGAATACTCCGGGACTCCATAACACTGGAGGCCTTGAATAATTTTGAAACTACTTAATAAATAAATAATAAATAATTAATAACAATAACAATATAATCTGATAATTACAGTTTTCATAGTAATTAACTAGATTTAATTTTCACTTTATAAATGTATTCATTATCTGTTTCCAATTTATTTATGGTTTCATGATAAATATTCATATTTAATTGAATAATATTAAAATGTATATGTTAAATTGTCATAAAAATAATAATGTTAGTTAGGGGACCTAGTTTATTTGTTGTCCCAACGCCTTTTCCTATATAGCTACACCACTGCTCTTTATATGGTTTATTTTGAGGAAATTTGTGTTTTTATTATTAAAAAAAGATATTTCTAATTAAAATAAATAATAATGATTTTTTTTTTCATTTTTATTATTAAACAAAATAAAAAAGTAAATATTTACAAAAAAAGGGTCTGTGGCTTCATACTATTTGGGAATCATTAATGTAGGATGATACCCATACAAACCGTATTTAACTTAAAGAGAAACTTCTCTCTTCTAAAAAGTAACTTTTTACTTAATGAGTTGATCTATTTTTTAGTTCTATCAAGTTATTTTTTTTTCTTAACATAAAACTCATAGTTTTTCTGTAAGAAAAATAATAATCATTTTCTGAAATTTCAAGTATTATTTATTATGTAATATTATTATTTGGGTATTTTAAATAATATGTTCTAAATTAATAATTATAGACCATCGAAATGTTTTGCAAGACTCTTGGATTTCAATTGTCATCAAAATAATGTTTATAAACTAAAGTACCTAATGTGTAATACAACTTACAAAACAATAGAATGTATATATGTGAAATGACCAGAACATTTTTTAAGGAATTTTTTTTAGACAACAAACAATTTTTTCCAAAAAAATTATATTAATAAGTATAGTATAGGGTTACCATATTTTATTTGACGAAAAACTGGTCAATTTTTTTCTCGTTTCAAAAAATTTATTTATATATTAATCATTTACTACTGCGACGTCTCCTAACCAGATAACAAGTCTGAAAGAAACATTTTTTATAGTATGGCTACTGTGATTAGCTCATTACAACTGACAAAATATTTATTAATGGTCGATTACTTTAGTGATAACTACAACTATCATGTGAAAACAACAATACGAATAACGTATTCGACAAAAAAAATAATCATTTAGTTGGGATAATAATTAAAAACAGATTTCGTGAGTAAATTATTCAACATTTTATTTTATCATAACAGTAATATTATGGTTGTTTGAACTAAAGCTTAATAAAATACAAACATATTATTAAAGAATCATTCCGGGACAATTGGCTGTCCCGAAACAAATCATCGGGACACCGGGACGCCATACTCAAATCGGTACTGTCCCGGCCAAACCGGGACGTATGGCAACCCTAGAATAGTATGATGATAGAATTTCAGGTTCGCTCCACATAATTATTAAAAATAAATCTTAATGCAAGTAAAAAATGTTAATATCAATAATATGACAATAAATTGTATTATATACACATTAATCTATTGTGATTGCACTTATAATTGTTTACATAATTTAAAAAGAAAAAATCTTCTTTTAGTAATTAATTGCATTTCATTCATTATTTTAAAATGTTACCAACTAGGTGATAAAATATATTCACTGGGTGACATTTGTGTCGTCCAGTCAGGGGCGGATTGGCCTATCGGGAAATCGGGAATGTTCCCGATGGGCCGGTTCTTATAAGGGCCACTTTATTTACTATATAATTACAAAATTAAATTATATTTTTGTATAAAAAGAAAAATTAAATATGAAAGTATTATTTTGGTACTTATTAGTACATTCGTACTATTAGTGGCCAAAAGTGTGTACGATAAACAACAAATTCCTTTATTTTATTCTTTAAATATAAAATAAAAATTGTATACATGTACGGGCGCACGGCTATAAATAATATCTGATGGTTGCATCATTTTTGTATGTATTTTGATAATTTTGTAGAATTGAATGGAATAATTATTGGATTTATGTTTAAAATTATTTGTAAAATATTTTTCCAAGTTTTTGTCTGTTTTTAAGACTGGTTTTAGGAAACGGCTACGTGGCATGCGCGCGCTATTGCATTATAATACGGTCGGCAGCGTACGCGCTAATAAGTTACCGAGTCAGTTACAGTATTTACCAAGTAAATTTACTATTTAGTGTAAAATTCAATTTAAAATTTGGTTTGTTGCCTTGTGCAATATAAATTATAGGTGACTCTAATGTAAAACGAAAGAAGGGTGGTGCCGAAAAGTTACGAGAAAAAAAGAGAACACTTTTAATGGATAATGCAAAAATATGTGGTGATATTCGTGTTATGTTTTCTAAATTGAAGGTATGCATTTATTTATTTACATTCTTTACATTTTCAACTTAAGTTTCCGTATTAAATACTTATATATCTATGTATATACAGTGGCGTATTTTGTATGTTTTTTGGGGGTGTCTAGATTATAACGGTATATACTTATTTGTTAATTGGTTGGTTTTCTGTTTTACATCTAAACCACAAACTTCATAATATACTCATCAAATATTGTAATGAAAATTTTTTATTCATTTAATTAAAAGTAGTAAATTTATGAAATTTAAATCATTCATGTATAAAATACCTACTGTAAACATAATTTTAATTTAAAAATAAATATAAAATTAAATAATAATCATTTTTAAAATAGAAAATAGAAAATAATAAATACAATTCAAAATGTTTATGATAATATTACTGTATTATTCACTGTATATTTTATCTACCTTGTTTCTTCGACTATGATTAAACGAAAAATTATTCAAATTCAATTGATAAATAATATGTTTTAAAATAAATGTACATGGACATTTAAGATCCAACGTATTAATATATTTAAAAAAAAAACATTATTGTAATATATTAATATCTAAATATACACAAATTCGGTCACAATAATTTAATAATTATTACTATATATTTTGTTTGTTACATTCGATACCAGTGGTGCTATAAGAATAACAGTTTTATAAATAATTAAAAATATAAAAAAATAATAACTACAGTATTTAATACTAAATTTATTTTCTTTCCTAATTAGTTTAGGACTTTATATAATATTAAAATAGTTCATAACGAACCACATATTTTTGTTTGTCAAATTCCCATAAAAATTTATTAAAATTAAAGATTGAATTTTTTGGTATAAATATACTTTACCGGACACCCTTTTTTTTGTGATTTTTTTTTTTTTTTAAATAATGTAGTTTGGTGTACTTATAACGATAGTGAAGACAGAATTTGGCGCTCGGACTTAGTTTTTAAGTTACAGTCTTATGAAGTTTAATTGTTACAAAAATAGGATATTTTTTATAAATATTTAAAAGTGTAGTAAGATCAAACTTTAAGATCAAGTAAGAACAGGTTAAACTTATCTGACTATTCCACAACTGGTATAGGTAGTTAAAACGTAAGTATTATACATTTTACTAATTTAAGGATGAAACTAAATTCATTTTGAAATTTCAGTAAAAGTATGCGTTTTTGGTTAGGGGAAGAGAGGGGAGGGGAAAAAGTTAAATTTCCGATGAATGGGCCGGTTTGATTCTTATTTCCCGGGCCGAAAAAATTCGCCAATCCGCCCTTACGTCCAGTTAACAAGTTTAAAAAATGCATTGGAGCTTATAAATAAGTATATAGTGTATGTAAAGGCATATAGACGAGCGTAGACCTGTATTTCAGAGGGTGCCTACAATACTTTTGGGCCCTATCTTAACAAAACGTGTTGGTATATTTAATAAACTATAATGTATAAATAATTAAATAAGCATAACTTTCATTTTTTATTTAATATTGTGGTACATTAGTCCCAATGAATGATTTCCATAAATCTCGTATATTTTTTTTTAGTCAGCTTCAATTATTTATGATTTATACTTTTGTAGACAATTGTAGCTGATGATTTTATCATAATAAGTTTTAGCACGAAAATTTAGAAAAATTATTTTTTATTTTATTTTTTCATTATAAAATACAATTTTTTAATTGTTGAGGCAAATTTTTTTATAAAGGCTAATAAAAAAAAAAAAAAAAAAAATACAATTTATATTTTACTAAATACTTTAGAATAACTTACATTTAATTTGAGATACGTCAGTTAAAAAACAGGTAAATTATTCTTAGACTTAAACTGTAGGGCCTTGTTTACAACATTTAACTCCCGTGCTTTCACCTATTATTGTATAGTATTCAGTTATTATAAATTATAAATAACAATTAGTAATAAACATAGGCGTGCACAGAGTTTCCAATTAGGTGCAGCACTAAAGATCATTTTCAGAAAATTTGTTGCCGATAGTATAATTGTATATTTGTCGGTACCAAAAATTTTAAACGGAACATAAAATCGTATCAAGGTTAATAGATTATGCATTATCGCATCAAGAACACACAAAAAACAAAAAAAAAAAAAAAAAAGAACCGGATGGGCCTCGCTCTGCTGTACACTTGGGGGTGAAGTGCGACTCTTCATAGGATAAGTCATTATAATGGATTTGTTAAATTTGAATTCAATGATAGGTATCATTGTATACGAAAAACGATTCTGAACGGAGATGAAATGTTTGTCTAGAATATAATACAATGTTATTAATAAATATTGTAATAAGTATATTTTATTTTGAAACGAAAATTTTACAAAAATCGAAAATTTAAATTGTCTATAAATAAGTCAAAATATGTCAAAATACTTTGAAATTTTAACCATGTATAGAAAACGTCAATATAAAGATTTAATGATAATTTCAAGTTGTTGCGGTTTTTCGTTTTTGAGGTAGGGCATTTTAAAAAAACCGATATCATTTCTTAGTCTAAAATATTATACATTATGTTATATTTTACATGTAATTTTATGTCAATATTCGCTGTTCAAACGCTTATAAAAAAAAATTGTGCCTATGGATTTTAATAATTTTTGAATGACATTAAGAACTACTTCTGTGGAATCTTCGATTAAATTTTCAAGTATTTTTTACGAGTCAAATTTTTTTTATCACCGATTTTAAAAATAAAATGTAAAAAAATCGAATATTTTAAATGCCTATAAGTGGCTTAAAAATCAATATTATATTTTGAAAAAAATATAACATAAAGGAAATACCAATCTTAACAGCTGGTAGAAATTTAAAAAATCTGCGACATACTTTTTGAATTATAACAAATATTTAAAATTGTTTGAGAATAAATCGCTATTTTATGCAATTTCGTAAATATTTAAATTTCAAACAGTCATAAAATTGTTTCCTCTAATTCCGGTAGAAATTTTTTTAAAGATTTTTGAAGAGTAGCTTATAGATAACCTAGTGTTAAAATTTTGAACCTTAAGTATGAACAGAAAAAATTTTATGAATTTTTATCTACAAAATAACTTGCAAACTATCGTGATTTTTACATATTTCGTATAAATTGGAACTTTGAGCACTTATAAAAAAAAATTGTGACTTACGATTTTAGATTTTTTTTTATCAGTTAAGGAACAATTTATAAGAAACCTTGTATTAAATTTTCAAGATTTTCTGGGCAGCCAAAACAATTTTATCGTTATTTAAAAAAAAAAAAAATACTTAAAAAAATTGAAAATTTCAATTGTCTATAAATAGCTCAATAAAAGTTAAAATACTTTGAAAATTTAATGGTGTATAGAGAACGCTAATCTTAACATTTGGTGAAAATTTCAAGTATTTACATTGATTATTTTTTGAGTTATAGCAAAATAAAAAAATTGATTATGTCGAAAACTGGTTTTGCGTATAAACTCCCGTTTTTCCCTTAATTTTTTAGGGTTTTTCCCGTCGCATTTAAAAAATATTGAAAATTTTGACCTCCCAAAGTACCAACTAGATTCACTTTCCTTTCAGAAAAGTTGCTACATAAGCAAATCGAAGCATTTTTACTGCCAAAAAAGGTGTCGTCAGACACAAAAATAAAAAAATAAAAAAAAAAACACACATCATTGTAAAACCAATAGATTCCATCACTCTGTTCAGAATCTAAAAAAGGATAATTATTATTTTTTTTCATTAGAGTTTGAAATACATACTATTTTTTGTATTAATATAGTATTTTAAAATTGTAATGTAATTCTTAATAGATTATTATTGTTTTTTATTTTATACTCACAAATAATTATTTTTTTAATGAAGTAGAAAATTTTAATGAAATTAAAACAAGACAAATAGGTTCATTTGATTACAATATCTATTATTTTACTGTTAATCTGTTAAGGGATTCGGGAAACAGAGATCTCGACTTTATCTTCCATTTATTAGGTACTCAATCAAAGTATTCGATGTGTAATAACTACGAAATAATTAATATTGAACTATTTAAAAACAAAAATCAATTATTGGGTCGCGAAAGTTATTTGATGGGTCGCGACTCGTGGTTACGATTATAGTTATTTTAGCCGTAAATTGATAAATGCTTATGTTTGTATATATGTGAAGTCTAACTAGTATTGTAGAATAAATGACGTAAAGTTATTACGATTATGGAATATTTTTTATCCATCGGTAAAAAAACAGCATCTAGAATCAAAATTCACACAAAATTCAGCAATAAATTCAGCAATTTTTTATTATACTAAATTTTTGAATTTTTTTTTATAATTAATTTTATTTATTTATTAAGTTATTATTATTCAGTATATTGTATTTTATAAAAAACTCAATGATAAAATAGATTATAATAAAAATCTTATTTATTTACAGCATACATTTTTTTTTAGCGAGGGGTCGCGTACCTAATAAAGATTAAATGTATGGGTCGCCATTGCAAAAAGGTTGGGAAATGCTGCTTTACGTAATATGCACCAAATGTGGGTAGTTATAAATTATAATATTTCAATAATTTCAACTTAAACTTATTGCTATATCGATAAAATAGTTTTTAATTTCAATAGTTATCTATCATTATCTATTATATTTTTTAGTTAATCCGATATCACGTTATTTTTGAAGTAGGTAAGTAGTAAAAACTGTTTTACTTTTTTTCATGTATGAGATATCAATAATTTTAATGTAGGTACAATATCGATATTCAAATCATGGGCGTTTTAGGGGGGGGGTATATGTGGGATATGGGGGATAGATCTCCCCTAGGTTCTTTATTTTCTTACATATAAGTAATACACGTTTCATCTACTGTGTATTTTCAATATTGACTAATTAATACTTTTATTTTTATTTTTTTCTTACGGCTTATTTTGTAACCATTTTTTTCATCCCCCTCCATTGGATTATTTTGAGAACGCCTCTGATTCAGATGGTATTAAAATAGTTATGTTGGATCGTATGCGATAATCGCGCGATATTATACTATTAGTGTCTATATATTAATGGATTAGCCGTCAGTTGGGTTTTAGTGGTTGGGTCGCATACTATGTAGGTAGCTTATAATGGCTACGTCGTTGTTGATAAAATTTTAACTGCAGCCTGTGTGTATTATAAAGCCCTACAAATAATAATTAAACTACCAACGTAATTATAAATGCTATTTTACAGTTTATTGCACGCAAATATCAATGATGATGGGAAGATGTCGTTCTTATTTTATATTCATACAAAACATACTATATAATAAAAACTTAAGAGAAAGAAAGAGAGAGAGAGAGAGAGAGAGGGATTAAGTTAAATAATAAACATAATGATAAATTCATAATTGTACCCGTATTATGGTCTCAGCCAATGCTTGTAATGGGAAAATATTAATTTTATGAACAGGAATAGCTTATAAAATAAATATGTGGATAATAATATTAATTTTAATAATAATTTAATAGTAAATTAAATAAATTATTTATTTTCTATATTAAATGAAATTTTAATATTAACTTTAATTTGTGTTTACTTTACAATAAATTATAATTAGCTAAATAGATAATAAATTAATAATAAAAACAAATGTTAAGACTAAAAAAATAATTGCTCAGTTACAATTTAATAGTTCATAAGAAGCTCTCGGGTGCTATCCAGTGGCGTAGCTATCATTGGGCAAAGCAGGGCAGTGCCCTGGGGCCTCTAGAGCTCAGGGGCCCTCAGAACTCTTGGTAAATTTTAAAAATACATTCGTAAAATAATTGAAATAAAATTGAAAAAAAGGTTGGATATTTTTAATATGATAATTGAATATTAGAAATTTAATATGAATATTGTATACCTATAAATACACATTATATGCAATGATCGGTGTTCGACTACGGAGCACGGTTTAAGATAGTATGGTTGCCCGATGACCTATGATAAGATCGTTTTAAACTGGCACTGCTTTTAACTAGAACAGCTAGAACATTGACCACTAGCACTTGCATCGTGATGGGTACCGATATAGAAGCAGAATTTACGAGCTTATTATTTTTTTCCCGCGCTTTACTAGTATCAAATATTTTCCTAATAATGCCACAGACTATATGAAATTTTCTGTGATATTACTCTCATACTCATAGACTTCTATAAAAACCACGATTTGAATCCTGATAAATACTTCAATATCTATCTATTATCGTAGTCCATAGCTCTATCATCTATGATATATACCAATTTACATCCGTAGAAGATAAAACAATAATTATTCATAGAGTTTTAAAATTTTATGCTTAATTGTATTAAAATTGTGTAACTGTGCTAAAAATTAAAATGCCGTGCTGTATACCTAATTGTCCTTCACATGACAAATATGTAAAGATAAGTTCTTTCAAAGTTCCAATGAATATTGCCTTACGGTCTGAATGGGAAAATGTCTTAGGTATTTCCTTAACTAATAATTCTCGTGTTTTTCGTAACCATTTTGCTACTCATGATGTAATAGACACATAGGTATCTGGAAATGGAATAAATTAATACACGGTTAGTACCTTTAATTATAGATGTATAATGTATTTATGAACTATTCAACTATAGGTAAAACATAACATATAAATATAATTGTAAGCGTGTCTAAAAAAACCTAGACTTAGAGATGGAGCTATACCGGTGAATTTATAATATATTATATTGTTAACAATTTTAGTAAGAATTTATAGTTAAATAACTTATTAACACCATAATAGACTTTTTTCAAAAATTTAACTTTACTCATTATGAATAGTTAAATAATAATATAACAACATAAACTATAAAAATGTTTGTACCTAGTACCTAACTTATTTTGAGTATCAATTAATTATCTGTTTATTATTTTAATTAATGGTTTTGTAGAGGTTTTTATATTTTAAGCAACAATATAAAGTTTAATGTGATTTTTCTTATGGATAGAATTATGGGGCCTAATTTATTTACTGCCCCGGGGCCCTTTCCAATTTTGTTACGCCACTGGTGCTACCTCATGCATATAATACAATCGTACTACATATATTACATTATATGCATTAATATTTGTCTACATATTTATACAAAATATAAACTATATTTACTCGTATATTAAAGATAAATTTATAATAAAAAAACAAAAAATTGAAACATTCCTAAACATATGTTGAAATAATGGTGAACTTTTTAAAATATAAATTGCGTATATAATTGATTTATTATGTTATGTAAAAAAATAAAAAGGACAAAATCACAAAAATCACAAAAATAATACGAGTATATGTTTGGTGTCGATATATGACGTATAAAATTGTTATTACACAAAATATATCATAATATACCCGGGTCGGTTTGCAGGTTAAAATATATTTATATATTAATTCTCTAGAGAATGAAGTTATAACTTTCTATATATTAATTATTTATTTTAAACGACGAAAAACACACCTCTCCCTTTATGTAAAATAAGAGAGAAAAGATAAAATTTAAAGTTTTTGGTAACCATACAATTTATAAATAACATTTAAACTAATCACTACAATCAATATTTCTACGTAGTTTAATTCTCCCAATAGAACAGCAATATTACTAATATTAATATTAAAATTAAAATTAATAATTAATATAAATACAATATATTTATGTTATAGTGTGTTATATTTAACTAATTTAATAGCATAAAATAAAAAATATTCATAACTCAAGAATTCAAATAAATATTTAACACCAGCGTTTTAACTGAAATTGATTTTCATGAAATGCATTGAAAATAAATAGAAATATGAGTTGTAAAAGACTCGTTTTTAATCAATTTTAAATTGCAATAAAATCCAAAACTTTATGATAAGCTTTAAAATATTTATTAAAAAAATCTATTGAATCATTATATATTAATGAATATTTTTGTCTAATATATTTATAAGTACTCGAATCAGTCGCATTAATTCATTTTTTGCGACGTAAAACGTACACACACACACACACACAAACACACAATCTACAGTTAATATAGTTGCAATATTTTAGTGTACCTATCTAAGTATACCATGTACATGTTACCTACTCGTATGTGTGCGTGTATATGTTATTTATTGTAATCAATTTTATCGATTTAATCTCAAAATAAATTGAATCTCTCCCCTCATTTTGACGTTGAGCATTATTTATGTTCTATTTTTACATTAAGGTATAAATATAAAATAAATTAGAGAAATACAAGTTATGCATTTTAGCAAGAATTTATTGACAGCGTAGAATTTGAAGCACTAAAATTTATTTTAAAACATAACATATTTTGTTCGACGGATTTTAGGATGAATTAAATGCTTTTAATATCATTTTTTTTGTACAATTTTTTTTTCATACATGTATAATTATATCGAGATGTATTTATTTTTATTAAGTACTTTTAACTTTTTATAAGGATAAAAACATTTTGATTATTGTAAGATTTTCTAAATATTTCACATTTATTAGTATTGAGTACTCAATACGATTTCTTTCGTGGGATAAATTTCTTATAGAACATTAATTGACGGTTATATTTTAATAAAAGCCTTATTAAAACATCATTTTTTTCAGATTTTATATACGAATTTCTGTTTAAAGAAAACAAGAAAAATATATAACAAATTATGCTTTAGTTTATATATTCTATATATAGAACAAAAATAACAGTTTTTAAATCTTTAAAAGTTCCAACTTGTTATATTATACTGAATTAATTTTGTGCTTGTTTTTAATGATTATTTAATGCTGATTTTTTTTTTTTTTATTGAAAACAAAATAGTTGGCAATATGTTTTATACGGGAACCCATGAATAGTTTTAGACACCGAGATAATAATTTACATAATACCTAGCTATTTTATTTAGTCGTTATTAAGATATTGTAATTATAAAGTACTAGAGTAAAAATTGCGGTTTGTGGATGTGTACTTCAAAGAGGTTTTTTTGAGTGTTAAAATTTACAAATCAATTAAATTGTTTAATTAAACAATACTCAAGATATTTCGGTATATTTTACAAATTTACTGTTAGTATTGGTAAATTCAAGGGAAGGGGTGTTAGGGAGCTGAAACACCCGCCTTTCCCCGTATTGAACTTTTTTTGTAATATTATAAATTACTTATATATAAGATACAAACGTGTATAGTGTATAGTATAATAATGAATCAAATATTAAATAAACAATTTTTCTCAAACATAAAAATCCTCTTATAAGTATTCGCTACACTTCCAGTTTCTACGGCAACCGCTAAAATATAATTTTCAACCTTTAGAAGGTTAACAAATTATATGCACTCTACAAATACTGAGACTAGACTACAAATAGACTACAAATACTAGACTAAACGGTTTAGCAGTATATAATTTTCATAAATATGGACTTATAGATAAATTGTACGTTAAGGATCATTATTATCAAAATAAGACTCATCATAAAAAAAGAAGGAGATTCATCACTAACTGTAAAATATAGTTATTAATTTATATAATAAAATTAAATTAAAATTGCGATATTACTGATGTACTATAATTGAATTTAATAAATAAATTTGAAAATAACCTGTTATAATTAATTGTTCATATATTACATTTTTTCACTTTTCACATGCAGATATAGAATAACTGTACTTATAGATGAAATGTTAGTTACCTGCGGCTCCGACCATATGAAGTTCTTTATATTTCATTTATTAAAGTCATATGTATGTAAAAAAAAAAGATTTTTTAAACCAGTGCGGCACTTTGGACGTTATGATTTTGTTATTTTTTTAAAAATATAGTTGTCTTTCTTACAAAAAAGATGCCGATCTCTGGGTATAAGTATACATTTTTTGTCAATTTTAAAAATCTTAAAAATATTAAATAACATTTAATTTGAAGTAGAATTTAAATTACAAAATGAGTTATAATATTGAAATACATTAAAAATATTATAGTTATTAAATATTAAAAAAATATTTTTTAAATTAAAGTATTCATGAAATAAATAAATAAATATACCCGACATTTTAAATTATGCGTGTTTTTTACGTATCAACTTATAAAACATTTATTATTTTGTTAATGTAATTGTATACATACTAAAATATCTAGTACCTACATTGCAGTTTTACAATTCACCCGTATTGTATAAGCTGCTTGTACCTATCATTATAAGGTATTATAAGGTACACCTGCCTATTAGCGTCTATGACCACGGTCTATTATAATTTAGGTCTAGAAGATTATTATAAAATAAAATAGATTTTTCGTTGGGAATAGTTTAGATATCAATCAAACAGTCGTTATAAAAATAATTATAATTACAATTTTACCTATGTAATTTTTTATTGGCTTGTATGTATTTTGTATCTGTCGGTACTATTTTTCCATTTTGAATTTGTAAATATTTGTTATCTATATTAAGTTCTGTAAAGTTAATTTTTTTTATTTAAATTGGTGAAAAAAAAATCAAAATTAAGAATTAATCTACTTTTTATTGAACAAATATTTTGATGGTATACATGTTTGGGAATAAATGTATATCTAATAAATAATACCATTATGACAATGACAGATATGGTCCAAAATCAAACAAAAGAATCGTTAGTTGATTAATTGAACAGATACATTAGAGCGAAAGGAGCAACATGGCTCATAGAACGACCATTTAATATATTATATATATTAGAGAAGTGAATTTATTCTTCGAGTGTGTTTAAGGTGTTTTAATGGGATGTATAATCATTAAAAGATAAAAACAAAAACTATAAACTACTATTGAAAAGTGAAAATTAAATGTCACTATGGGGTTTGTAATAACAATTAAAACTTTTGTATTACAGATATAACATACATTTTATACAGCTCAAATTTATATATTCAAGGTTAAGCTTAAATGATTGATTTTCGCATTATATACAGATGATAATTATTTTTTAAACATTGATTATGTACCTTAAGTAGAAATTATTATAAAATGTTAATGTTTTAGGTAGCTAGCAAAACGAAATTTATTCGACAATAGCATTTGCAACGTGGGTGGCACATATTAAACTAGTGTTTCTTTAAATGTATTTAATGCATTTCTGTTCAGCAGTTATGTATAATTTAATCACGTTGTCAAAAAGTGTGTTTCTATACGGTCGATGTAGACACTATTTATAGTTGTACGGGTAAAATAAAAAGCGAAAAACAGAAACGGTTCACTTTGATTTTATATAGGTGGTATATAAGGTAAAAATATGAATATTAAAAACAATAATGTGGAATTATTCACGTGTGTTACTACATTTATATATATTTATATATATATATATATATATATATATATATATATATATATATATATATATATATATATATATAATATAAGTATGGTATTTAATAATTCTCTGATTTAAGTGCATGAACGTTATAATTATACATGAGACCATCACCAACTGCGAGTTCAAAATTGATGTAAACTTTGGCACAGAAAAATCGAATTATACTTTTTAACGAACGCTCAACTTCTTATCAAGTTACTTGAATTAGGTATATATATATAAATTTTTCTATGATTTAGTCCTGTTAATATATAAAATGTATAAAATATTGTTATGAATTATTAGTAATTTAGTTACATTCCCAAGAAATATCTAGTTATTAAAATATATAGTATGAAAAATTAAAATAAATGAAAAAATACGAGTAAACGTTTATTTTGGTCAAAAAGAAATTGGATACCTTGGTTTGCTTTCTTTATCTGTCATAAATGCAACATTGTAGCTAATGGTTTTTCTTGGACCGAGATACTAATAGATTTAATGAATGGATATAGATTTTAAAAGCAAATTTTAATTCATCATAACATCTACCGGTACCTACTTAAAAGTTATAATCGAAATTTTCTATTTTCCATTTTTTTTACCTCAAGTTTCACAAGAATCAAAAACTAACATCAAATTTAATTTTTTTTTAAATTTTATTAAATTTATACAGATTTAGGATAGAATTGAATATGAGAAGAAGTTGATTACAAATTCTGATCTCATCAATATGTTGATCAATACATAAAAGTACTTAATGCTTTAAAATTATTAGTTGCGCGCGTGACAGATGGACAATTTATCACATTATCTAATTGACTTAATAAGTAATAAATAAAAAATATTTAATGAATTAACATAATAAATTATTACATATTACAAATATCATTACCCACTAAATAATTATGTGAAATTGATCACCACGTGCAGATTATGTGACATGGTCCTTATTAAATCACAGAATACGGTATTGTATTTATTCCCATCTGTACTCATATAACGTACTACAAAGAGTCACATCGTTAAGTCGTGGAACGAATATTATTTTGATGACAGAAAAATCGAATCGAGAGTTTCTCTGACGTCTCTACGTTCCATGCATGTATTGTACAAAAATATTATAACGTCGCATTGATTCGAAAGCATATAATATAGCAACAATATTAATAATAGTAATAATATGTTAAACATATATAGGTAGGTACAAAAATTAAGTGCTGGGCGGCGACGGTCGTTATGCAGTGCGCTCAGCAAGGCGCCGGCGCCCCCCGCGGTTAAAAAGCTCCCACCCGCACAACCCGTGCCAAAACCGATACGTGCCACCGCGGATGAAAGCGCCACCTCGCAGTACCCGAGAAGTTTCGAAATTTACGTACAAAGTTTCCAACCGCGGCTTCAGTTTGTTGTACACCCGCAGTGGACCAGGAGGTATTATACAGGTGACGTTATGGCATTATATATTTCTCATTAATATCACTACTATTACATTTACTTTTATTATAACTTCTATTATCCGTTATTATCTACTGTCATCATTATTATTATTAATATCATACCATATCTATCGACTTATCCACCACCTCTTATCCACGTCGACTTTCTCACGCAGTCGATCCGAAACAAATCGCAATGCTTTTGTATCGGATACGATTGCGCGTGCACCCTTTTTTTGACCGCGTTCTTGCTGTTTTCTTCCGACAGATAGTGGTTTTGCAAACCGATCCGACACTCGATCACGGCCATGGCCGAGTCGGATAATAGCGATGCCGATACCACCGACGGCAACTGCAAGGCTGTCAGGGCTGTAGGCCGCCGCAACAAATTCTCTGCTGGGGTGTTGTTGATCTACACGTCTATGATGCTGTTGTGCGCCCTGCTTTCCGTGGCTGTCTTATCGCAACCCCCCATGGCAGCCGGCACCCAGCTGTACACCAACACTTTTTCTGTGAGGTTACATGGTCCGAATTCCGATGGCGGCAACTCCGGTGGTCACGTAGATGAGGAGGTGGCCCATCAAGTGGCCAAGAGGGCAGGAAACGGTTTTGAAAATATCGGAAAGGTATATGAGCATAATAATATAGATGTACAAAATATATTCTATAATATAGAATAGTATAGATAAGAGACTATAAATATAATATAGATGATAGAAATATAATATCAGACTAAGATCCTTTTACGCAGATGTTCCTTGCACAGGTCGAATAGTTCTAGCATATTCGCGCAAGTTAAAATCGAATTAAAATCGAATTATTTGATCTGCGACATACAGTTGTAAACTTTTTTTAGGGCGGCTTACTATACTTTCTAGTTTGAAAGGTCAGTATACATAGCACACATTTTTTAACGTGTGAAAATGTATAATATAGGTAACTCGGTTGACGAAAAATAATGGTATATATTTATATTAATAGTAAGCAACTGTTGCTAAATAAACTTTATTCAGATTTCCGTGCCATCAGCGTCGGATGATAATATCGGTTATGACAAGCATCAGGTGTATTTTAATTTAATACGGTGGCTGTAAGTGAGGATAACGCTGGAAAGGATGTGAGGAAGAGATGACTTGAGGCTGTATATCATAATAATATATCGACCGCTGGTGGCCAAGGTTCGAGTGGGAAACGGAGGGGGTCGAGAGTTTTAGGAAAAGTACAAGAGTAGGTGTAGATTGGGGCGGTGGTCGTGGGGAGGTGAAGAGGGGTTGGGAGTTAAACGCCTCTGTCGCTAGTCCTGCTGACGTCATTGCCAGTGTAATTTATATTTCATTCAATTTCCAGGCATCTTCGTCTTTATTCATATAATTCTATTAAATAGATATAAACAACTATTATTATTATAATTTTATAAACATTACTTTCATGTCTTGTGAAAGAATACTTATAATATTATTATACTCGATATTAAATTGAGTCTAATATAATTATATTCGATATGATACCGTCTTCCTTTTTAATTTAATTTAATTACGAATTCTCGATCCTTGGAGTAAATTGAAAGGAAATTGTAGTTTGAATAGTAGTTGAAAATCATTTTATATCACTCGACTATCAACAATATTTATGTGTCCATATTATTTGCTTACTATATACATGTATAGCTAATATATTACGGTTATTCGAGGGAGGAGTGAGGGTGGCTTAGTTGCCATGAGATGGTCAGAGTTCTAATATATTGATTGATTGACATGTGGGTCGGTCTCCAAAATAAATATAAGTGATGATGTTATATATTTTAATGGCTGTAGTGAAAGCTTTTATAATGTGACAGAAGGTTCAAGTTGTCTGGCTGAGAAGGGATTGACATAACTTGATTGAATGTTAGTAATTAAATATTATTTCGGTTCTTTAATGTATTATGTGCGTAAAAACTACATACATTTTGTGCAATTTATTTTCATTGAAAATAAAGATAAATAAATATTATTTATACATTGTCAAACAGATGCGATATGTAAAAGATAGTATTTTATGAAGTTCATTTACAAACTATTGTTTGAGTTATCAGGGCCATTAATGTAAAAAAAAGCTTATTGCAACAAATCTATTAATAATGTAAAATTTAATAATGTAGATAATGTACGATAATTTACGTTAATGTAGAAATTAATTTCTTATACGTCCCAAATTTTATTTACATAAAATTACATAAAATATGTCATGTTAACTTACTAAAACGTAGTATCATTGATTTTAGAATATACAGATACGCAATACTATTATAGGAAATATAGGAAACCCTTACGTTGACATAACCACTAAACGTCGTTATTATTTTTTGCATTCAATACGAAAACATTTTTTTAAATTTAAAATTATAATAAACTAATAATACATAATATTAAAATTAAAATTAAATAAAACAAAAATTAATAAATTGTTAAGGCTTGTAAATTAATATGTAAATAAATAGACTATGTTGCGATTTTATTAATTTTGTATATACCTAATGAATCATTAGTAATGATGGATTTTTAATTCAAAAACCGGTTGTACTTTACAAATATAATAATATTCCTGCTTAAGCATTTATTTATTTATATATATATAAACTATTAATTTATATATTATTTAATATATATTTGTAGGTTTATATACAAATCATAATTTTAACAAGAATTACATTTTTATTCAAATAATTTACAAGCAGTATATTAACAATTTTATTGTAATTTCAATATATAATATTAATTTATTTAAAATTTAAATTACTATAAATTGCAACATAAAATACCTTTTAAATATGTCTATATAATATGCAAACTAGCACCACTATAATTTATAAAAAAATTAATGTAAAAAATCTTAAGTTTATTTATAATTTATCAATTTTAATAAAACTATATAAGCATAAACATTTAATTCCCATCTCTAATCAGGATTGTATTACTAGATACAGACAAAGTGTAAATATAAATCTGCCAAAATGTAATAAAGATTTTGGCCAAAAAAGTATTTTATAAACTTATGTTGTAAATTAAAAATAAATATAAATAATTTTCTTAGTTTAAAATCTTTTAAAAATTATGTAAGAAGACTGGATCTATCTAATACTTAAATTAGTTTTTTCATTTCCCATATATTTCCATTATTGTATAATTTTTAAAACATAATATAATCATTATTTTATTTATTATTTATTAATTATTTTTTTTATAAACCATAAAGGAACAATTAACTGTAAATTATTATATATATGCACACTTAAATAGATAAGAATCGCTACCCTAATATAAGCTTTGCTAATAGGGGCAGCTGTGTTATTGAAATTTATTTTATCGAAATTGTAATTATTTATGTTATATTACAAAAAAACTTATTATTATTATATATTATTCAACAAATTATAAGTTTGTGGTATAAAGTTTAAACCTTGAAGTATTTATTGTAAATTTGCGTATAATATAAAACTGTAGCCATTGTTAAAACATTGGATAATATAATCTTTACATAATTTACATAAAATAAATATGTTTAAAATGCCTATTTTTAATTACTATGTTCAGTTATTATTATAATAGTATTTTAGTACTGAAAGTACTGTATTTTTTTTGTTATTTATTATTACAGTAAAAATTCGACTGTATTCAATATAAACACATTCTTAACAAATTAGATTTATTAGTATCATTTATCATTCATGTTTTTCATAATTTTAACTGTGCACTGATCATAAATTATAGGTAGTAAGATGAAGGTAGCAGTAGTTAATTAAATATTTTTATAATTAAATATATAAAATTGTTTTAATACACTTCAAATGAAGACTGATAAAAATCAGCAATTTCAAAGTATGATTTTTATCTTTAGGTACAAAAACAATTAATTTCTAGATGGTATAGGACAATCAATAATTTATGTGCTATTTATTTCACGTAATTTAATTTCATCGACAAAAATGTACCTTTCTTAATGTAAATTATATTTTATCTATTTCTGCTTAATTTTATTTTTTTAGATTTAATATAATGAACAAAATAAAAGTTTAAATGGTGTATACACTACTGTATTAGTATGAATTTATATTTTAGATCCGTGGTACTAAGGACGAATTCCAATTTATTCATCATGGATTACCCAAAATACGAAGCCGTCGTTCTCTACCTTCCGTTCTACTTTTGAAGAAAGATCCATCCGTAAGTACTTAAAACTTAAAGATTAATTTAAACGAAATCTGTTGAAAGTTATTAATAATTGTGAAAATATACATTTTTCAGTAGTTATATATTTTTTAAATAATATCAAAATTACAACATGATATATCAATTTATCTTCATATTCTTAGGTTAAGTCTGTTCATCAGCAACCAGGATTTAAAAGAGTGAAACGTGGATATAAGCCATATAATCCATCTTTTTATAGTAATAGAGATGAATTTATGGCCGATAAATTTAACGGATTTCTCAGTAAACCCGTAGAAATCGATGATGACTTGGATCGTTATGGTAAATTACCAATGGATCCATTATTCAAAGAACAATGGTATTTGAGGAATACAGGACAAAACGGTGGTAAGCCAAAATTGGATTTGAATGTACGAGCAGCCTGGGCACAGGGAGTTTCCGGCAAGAATGTCACTACTGCTATTATGGATGATGGTAAGTGATTTATATCTAATGATTAATAGTGAATAAGTAATTTAAACACGTATTTATATATAACATAAAAAACATAAAAACAATATAAATATAGTTAGTTGTACACTGGATAAAAGTATAAAATTATAAACCATTTGTAAATAATTAGAGCAATCTAAATGTCTTATATATTTTGAAAATATAAAGCTTATAAAATTAATATTTATTTTAGCATTGCAAATATATATATATTTAAATTTATTCTACGATTATATAATTTCATATGTACTTATTAAAAACCATCACTTATTTTTTAATAGTAACTTTTATAAATTAATTTAATTTATACAGTTTTACATGTTCGTTCATAAAATGTTTTTTAGAAAATTGTTTGAAATAAGAAAACGCAACTGCAACATTTATTGTATCGATTTAGGCTAGTGAAGTAAACTACTTAATATTTTGTATTTTAGAGTAATGCCAACGTCAATGACTCGGAGAATTGTTATAGTGTTTGATTTTACTAATAAATGATACATTTATCTATAAATATATTGGGTATACATCTTACAAATTTAATTAATACAGGGATATTTATAAATTTAAAGATTCAAAGATATTCGCTGGACAAAAATTATTATACTTTCATTATTATATATTGTAATGTTTCATTTCTAATAAAGAACTTAACAAAAAATACATAAAAAAAAATTGTTAATTAAAAAATGGCTTCCTGCACAGAAATTTAAAATATTAAAATAGTGGCATAAAATTCAATTATCGAAGAGAAAAATAATAATTATCGTTATTCTCATGCCATTGTAATATACATACATATATACAGAAACGTACTTATCATTAATCACATATCATACATATTTAATTATCTTGAATAATTTTAGTTAGTAAAATAACATACAAAATTGGTATTTCTAGCTCAGATAATTTAACTCTAAAATTGTCAAAGTATATTTAATTATTATTTTTATCATAAAAGTTACACATTTTTTGATAAGAACAATATAAATCATATATATAATTTTTTTCTCTCAAATAAAAACTTTTAAAATATCAACGAAATATTTATTACAATTAAATTAGGAGGGCGAGATTTGTAAAATGAAAATCTTTTACTGAAAGTATAATTAAAATAATTAAAAAGTGCAAACCTACTTCAAATGAAATTAAAATATACTCCTAATGAATACATTTTAAAACTTCATACTTAACGTAGTTATTACTTATTTAAGTCTATAGATATTAGTTAAATTTAATAATTATCGATACAGTATAATACAAACCATACTTCTCAATATCCATACTAAAATAATTGTTAACAGTCAACTGGTATTAAAAGTTAAAATAATAACTCAATAATAATTCTATTCGCATATGGCACACATGATAATTTAAAAATTTAAAATTATTTATTTATAAAATTAACACTCGTCCTGTTCCAAGTCAAAATTGTGGCAATGAAATAGAAGAAAATTATTTAATTCAGATTTTTTCTTGTTTTACATATTTAAAAAAAAGTTATTTAGAATATAACTATGGGATTTTTATAAATAAATTTGTTTAGATATTTTTACAACATTCAATTACAAGTTCAGTTAGTAATATTCTTTTATACACTAATCTACATGATATAAATTGTGAATTTTATTTAAAATATTTTAACTACTAACATATAACATAAACAGTGTATATTATACACATATACATGTACATTTTATTATTGTCAGAAAAATAATAGGTAATTATTATCCAAAAAAATACCAAAATATTATCCCTTGCATATTACTTTAACTTCGTTTGAAAAATTGTACTATTTAAATACATCTTATAATAAATATATAGATGTATAGATACAAAAAATTAAAAAAAATATTTTGAAATTTGATAAATTAACTTAAAAAATTATAATAAATAGGTAAGGAGAAATGTACAATTTTTCATAACTGTTAACTCTTTAATTTGGGTATAATACAAAATATTATATTAATAAAATAAATGCTTTAAATAAGACTTATATTGCTTAGTAATAACATTATTTTTTTGCTTTTCTTTAGAACCAATAACAATATTAATCAATTGTTATTTTAAAGAAAATCAATAGTTAAGTCAATCATTAATTTATTGTACTATATATTTAAGTTTAATAAATAAAATTTTACTAGTTTTTAAAAATGTATTGGCAGTACCTATATATTCATTGTAAAATACAAATTTTCCGGTATAATATAACATTTATTGAAATCACGATTTGTGTTATAAGATAACGGTAAATGACTATTGTTCCATATATTTGATAGAAAAATAATAAACTATTGAATTAAAATTAAAATCACAAACAAAGTCACTCAAATAGGTCAAAATAATCAACTATTACATGTTAAGTAACTACTATTAAAAAAATAATAATCCATCGTCTCTCTTAATATTTTTAATTTGAATAAACATTGTTTTAAACGCTCAATAATTGCAGTATTTATTTATGATTTAAACTACGGCTATTTAAGTATAAACTATAGTTTAAATAATTCATATGTTAATTACAATTATTAATTGTATTTTTTTGGTGTTCTACATCAGCGTTTCCCAACCTTTTTGCAATGGCGACCCATAAATTTAATCTTTATTAGGTACGCGACCCCTCGCTAAAAAAAAAAGTATGCTGTAAATAAATAAGATTTTTATTATAATCTATTTTATCATTGAGTTTTTTATAAAATACAATATACTGAATAATAATAACTTAATAAATAAATAAAATTAATTATAAAAAAAAATTCAAAAATTTAGTATAATATAGTTATAACGATAAATTTTAAAAAGAATCAAAATGATAACATCATTCTACATAATTATTTTATTTCTCTTTAAAACTATGAAATCTGATAAAAATTTGAATAAAAGCATCACACTAACATTTTTGGCATCTCTATGATCATTTAGCTATATGAAATTTATTAATCCATTTAGCCTTTGAGGGAATCTTAATAATCATTTAATTAAATGGTAAAATATAAAATAGATATAAATTATTACACCCCAAATAGTTTTTTAAATAATAATTATAACTTATAACTTATCCGTTGATTTTCTCGGAAATACAAAAACTGTTCGGTAAATAGTGTTATACAAATAACCACGGTAACATTAATTAATTAATTAGAATATATGCTTTGGATAAATATTGATTTCCTAACAGAAAGTTGTAAATAAAGAATAAGTAAGAAAAATATTTTACTGCTTACGCGTCATTTATTATCATATGTCCACATATATTATTGACAATTTATTGAAAAAAAAAAAAATGAAAAACTGTACCAGATAAAATAAATAATTATTTTAATTTTTAAGTATTAATCTTGAGATTAAAAAACCTGAACGTGTTATGGAACACGCGTTTGGAACGAAGTCCCATTCGTATGTAGGGTTGGCATTACTAAATCATTAATGTGCCAGGCTCTCGTTCTCTCTACCTACCCCTCTCTTAAATTTTGATTATTAATGCAATAAATAAGTATATTCATAAATTCATTTGCAATATAAATACATATTTATTTGTTTTTAAAAGATTGGGTTAATCATACAAAAAACTTTGTAATACATATTTTGATTTCGTATATTATTCATAGTTACTTTGGTACAAACGGTTATTAACATAACAATGAACCGTATTGAGGTAACATATCTTAGACGTATATCAATGATAATTATTAATTTTCATTAGAACATACAAATATTAAAATTACAAGTCCATGGTAACTGAAATTAGATATGTACGTTTGTGAATTGATATTTTGCAAATATTTATAAAAAACAGCATCAATAGTAGTATTAAGTCTTGAAGATTGTGATGGTTCATATGCAAGCTGAATTTATTATAGAGAAACTGTTTTAATATTTCATTAAATTCATTATTTTTATTTTTAAAAATTATATTAAAATCTCCTTCATTCTATATTTCTCTTACGGTTTTTTGTAACGCATTTTCTTGGCCAAATCCCCTCGCCAACCCGCGGTAAGAAACTTTCAAAAGTTTTAAAAATTGGTAGGACTATACGTTAGATACGGGATGTTTAACAACCCTTAATGTATGAGTATTTATATTGATTTGTTTTTTTTCTGCATGTGTAGGCGTGGATTATACACACGAGGATTTAAAATATAATTACGTGAGTTGTTTAATATTTTATACGCATTATTATGTATTATAATTATGTAACTTATGAAGAATATTATAATTTTATATGTATCTATCCCAATTTTCATCAATTCACCCGCAATTGAAAATCACATATGATCGATATACACTCGTTTAGAACGCACGAGCGAGCTACGATTTTAGCTCTAATGATCCATATCCATATCCAAGGTATACAGATGACTGGTTTAACAGCCATGGCACAAGATGCGCCGGAGAAGTAGCAGCCGCACGTGATAATGAAGTGTGCGGTACTGGTGTAGCATACGATTCGAAAATCGCCGGTAATTTGAATACATTTTAAAATCAATAGGTCTAATGATGATGAAAATAATAGTTCCATTGGAACGAATTATTCTTTTTAACGATCAAATACTTTACCTTGTCACAGGAATTCGAATGCTAGACCAACCTTATATGACCGATCTTATCGAAGCTAATAGTATGGGCCATGAACCGGATCTGATTGATATTTATAGTGCTTCTTGGGGTCCCACGGACGACGGAAGAACTGTTGACGGTCCCCGGAACGCCACCATGCGAGCTATAGTACGGGGTGTTAATGAAGTATGTTAAACTTAGACGTATAAACAAATTTATATAAATGTATTAAAAACTAGACGAAAAATAATTATTACATACAACTTGAGAGCTTACAGTTTTGCAGATAAAATCATTTTAACGAATATAATTTTCTTAAGGGTCGTCGTGGAAAAGGAAATATTTATGTGTGGGCTAGTGGTGATGGCGGAGAAGCTGACGACTGTAATTGTGACGGATATGCCGCTAGTATGTGGACGATTTCGATAAATTCAGCTATAAATGACGGACAGAATGCTCATTACGACGAGAGTTGTTCAAGCACGCTAGCATCGACTTTTAGTAACGGAGCGAAGGATCCTAACACCGGAGTTGTAAGTCTTAGTAGATAATCCCAATATTTACTTGATAAAATATTTTTATAACATTCAACTAATCGTTATTAAAATGAACTCTCCGTATTAATTGTAAATAATGATTTATTAGAAACTTGTTTTTTGATTTTCAGGCGACTACAGATTTATATGGAAAATGTACTAAATCGCATAGTGGTACATCAGCAGCTGCACCGGAAGCAGCCGGTGTATTCGCTTTAGCTTTGGAAGCAAAGTATGTTGGTCCTTATTTTTAATTTTAGAAATTTTCGCATTTTTTATTTATCATCAAGTGTGGGAATAACTTATTTTAATTTTAAAGTGTCTTTAACTGTAACTAATCGTTTGGCTTTTTCCAATAGCCCTGAATTGACATGGAGAGACATACAACATTTAACCGTTTTAACTTCTAAAAGAAATTCGTTGTTCGATGCTAAACATCGATTCCAGTGGACCATGAACGGTGTAGGCTTAGAATTCAATCATTTGTTTGGATTCGGAGTACTTGATGCTGGAGGGATGGTTTCTCTTGCCCGTCAGTGGCATACTGTACCCGCTAGATACCACTGTCAAGGAGGATCGCACACAAAAATCAGGTATGCACTAGAGCAATACATTGTTTTTTAAGTACGTGACATATATTATATGTAATATATTTAAGTCTCTTGCGTCATGTAGATTTATCAAAAAATTTAACTCGACATAATAACTCTAATAATATTAATCAATATAAATAAGTAACTAGAACAAATAAAACGTTAAATAAATTAGTAGTAAAATTAGTGTTTTTATTTTAGAAAATTCACAAGTAAATCTGGTGTCATATTAAAATTGAAAACCGATGCATGTCGTGGTACTGATACCCATGTCAAATATTTAGAACACGTACAAGCTGTAATAACACTCAACTCTACTCGACGTGGTGATGTTGAACTCTACTTGACATCTCCGATGGGAACAAGGTAATTATGATCATTTTGAAGTACCATTTAAATATAATATAATCACATGCTTAATGTTTATATACGTTTGCAGGTCAATGATATTAAGTAGGAGACCTAATGATGACGATAGAAGAGATGGATTCACAAAATGGCCATTTATGACAACACACACGTGGGGCGAATATCCGTGGGGTGAATGGACACTCGAGGTACGTATAAATACAATATTATAATACCATAATTCTTAAAACTCCAAGAATAAAGACATTTAATTGTTAAATATTGTTTATGTGCCTTACTTAACACTATGTAATACGAGAAGAGCCTGATGAACACAAATGTAAAATATTTTCAATGCACTTGATTAAGATAATCTTGAAGCATATCTTGTCGATACATTTTACTGATTTCTTTTCGTGCATTAAAATCCTAATCCTAATATTAATACATTTACACACACAGGTCAAATTCAACTCGCCTTCATCGAAACAATTTTCGCAGCAAAAAACAGCTAGTAGTGGCGGCGGGGGAACATATGCAAATAAGGCATCAACGAAGATGGGTTCCACGTTGACTAGCGTTACACCAACTAGTTCGGAAGACCAGTTGACTTCGGACGAGAACGATGACGAAGAAGAAGAAGAGACCGTGCACACCGGATTTTTGAAAGAATGGACTTTGATGTTACACGGTACCCGAGAACCGCCGTACGGTCAACTGTCCGTCCGAGATCCTCATTCCAAGTTGGCAATCGTTAAAAAAGCGCACACCATAGCTGGACCTGACACTACCGTATCTCCAAAACAGCAGAGCGCATATTAATTTAAACAAACACCAAATATAATCGTCGCGTGAATATCGTGATTGTCATTTACAAAGATATACTACTATTAATCTATATAATATAACAAATATATATTTATGAAATCCTAACTACAATCCCTCACACAAATTATACTGTCAATGTGACACAATAGATATAACATATATATTTTTTAAACAACCTAAATTCAGATTATATTTAATTTTATCTTTACGGAAAAACAATAATAGGAAATCGTTAACTCGACGAAAAAAAAAATTATAGATAATTATTAACAATAATTTATACTGTATGAATCTCATCAACATATATACGTATTATGGCCTCATTAATTCTAGTTGGAGAAAACGTCAAAAAAATCAATGTAAACACATATTATTATATTTATAGTTTATAATTTATTTAGGGAGTATATTATCGTATTTTAAGTGAGTAATGTCTATCAATACGCACATGGTATTTATTTATTTTTGTTATCCAAAATAACGTTTCTAGACTATCTCAATTTACCAACAGTATTATTAAATATTATTAAATTGTCCATAATTATTTTATGATAATAATTACGCTCGACCAACTATTATAATATTGTTATCCTCCTTTCTAAATCAAATATAATTATGTAATATACTACATATTCATTTAAATTACTAACAATTTCATACATTTCACAGTTGGTGTTGTAAATTACAATTTTAGTTCATTTCTTCGTGACATCAAAATATTTCTTACATTCATACCTTGAAAAATTATTAAACAATAAGTATATCATCACTTTATATAAAATTATTTCAACTGCAATTACAACGTTGACATTATTAATAAACTGTTGGATTGTGTTGGTTATGTTGATAGACATCAAACGACGAAATGTACAGGATGTGTTTTTATACGGGTCTAACTTGTTTTTAATTGAATTATAACGCACTTATATATCTTTATTCTACATTAGTATTTTTTATGAACACCGGACGGAATATCGTTAAGAATATTCAAATTTCCAGTTATTATACGAATACCAAATAAAATGAATGTACGTGTTGTATGTGTAATTGGTTACGGTTTAAGTTTTAAACAGCCAAACGAAAATACAGAACTTACGTAGGCGTTTGGAAGATAGATTTTTTACATCCTTAAAATTATTATTAATACACGTAAAAATGTATATGTATAGTGACGTATTTTCAAATTTTTTAGGGAGGAGGTTAACATTTTTCTAAAACATAGGTGATTTTATTATATTATAAAATATACATATAAAGTATGAAATAATCATATTATTCTATTATTGTTACAAATACAAATGAATCGAAGATTACAGAAACGTCACGAGTCACATATTTTATGAAATTGAGATATTAGTAAAAACGTATACTAGTCTTTTGTTTCTATACGATTAGTGTATAATTATTATTATCACTGATTATTAGGGTTGTAAAATTTCATTTTTATTTTCTTGAAATATTTCATTTCAATGAAAAATAAAAAACAAAAATATTGATTGAAATAATTGAAAATAATCGGGTTAAGATTTTGATATTAAATTATTAAATATTAAAAATATAACAAGTGTTAATTATTTATATTTTAATAAATAAACAGCTAATAATAATAAAAAAAATTAGCAAAAAAGACAAAAAAATTAATAACCTCTTTTTAATTAAAACAAAATCAAAATGTAACACTTGATAAACATAAACCTATTACATTTTTAACTATCAATATTATCTGTGTATAATCAATATATTATTTATAATCATCTATAACCGAACACGTTTAAAAGAAGAAAAAATATTTTTCAAAATTTCATTGAAATATTTCAAGAAGAGTGAAATTTTCAATTTTGAAATATTTCTAATTCAAAACCCTACCGATTATTATTATTTATTTATTTCATAAAAAAAATGTAACTAAAGACGATTTTATACTCAATGCATGGAAAAACATGATTAGTATATGCATTTACTAATATCTCAATTTCATAAAATATTCGACTTGTGATGTTTTTGCAATCATCGATTCAAATAAAAAGTTATTTACAACCATATGATATAAATTAATATTATTTTTCTCCGTACCTTTACAGCGAATCATTTAAGACTTTTGAACCTTTTTTTTTTTCTACTGGAAGTGAATTTAGAACTGGACCCCACCCCCATAATACACCACTGTATGTTTCAAATCATAATCAATCATAATATTCTAACACTATAAATATATTATGTAAGTATATGTATATACCTACTATTCATTCACATGGAATAACGTGCACTTCAGGGGATCTGAATAGTCTAACGGAATTGTAAAACAACGAGGGCACTCAAACAAAGTCATCGATTACCGATTGTTGATGATTATTGGTTCATAAAGTCAACAACGGGTTGTTAAGTAAGAGTTGACGGTAAACCCTAGGCAAAACAAATACTCATGATCGCATACTATGACAATAGATCTTAGTAGTGGCAGCTATCTAACAAAAAATAGGTATTGTTCAAATAATAAAATATGTACGTGGGTACCAACCGAAAAAAAGAATTGTACTTGGTTCAGAAAACATTTGCATCAAATATTCCTGTTGAATTTCAATATAAAGTTCGCAACTAATTATGATAAGAAACTAATTTAAAATAAGTAATAAATAACAAGATTTATTATAATATACAAGTTAATTTATAGGTATTTTATTGTACATTATTGAGTTTTAAATATTTTATGCCAAAGACATATCGTGTTTTCTTATAATAGATATAATATTATTTTAAGTAATACATATATTATCTCCTAAGTTACACCAATGTAATTGTACATTTTCACAGTAAACATATAGGGTAATCCTTTGTTTTAAGGTATTGCTTGATCAAGACCTTAGTTATAGGATAGCCGCCAATGGACATCAGAGTTCAAATATTACAGTGAATGTTTGAACATTCTTGTCATTACAAGATCATTATCAAGATCAATATGCATTCGAAAACGTAATGTATCATTGTTAACAAATGGCGAAAAAATCAAAACCTTTTCTTATTTTTGAAACATGTGTTATCTATTGATAATTATGGTGTCAAGTATTTAATATGTTATGCAATCAAATTTCCAAAACTGAATTGGAATTTTCTGTACTACTAAAATTTATAATAATATCAAACAACAGAAGGTAACCTTCAGTGATAAAATCCACTATGACAAGGGTATTGTGTTATTATAAATTAGTAACTTTTGATCAATTTTTTTTTCTTTTCAATTATTTAACTTTAAAGAACAACTAGAATTACATTAACTGTACATTATATATATATATAAACACTTTTTTGCCTTAAATATTAGTAAAAATACAAACCGAGTACGAACATTAAGAGGTCGTTCACACTCGCATGTGTTGTCTCCGTCTAACAAATGTACAACATAGCAAAAACTGCTATGCACGGGACAACTTTTCTCGCACAATAATTGTTGTAGAACTAGGTAACAAATTTTCACAACACCCAAAAAACTTTATCTGTGCAACAGCGTTTTTTTTCAATAACACTATCCAATCATTTTTAATAAGTAAATGAAAAAAAACAAAATGTTTAGAAGCAAATGACTTTTATTGTATTAATGTTATCTAAAACAGTGTTTCTCAACTTGGGGGTCGCGACCACCTTGAGGGTCGCCAACCTATTATTTAGATCGCAATCGAATGATTTAAATCAATGCGAAAATTAAAAGCTCAATCATTAAAAATTAAAATCAATAAAATATTATAATATTACATATTACGAGTATAGATTATTTACATTAAAATTAAAAACACATTATTATTTTTAAAGCGATATTACTGTTTGACGTTTATTGAAGAATCTATAATAAACGTCGAATCTAGATTTTCAAGTAACAACCTAAGACAAGGCCTATGCCACAGTGCACATATTCTATTATTATATATTTATGTTGCAGGTTATCGTTAACATCGCCGTGCGCCATTGTAAAGTTGGTTTATAAGTTGTATTTTTACGCATCTTTATACAATTTGTGTACATATATATATAGGGATCGCTAAAAAATTGAAATTCAAAAAGGAGGTCGCTACAGTAAAAAGGTTGAGAAATACTGATCTAAAATATAGGCACGCTGTTGCATAGATAATTTTCTACCCTAAATGTTCAGAAATTTTGGAGCCACTTCTACAAACACAGAAAGATAAAAGTTGCCCCGCGCAAAACAGTTTTTGCTATTTTGTACATTTGTAAGACAGAGACAACACATGCGGATGTGACATCCTTTTAATTACAGTGATTGAGACATTAAATAACCAGCCACGTTTATACAGCTACTCTATCATAATGCATCATGCTAATATTTTAAAACATTTTACGATCAACGAAATAAATATACTTTTATATCTTAAGGTACGTTTTCCCTTACACTACATAATCGCTGTCAACGAATGCGAACCATTACACGACCGTCTTATCACAATATACTTTCATACAATTTTATACAGAACAGTTATCAAATAACGCATTAATTATGTAATTTATTCACATATATGTGCACAGTAAAATATAATGAACATTATTTTTAACACTTCATTGTTCTTACTTATTTCCATAGTATGTTACAACAATGACGTATTTTAACTTTAACGCACCATTTTCAATATCTCCTTGTCCACCATTTATAACAGTCTTGATACGATTTCAATAGTTATATTTAACCATCGAACAGTTAAGTTTTTAGAATTTTCAAATGGTCGGAAGTCTCTCCCTTTCACTACAATTAGTTTTAGTAAAACTTTAACGTAAAGTATTTTAATTTTGTGTTCTTATCAAAAACAAATAATATACAACAATGGTGTATTGAACACTATTCGATTTGATCACATTTAAGAACATATTAAGAGGTCTTTGTTATTGAAGTACTCTTTTAAACAAAGAAAATGTTCTTCTTGTTAATATTTAAATACCAGATAAGAGACTATAAGCTGTTTAATAATTTATTAGGACAAGATATTGCTTGATTCAGTTGCTCCGATAGATTCAGTGACTTACAGAATTCTTTTGGTTTTTTGGTCTTTCGGTCGTTAGATTTTAGTCAACTAGTACTTCTCCGGATCGTGTCGTTAATAGGAGAAGGTATGTTAAAAATGAATCAATACTCACTACTATTATTTTAAAAATGTTTATTGGAAAGAAACGTCACACTTATGGTTAAGCTACTTACTACAAACTTGTGAGTGTAGATCGTCTCGTCGGTGCTCTCCTGTATATGCTGCATCAGCATTGACATGCGGCATGTGCAGAGGTTCGTAACAATATATGAAAAAAAAACTTAACTTCGTTAAATCTTTTATTTCGCAATTTTCTTATGTACAGAGTGGGGCAATGGGTTTCAGACGAATTTTGAATGAAGTTCAAAAAAATCCCACAAAACAAAATCAGGAGAACGTGATAGCCAGTCAATATCACCGTTGTGCGAAATCACATGATAGCTGTGACTAACATCCGAAAGATATGTAGAAATGTTGAATAACTTCTTACCGACTGAATTACAGCGATTAGGAGTACGTGATAAAGATCTATCTTTAGATGGTTCCAACAAATGGTGCAACCAGCCATACAGCGCATATTTCAATGGCTGTTCTTAGAAAAATGTTTCCGAATTGTGTGATTTCGCGGAATGGTGATATTGCTTGGCCACCACGTTCTCCTGATTTGACTCTGTCTGATTTCTTTTTGTGGGGTTATTTGAAATCTAATAAACTACATACACTATTAGAGTTAACAGAAAACATTAGACGGGAAATTATAGCCATCGATATGCATATCCTACAAAGAGTTATGGACAGTATGAAAATATGAATAGCCGACTGTATACAAAATGGAGGCGGCCACTTAAGTAATGTAATTTTTAAAAGTCAAGATTTTTGTTAATTACAATTAAAAATAATCTTTATGTTGAATAAAATAAAATTTGTTTCATAACTTTGTTTAAAATACTTGATTAATAAACTACAGTTCAAATTCGTCAGTACCCACTGTCCCACTTTGTACAACAATTCATTGTGCATAGATTAGTTTTTAATCTAAGCAGAAATAACCTTTCACAAGATAGAAATATAGCGTACAGATGATTATTGGTTCATAAATAAACATTTTTTTGTTAAATATGTATAAAATCAAAATAATAAATGGTAAAAATATGGTTTTTATTTATAAATGTAAAATATTATAGTGTACATCATCAGTTTGTTATATTATATTAAATTTTAAACTAACATGCAAACAAGTAAAATAAATAAATTAAAAATATATCAATAATCTATGAATATACACAAAATTAAATTAAATCATAAATAATAATTCACAGTGTTGATTCTAAAAATACAACTAAATTGTTTTAAAATGTTTTTCTCTTTGGACATGTTTAATAATCACTCATTTAAAAAAATATATACCTAAATAAACTTTAGAGTATTTAATAAAAATAGCATACAAAATTGAATAAAACTCGATTGTCTATAATAAATAAATTTGTGAAGAATATAAATCATATTTAAATTTTAAAAATAGATCATACACTAAATTAAAATAGGTTTCAAAAATATATATTAAAGTTGGTCATTATTTCAATAATACATTTATAAAATCACTTTTTATAGTTAAATTCTAAAATTATACAATTCAATATTTGATAAATTATACATTTAACTATCAATATATATATTTTATATTATTTACACATATTTTTTTAATAATAAAAATATACAATTTATGAGTTTAAATATCTATATTAAACACATATGACTAGAAAAAATATTTCCATTGTTACTTATAAAAAAACCTCCACCAAAAGCATTCTTTCTTTACTACATTTTTTTTAAAATAATTGGCTTTTGGATTTTTAATTACTTTTGATAGCAAATAAAAGCATTTAATATTTAAATGCTTTATTGGATAGTATCTTATTAGCTAACTTACTTTAGTAGACTATATTTGGCTGATGATGACATCTTTTTACGATAAAACACTATTATTGGCAGTACTTACATCACTTCCTGTGGTACGTTGAACTTGTTGATGGTGATTCTGTACAGTTCCGACACTTGTTGACACAGGTGTTAATCCAGTGCCGCCATCCATAAGCGAGTCAAAATTTAATACTACTACACCAGTAGAACCATTTTCAGACATTTTTTTATTATTACTAAAGTTAACATTGTTTAACTGCAATAAAGTTGTAGGTCGTCTTCTTTGAGGTTGTTGCAATACTGTTATGGGTATGTTATCTTTGTTGTCGTCATCAGTTATTACTAGAGATGGTTCTTCACATTTTATTAAAATATCTCCAACATTATTACTATCGTTATCACTGTTTACATTTGTACTTATGTTTTGCTGATGTAGAGGATTTCTTTTAGTTGTTGACAAATTATTACTTAGTACAGTGGCATCAGATTCAGAAATAGAATCTAATGTTGCAATTGCTTGGCTTACAGTAGAAACTGAATTTGAAACAGGCCCACTATTCATACTCACAGCACACTTATGCTGGGCTAACATTTGTTGTAGGTTAGTCTTTTGTTGACGAAGTCCTTGAATCTCAACTTGTAACTTCAATCTTTTATCTTCCAACTGTTCAGTTTCCTACATAAATGTAAAATATAATGCTATTATTAAATTGTATAAATAATAGTAAAATTATAAGAAATACTATTTTGTAAGCTAAAATTTGATATACACCTTCAGGAAAAATAAAATGTATGATTCACAAAAAATAAAGCTATACACTGATAGGCAAAAGTTGGACAAGTCTCTAAGATTGAATGTTGATATTTCAATAAGCCAAATAGGATACACATAATAGGTATATAAAGCGTACATAGTATTTTAAAAGTTTTTTCGACTTAGGTACATTAAAAAAATATTTTTTTTTAGCATATAGAAAATAATATGCATATACATAGCAATAGAAAAAAATGTATTATAAATAACTTAAGATAATAATTTAATCAAAAGTAATAATACACAATTTATAATATATCTTGTACAATACCTCTAATAGTTCATTTGTGTGATCCATTCTGCGTTTACGACAACGAGCTGCCGCCAACTTATTACGCTCTCTACGAATCTGCCGACGGTGTTCTTCTTCAGCAGACATCTGAAAATATACAAGATTTAAATACTCGAGAAAACACCTTTATTCTACAAATTAATATTGCAATAAGTAATAAACCACAATTAATATAGGCTATACCTTATATTTCTAAAGATACTTAACATAATAGAGAAACTTCAAAAAACATTTTGGAACTAAGAAATATCAATAATTAAATACCTAAAATAGTTTAATATAAATTCGTTTAAATGTACGATTATGTAAAAAATTAATTTTATAATAGTTTGTTTAAATCATTTTTGCAACTTTCTAAACTTTTTTTTATTTATTTGAAATAAACACCTAGAGACATTCAGTACAGAGTACACAAACTATATTATTTATTATATATATTATATAACGGAATTTTGAAGCCTAGAGAAAAAATAGAAAGTTTAACGGCATTTTTTAATACAATTTTCGTACATTTTTACATTTTCGTGATTTTTACCGTTTTGACAATATTTAATAATCAAATAGTCGAATTTTTTTTTTAATTATGCTCATTTTTTTTTTTTTTGCCACATCCACATGTGTAATCTCTGTCTGACATACATGCACATTTTCGTTTAGTAATTCAAATTTAGTAATGTTAGCTCTAATATTAAAATGTAATATTGACCTATAATAATACTTTAAAAGAAAAACATGATTTTTTTTTGAGGTGGGTTCTTTTCGGTACTTTAACTTAAGCGAGTTATAAGTATGTAAAACATTATAATTCAAAAAAACTCATAACTCACTTAAAAATTAAAATATCGGAAAAAACCCATGACTAAAACAGAACATGTTTTTCCTTTAAAGTGTTATTATAGATTAATATTAAACTCTAATACTAAAGCTAACATTACTTAATTTGAACTGAATGCAAATTTGCTATGTGTACATTTGTCAGACGTAGACATCACATATAAGTGTGGCGTCTCTCAATCAGTAATTAATATAAGTTTACGAGGAACTTTAAACTACATTTTCAAGATTTTTAATCAACTTAAAATTATATAATTGATATTTTTAAAAAAAAATTTAAGAAAATGTGAATAGTTCAAAAAAATCTTTTAAAAATTTGATGATCGGAGCAATCCTTCTAGTCAAAGTAGTGTACACAAACACAAAAAAAACACGTGCACACTATGATAAAATCAATACATTTTTGGTATCACTTAGAATCTATAAAACCACTAATTAAACAATTAAATAATGAACATAATAATTTACTCACTATTTTGTTGTCTTTAGTACGGCGACCACTACCAGAACTGTTCCCTATATTCTTGAACTCACTCTTAATTGTAGTTTTTGATTTACTATTTTTAGTGTTTTGTTTGCGAGAGGTTTTTCCAGAAGTTGTATCACTACTATCAGTCCCATCATCAGATACAGAATCATAATCATCGTCACCATTTTCATCATCAGTGAATCGTCGTCTATTTACGCTACGTGATTGGCGCTGTGGTCTTTGAGTAACTACTACTCCTTGCCAATGTGAAGACGACGCAGAAGTAGATGAGCCTTTTGCACTAAATATAGAACTCGATCCAGAATTGTTGTTACTGTTTAATAAAACTGTGGAACCTTTTTTTTAAAAAATGATTAGTCTTACAATAAATTAAATAATAATAAGGATAAATATTTTATTTACCCGATGGTTGTGGAACATTAGAATTGATTTGCAATACAAGAGGTGGCACAAAACCTGCCTGTCTAGATGTAGCGGTCGAAAAAGAATTATTATAATCATTCCGCTGTTGTTGATTTAAACTATTTTGATTGAGGTGTTGGGAATTTTGTAAATTATTAAGGCTTATATGTTGATGATTTAGATTTTGAAGATTTAAATGTTGGTTGCTTAACTTCTGTAGATTATGCCGATCTTCAGAACCTAGATTATCAGCAGCTATTGATGATGGCACATTAATATTAGCGCATGAAGCTGACACAAGGTGATGTAAGTCTGATGCTGCTGAAGCAGCAAAATCTTCGGATGCACCAGGTGACATACTAGCAATGTCCGCAGCAATAGTACGTAATGTTGTTGGCGTCAAAGTGGGTGTTGTTCTGGTAGGTATACCACCACAATTAAGACCATCCAGCTACATAAAAAAAATAAAATAAAATATATTATACTTTATTTATTTATATTAGTATACTTCTTATCAATAATTTAAAAACATTTCTCTAAACCAATGAGTCCAATAAAAATATATTTATTTAATACTAAAAATACACTTTAAGTAGGTTCAATAGAAATATAAGTATTCAACTTGATAATAACACTTAAAATTATTATCTTCTTTCGATAACTAGAATAAAATGCATTATAAGACACCTCTAGTATTACTTTATATAAGAACATAATTAAATTTATACATTGACTTTTACTAAAAATATACTTTCAATTAATTTTTTTCTGTAATTAAAAATATGTACAGTATTATTTGTTTTTAATACAAATAGATAGCATCAATGCTTTATAATTAAATTATTAAATGTCAATGATTTTATTTAAATAATTAATTATTATAGATAAGCTTAAAAACATATCGATACCTAAATTTAAACTATAATTACTCAAAATAATAAACATCTATATTAGAAAGCATGATTTAAAAAAAATATATACTATAAATAATAGTGTTATAAATTCTTGAGTTAAAAAAATTATAATATAAAATTATTTTGTAGACAATAAAATGTCTAAATTTGTTATAATCTTAGTGTTTTTTTTTTTAGAAAAAAAAAATTGCGAATATGGGACTCATATTAATAAGCGTTTGAGTAGTTACAGTTTTAAATAATATTTAATATGTTAAATGAAATAAATATTTATCCATATAACTAAACAATAAATAAATTAGTAAACCTTGAGAATGTCGCTTGGAAATGAATATTCGGAGGAAGGTGTTGTTTTATTCATATCTTCGTTTAATGTAGTGTAAATACTATAACTGGCGTCTAGCTGCAAGATTTGCCAACTACAAGTACACGTAGTAACAGGATCCAGACAATCTGGGCAGATGGAACTACTTGAATCGTTATAAATACCAGAGGAGGGTACCATTTGTGCGGGTAAAAGCATTACATATATTTGTATATAAATTAAAACAATTCGAAAAAATTGTATAAACTTTACTCGTAAAAACGATGTTATAGAACGCGATATTACGACGGTGGATCAAATCGAACTGACTACATGCGGTGCAACGAACGATTCTTAAAAACAAACTAAACTGAAATCATTCCAACTCTTTACCAATACTAACTACAGATAATGGACTTACACGATCAGAGGGGGAAAACTTATGCTACAACAACTTGCATTGAATGGAACACAATATACGCCCACCCCTTTCCACTGTCGTGCTCTCCGTTGACGCACACGGATCCTATATAGCACTATGGGTACACGCGATGACTCATATCGTCAGATTTACGTCACATTTTGTAAGTTGTAGATACGTTCGTTTTAAGTATCCTCGGAATCGTGTGTGAGTCAAACGGCACAGAAGATAATTACCATCGAGAGAGTCGTATAATCCCGTTTACTCGACATACGTAATAGTAATTTGGTGATCATTATTAAAATACACAATAATGTTAATGTTAAAACCACAGTACAATTGTATTTTTTCTCTCTTAATGACGAAATTATATGTTATGAAAAACTCACACAAAATTGTACATGTACAAACGAACAATATATTTATTTCGTCGTTAATTTTTTTAAATAATTTAATTAAATCATTGAATGCCTTAAAGTCTCATAGTTATTACATTATTTCAACATTTTTACTTTGGGTAATAAAACTTTTGATCAACTAGTACATCTTGTACCTAAATATGCTTTTCTTAATTTATATAATCATCATATAAATTTGACCTTGTCTTAACTTAATATTTAGAGTTTGGATAGAAGGTGAATTGATGATGTTAAACTATAATTCGGAAACTTCAACCATTTCAAATCAATAACCATTAATAGTTTGTTATAGTTTATTTGTACACATTAAAATCATAAACAAACATGTGATCGAACAATAAATAATTTTTAAACACAAACTTTTTGTTGAAAATAAATTTAAATTATATAAGAATAAAAATACATAATACCATTTTTTTTTAACATTATTTAAATATATATTTTATATTTTTTTAAAATAACAAATATTTTTTGAACATCGAATCCAATAATAAAAATATGGACACTAATACTCATTTGTTTATAAGATTATAAGTTATAACTTTAAATCTTCTTAAATTATCTGTTAAAATTATTTAAACTCGATACATAATTTTGGAAGTTCTATGAAAATGAAAATGGTATTAGGTTCTTCACAAAATATAATTTGTAGACAGATAAACTACACAAAAAAATTAGTATTATATTTTTAACTACATTCATAATATTAAGTAAAATATAATTCAATATGAATTGATCGTAAAATAAAAAGCTTAATATATTAAGCTTTTACACGTATATATACGTATATAAAACAATTAAAAAATGTATTGTTATAGTATTAGATATTAAAATTAAATAGTACTATATCAATTTAAGAAATAATACACTAATATTAGTTAATAATCTATGACTTCCGACTTTAGTAGAAAAAAATTTTAGTAGTCGCAAAAAAGACGTTAAAAGCAATTTGGCGGGAGACATTTTTTAACGGTCTAAACTGATAATGAGTCAAAATATATAAGTATGAGGACATTAATTCGGTAGAATATAGTCATTGTAAGTATTTGAATACTGGGATCATTGAAACAAATGCGTTAAGCATTTTCATGAAAACGATTATTGTATTCTTGAAAATGTTTAGAGTTAGTGTCGAACGCATTCAATAAATTTAAAGAACTCGCTATTTATGAAACTTATAATAAAATTAAAATATAAAAATATGAGGTGAAGAAGTTGTTGAATGTGGTGGATCTACTGGAGTATTTTCAAATTAAAACTTATTTTATCCGTAAATTGAACACAAAATTAAAATTTATTTAAAATCAAAACTATTGGTTACTTCTTAAATTAAAAATCTGGTGAAATACTAATTGTTAATGCATGTGATAATATATATATTATTTTATATTATATATGATATTTTTTATAATGATATGATTGTACTAAGAGTTCTAGTTCAAGTCATAGAGAAAAATATAAAATTACAAATTTTATTTAAATAAACATAATAAATAAATTAAAACCTTAATTATTTTATCTTAATATAATAGGAAAGAGATTTAACAAACTACATATTGTTTCTAAAAAATCTTGTTTTTTTTTCAAATTGACTATTAAGAAATAAATAAAAAATAACCTTTTTAAAAAATACCATTTGCAGCTTATGGCACAATACGTAACTTTTAATAAATATTAACCTGATTGATTATTAAAAAAATTGATTTCAGAAAAATATCATCACTATAGATCCAATAAGTACTAGTATAATACTTTTTATCACATAATCTTTAAGTACAAATTATTCACAACAATTAAAGTTTAAAGGCTCTGACCATAACTTTACCTTAAGAAAACTTAATACAAAAAAAAAAAAAAAAAAATTGAAAATAAAACTATTTGTTACTTCTATTGTTTAAAATCTTTTTTATCACGTTGAATGCAAATGATTACAGCGATGTATAGTGGCTGCATCTACATAGACTTTAGGTAGATGGAGTATTTATACATTCTTAAATCAAAGGTGAAATACATAACTACTTTTTTAGAATAAACCATTCGATCAATATATAGTAGAAACTTGAATACTTCAATTTGTTTCTGATTCTAGTTTAACAGTGTTTTAATGTCTTAAATTTATACAACGATAATATAATTAATATTTTACCATTGTATTTCTTAAGAATTTAAATAATACTATAATATTATTCAAACTGTATCGAGAACATTTCAAAATCTGAACTTATTATTTATTTTAAACGCGTTTAATATCAATCAGAATAATTTTCAACAAATGTCCTCTATTAATATAAATATAAATATAACTACAATACATTCACTTAAATTTATATCTTAAATTTTATCTAAATAAAGTTGGGAGTATTATATATCCCTCTGTATGTTGTTCA
This sequence comes from Sipha maydis, assembly GCA_034509805.1. Classification (NCBI taxonomy): domain Eukaryota; kingdom Metazoa; phylum Arthropoda; class Insecta; order Hemiptera; family Aphididae; genus Sipha; species Sipha maydis. The sequence continues at coordinate 306,113 of JASXSY010001156.1, forward strand.
CTCCACAAGCAAATCCGTTAATTAATAAAAGTGTAAATACAAACGCTCTTAATATCATAAGGACTTTTTTAAATTTTATTTTAAAAATAATCAAAGTTATTGAATTACTAATAATTTATCTTAAAAACGTGCATACAGTTAAGTTAATGTTATAATCAATGTAAATGAAATGAAATTAATACTATTGAATAAAAACGAACACAAGAAACTCTATAATTGTACGTGACTTAAATCATATAATTAAATAATTCACAAAGTAAATAGGTAAAATGCGTAATTAAATTGATTAAACTAAATTTTTTACTGAGAAAAGTAAATTGTTACATTAAGTAACAACACATAAATAATGTGCTTGTTTCAATATTTTTTTAATAATATTAGGTTTATAAATTAAACGAAATATAATACTAAAGAAAAACGATGTTCTACCTATTAAATTGATCAATGTTGACATTAAGATGTAAAGTACACAATATGGGAAAAATTTAATTTTAAAATATTTATTTTAATCTAAAACAATACATTATAATTTCAACATAATATTTTGACGGCTTATTTTTGAAAACAATATTATCTTACAAAATCCATATGCGATCTAAAGTACATACTGTAATTTTTTTGGAGATCTTTACACGGTCATATATTATAGAAACCCGGAATAAGTGTAATTTTTGGATATACTGGTCAGTTAAACTCGTATAGAAAGTTTTTTGTGATACCAAATAGCGGTAGTGACAGGAAATTTGAGGTGACGGGAAATACCATTATGACGAATTCGTTATTGACGTCATTACCCCCTCTTTCTAAACCACTATTTCGTAAGTTTTTATAAAATAAAACGATATGTTACTGGGTCAAACATTTTTGTTATTTCTTTTTAAAAGAATACTTTAATTTATTTCTATAAAAGTATACAGTTGTAGAAATTTATACCATCTAAATAAGGATAAAATGGAAAATAAAAAATTTAGAATATAAATTGAAAATGATTTTATTATTAATATATATTATAAAATAGAGGTTATCAACCATTTTACATCGACTGCCAACAAGTGTCAGAAGTTTTCAATTTTCACAAAAAATGACATAGAAACATTTGAATCATTTGATTAAATCTTATTAACCATTTAATGCATGATTTTTTAGATATTGTTGAAATAAATAATCTAAACTAATTTATATCCGTAGAATTTGATTACAATAATTTTAAAAAATCAAAAATTTATATTCGCAACAATAATTGCAATTTTATACATGTTGCAAATATACAACAGTATGCATTAAAAAAAAAAGCTATAAACTATAATCATACTTGTTGTATGACATTGGTTTATTTATTTTTAGAAGCTTAAAAACGTTTAGAATGAGTAATTTTAGTGTTTTGTTGTGTTTTAAATAATGATTTTAGTTTTTTTTTCAATTTTCCATTTTTTGGTGTTAAGTTTTTTGAAATTTCAATTACTGGTTCAATCAATTTTGGAAATATTTGAATTATTGGGAGAAGAATCTTGTAAAATTTCAATAGGTAAACTTTCAGTATCAGTCAACTCTACAAAAAAATGTAATCTTTTTTAAATCAATAATTTCTAAAATGTAATATTCCTATAAATGAAAAAGTTTATTTGGATTTATTCAGTAAAAATAAGCTAAATGAATCATTTGAACGATTCAATTCGATTTGGATCAAGTCATTCAAAAGACCTGTTCGATCATATTGTTAATTTCGTTATTTTCGTTCATTGAACGATCAACAAACTAAAACATAATAACTACTGCATAGAATCGGATATATTTAAGATCCATTGGTCCTCGTTCATTCCGTACAATTTCGTTTAACTATTTTCTTTATATACTTTGTAAGCTTTTCATGTACTACTAATTAATTGAGAATTGCTATAGCACAAGGATATACTAGTAAAAAATGAAAATATAATATATTAATATATCTACAATTTACCTGATTAAGAAATTCATTATATAATAATTAAATTAATTTATACATACAAATAAATCAATAATAGTTGTTTATAAACATATATTTGTTTATAACAACTTGTCAAATAAAAATAGTTATATTATTAATAGTATGTTTTACTTAAAGATATAAGATGTTCCTATAATTTTGTATCAATTAATCTTAAAATGTTATTAATTGTTAAATAAATATATATAATATATATATATATATATATATATATATATATATATATATATATATATATATATATATATATATATATAGAAATGAAATAAATGTTTACTTCTATGTATTATATTCATAGACACAAACAAGGAAGGTCTAGGTCACTCTGATTTAATTTAAGCCCATCAAAATGCACTTATATATCAAATATTATTCCACTTCCTTAACCGTTAAAAATTAATTATTATCAGTAGGTAGTATTATTTTATAGATACTTAATCTAAAATACATTTTTAATGTATTATTGATAAATAGTGCTAAATAATTATATTGAATATTTTAGATTACTTTAAATAATATTTAGTATAGTTTAAAAAATTATTTTTAATTTGTATCTTTTGAGATTTATTCAGTGTTTGCAATAATTTCTAAAGATAAGAAATTATGATTACTAAAAATATTTTTAAAGGTAATATTCTTTTGAAAATGGTAGAAAATCACTTAAATTTTTTAAGGGCACACAAATCTATCTAAACTATAACAAATTATTTAATATTCTAAAATTATTCTAAAATAATTATAATATAATAATATATTGTTGTCGTCATACAAAATTTGACCAAATGTATACTCATAGTTTTTGGTATCAATTTTACTTTTAAATATGCTTTTGAAAAATAGTTAAGAAATTTGCAGTTAGTCAAAACTACTATTCTATATTTTGTAAATATTTATTGTATCACTTGGTAAATTTATCCATACAATAATATGGTTCAAATAACAAATTTTATATGTTATTTCACAATTGTATGCATAGCGACGACGATATATAAAAATATATATAATATATAATATTATTTATTCTAAAATTTGTTTTGAATTATTATTATATTTTATAAAGGGTTAATTCCTGTTAATTACACACAACAAAAAAATAAATAAAAATAACAATAATTTGTCAATCAACTCAGCTACTTATAAATAATTTATCTTAAAAATACTTTGAATGCATAAAATAATAATGATTTTTAAAGTTTAAACCTCATTACTCTTGAATTATTTCAAATTATATTGAATAAAATTACTATAGTTGTATAAACTAAAAAAAAATTATTTAATATTTATATTAGTAATTAAAATAATTCTATAACTATAATTTTATATTACATTTTCTAGCATCCTATTAAAATAAAACAACACTTTTATACACATAAAAAAGAACTACACAAATATTTTATTTTTTTTATCAAAATGTTTTAATCTTTTGGCATACAGTCTATTTTTAAACTTACTCATTAAAATATGTAATAAAATTACCGTATAAAGTCTCAACAAAAATAGTTTATATTATAAATATTTAATAATAGCTTTATAGCAAGAAAAAATATTTGAGTACTCCAATTTAACTACAAACATATTTAAACAAATATTGATCAAAAGATACATTATATAAATATATGTGTGTGTTACCGGTAATATAGATAATTCAGGTATTTTGCAACATGACTAGGATTTATGCATATTGGCGACCAGTTTTTGGCAATGTAAATAAAACATAGGATTTTCAATATTATTTTACATATAACATAGGTATTTTATAAAATACCTAGGCATTATGTAAAATGCTAATTCTTTTTTAGGGAAAGTAAAAAACAAATTATTTAATGTTATTATATATTTATTAGTATTGACATTATTATTATTATTATTATTATTATTATTACTAGTTGTTCTGTGTCTATTTCATTTTCTATATTTGAATTAATTTTAGATTCTGAACGGAGTGATGGAATCTATTGGTTTAACCAAATTTTTTTTGGTTGTTCTGTGTTTAATACATCATTTTCAACATTTGAATTAATTTCTTGTGATTGTTCTTTAATCAACTCAGATTACTGTTCTTCATTTTCTATCATACTTATTACTCGTATGGTAAATTTGAAGTGTTTAGACCAATATTTATTTATCAGCCATATAAAGCTTCATACGGAGACATTTTAATGTCAATATGATAAACTTTGTTGTGAATCGAAGTCCTTGGCTCCAGTATTGAATTTTTTTATCTTGCATCCACGTTGTCAACATATTTTCAACATCCTGATTTGCTCGTTCTACACTACATTAGATTAGCTGTGCCTTGGTTTTTACTATTTTTACTGTGCCTCAGAATTATTATTATAGTAGGATAAGAATCTTAATCATAATTGCGTTAAATCGTGTACACATAGCACACGTATTTACGATAAACAATAAATAAAATTTGTTTATTTTTATCATATTTCGTAATTGACGTTTGGCATTATACATAATGTTTAGGCAAAGCTCAAATTATATATATATATTGCCGAGTGATTTTTGGCATTTTACATAATGTCTAGGCATTTTGCAAAATACTGGGTTATCTATATTACTGGTAACATATATCAATACACCAAAGATTTAAAACGAAGAATTATATTTAATGTATCATTTATATTATAACATTAATAACTAGTAGCTAGTTTTAAGAATACATACCAAGATGATTTAAATAATTCAGGCTAACATTAACATAATAATGTTAATTACATTTGTAATTTTATAAGTTTAATTAATATAAAATTAGAAAACTATAAAAGTTTATAGAATAAATGAAAAAATAAACTGATACAACTGTAGTGTTAACAGATTAAATTTATTCCTAACAAATAAATTATTTTTTGATTTGGTTTAAAAAAATATATTAATTTATTTGATTTTATAAATTTTACAGCTATAATTATTTTGACAAATAAATTTATGGAACAAAAAATTTCAGATGATTTTAAAAACTCATCGATAATATAATCTTCAAGTATTGAAATAATTAGTTTCCTTATTTTTATTATGAAATATCTTTAAAATATGTAGAATTTAGATTTAGTGGTTTCAATTATAATATAGAATAATTTTAGAATGTTTTAACAATAGTTTTGTATGGTGAATGGAATGAAAAATATAAATAAATGTTACACTAACTAATTAAAAATTAATATTTTAGTGAGTATTCATTAATCAATACCAACAATAAATGTTAAGTATTAAATCATAAAAAAATACTGTTCCAAGAATTAAAATAAATAATAATACTATTAATCAGGATAAAGAAAACAATAATAAACATTACTCACAGCTAAGATAGTAGTAGCAACGGATGTGACAGCTGAACTATTATGACTTTCCGTTACATTTGATGGAATAATTATTGCTGGGGGTGGAGGAGGTAGTACGATTGAACTAGACGATGAGATTGTTTGGTTTAACAAATTTGAAGAGTTCTGTTGTTGTCGGTTTGAAAACATTGTTGATGGATAGCTTTGTAAGTTCAGCTATAACCATAAAATAGAACATTAAAGAAACAATACTCAGAGAATATTAAAACGAAAATTCAAAAATATTGAGAACTGTCATTCGTTTAAATAATTAATTTTAAGTTATAAACGATTATTGTTTATCCATTATTATTAAAAAAAGTAAAGTCTTACACTGTTTACTTGGCAAATTGGTGGACTTTTTTGTCAATTGATAACGTTTGACGATCGTGTTATCACAGTATCATATTTTGCAATAACAAATGTTTATTATCAATACAAGAATAGACTTATAATTTGTTAGTATTATGTATAACATTGACAGATTATGAGAATTGCCTCACAATTAATCAAGAGCAAAACATTAACATTTATGAAAATTCTGGTCACACAAGTCCGTAATTCGAGATAGTTAACGAAAAAAGCAATGATAACAAATATGTGTTTAAAATTAATAATTAAAAAAAAATTTAAGCTATTCGAATTGATCAATTACCTACTTAAATATCTATGCGTGTATACAACGAAAATTTATATTATACGTGGGTGAACAATAATATAAATGAAATTAAACACGAGCATTCAACGTGAAACTAAGGCACTCGCGCGGGTCAACGGATGAAAAGAATGAGTCATTGTATCGAAAATAATAATTGTGCAACTAAATTGTCGATAAATAGATAAAAAAATCGATTGCGCGAGAACATAAGATCGATTTGAAAAACGAAGTTGAAACGTCGGCGGAAAAATTCAAAACGACTTCATCAAGTTTCGTAACAGTAGGCTGTTGTCGCGAGCGAGCGAACAAAATCCCGAAACCAAAAATTATGGAAAAAATGTTAAAAAAAATAATAATAACAACAATGAAATAAAACGAAAAAAAAAAAAAAATTAAAAAAAAACACGATAATGCTGCGTGGACGAGATGTTTTCCCGATGACTCATCGCCGTAGTGGGGCAACGCTTTTTAAATGTGGGCGGCAGCTGGTACGACAAAGCTGTTCGGAGGGGGCGAAATTGTTGCGGTTTGTACTGTGTAGGACCTACGGCGGCCGTACAGTGCTGGCGAACGGTGGAGCCGACCCGTAGCGTAGCGCCGACAACGGTCACGTAGTGCGTCATACCGCCGCGCGCTTAATCCCCACGGAACAACGGGAGCGGAGGGAGCGACGGCGGCAAGCTGACGAGTAGTGCACTCGCCCCGCTCTGCAATGCGAAATATTATCCTATCTATTTGCGTGCAGATAATGACTCGCAGCGATAAAAGAACGTTAACGTTTTTGTAGGCGCGCACAGTTGTACCCACGGCGTATGCACGGTGCGGAATACGTGTAAAACGTTCGCGATACAGTCGTCGTACACGGCGCTGATAAAATGCACCAACGTCAACGGTCGTCCAGATTACGGCGAAACGGTCGTTTTGCGTTCCATGCGAACCGACAAACGTTTTTACAGCGGGGCGATGTATATATATATATACAAAAAAAATTTCTACGTTAAAACCCGACCGTGCTGAAGTCGCGTCCCGGGCCAAGGAAACGATAACATCCGGGACAGCCATAATGCTAAACCCACTTAAAATATCTACTTCCCCGAAACGAAAATCGCACGTCGAGTGGGACACGGCCACGCGCAGGACAAGTGAATGATATTGCTGTACCGATGTACCATTGCTCTCGAAAAACGATTCTGAACGAAAGAGCCACCCGACCTCTTTCAGCTTATAATTCTAGCATTACTTTTGATGAAAATCGTGTACACAGGCGCAAAAATAAATATACATATATAAATACAAAAAACTCACATCATGGTAAAACTAATTAATTTCTCGTTTTTCTTAGAACCTAAAAAAATTTAAATTTTATAATTATGCACATAAAAAATAACAACATATATATATATATATATACTTGTTCAATTGAGTAAAAAAATTAAATACATTTTGTATTATAATAATACATTAATATTGTATAATTTTTTTATTATACATGTGAGGTATACTTTATAAGTATGAACAGTCATGTAGAAGATACGTTTTAAAAGTATTCAAATACAAATACAGATAATAATATTTTCAAAAATATTTAAAATACTTGATAAAAAAAGTATTTAAATATAAATACAGATTGTATTTCAAACAAATATTCATACATATTTTCAAATACTTATAAAGGTTGCTTACATTATAGTTAATTAAAAAAAAAAGATGTAAAATAATTTTAAAAATGTGTTCATGTTCATCTTTCATACCTGCAACGAATAAGTTCGGAGCTCCTATAGTCCCAAGGGCGTCGGAACAATGGGGGCAATTGTCACCCCCCCCCCTCCCAAATAAATACTGTGGGGCAGAGCCCCACGAATTCATGGCCTATTTATATTTACATTTAGTGCACAATAACTACATTTTTACTTTTATCAAACTTTCACACTTTGTTTGCCGATAGAATATACATTGCACAGAGCACAGATAGGAAGAATGCTACTAGGGCATGCGTGTCGCACTTCTATAATTATATTGTTATCTAATGTGAACTAATCTCTCAGAATCGTTATTTTCGAAGACAATGGTTTATAATTGCTTTCAGATTTCATTTAATTTAAATCAGTTATAAACCTTAAACTCTCATTCACTTGAAACTTACCCTACTGCTTGCTTTTTTCGGTTTCAAATTAAAAAATGTATTTTTAATATCTGTCAGTATCACTTATACTTTTTGCTTATTTTATGCTGAAAACGGAAACTAATAATCACAAGCATTAGAAATCATCCGAATTCATTCATCCACACTACCCATAATAGAAACAATTACAATAATATATAAACTGTTGAAAACTATAGTAGTTCTTCCAAAGGAGTCCATTATAAGGAAATTTTACTGTATAGTACTAATAGGTCAATACAGCAGTTTGATAATAGTAACTAATTTATTAAAATGCAAAAATATACATATAGGTAAATGTATAGGTAAATACAAAAAGTATGTACCTACGTTTATACATATGTATATTTATTATAAAATTAGTCACTGTCATCGTTGCAACTGTACACTTATCTTTCTTTTTCATCCATATATAATTATTTATTGTTAAAATTATTCATTTTAACTTTTTTCATTTGAAAAAGTTCGAATAACATCATCCAAGTTTAGAGATTTTACAAATTCACTTTCGATGCTCAAAATTCCAAAATTCTGTAGATAACGTTGTTATATTGAAGATCGTTACACGGGTTTTTAATATTTTAATCGAGAAAAATATCGTTTACCAGTACAATTGATACACATAATAAAAATATATTACGTAAGTAATAACTAGGGTTCGGGACTTCTTGCATTTGCATGTTTTTTTGTAGTGATCGTAGTCTGTTCTAAGTGAGCTATTAATTTGTTTTATGAAATAAAGAAATTAAATACTAAGTTTGATACTAAGTTTGAATTTGCATATTTTCGCATATTTTGTCATATTTTAAAAAAGCGCATATTTCAACAATTTTTAGCATATTTGGGCATATTTCACATTTTTATATTTTTATAAACTTAAAATTGTCGGGAAAAATCATAATTGGATGGTCGTAGTCTGTCATATCTAATACGTACGTCCGTTTACGATGATAGTCTCTTTATCTTTAATAATCAACTATTTTATCGATAATATCTACAATTGTATAGTGTGGTAAAACCTAATGAATCTCATACTCTTACAGGCTTATTACGAAACAGATGAACATGAAAACGATACACGATACAATGGAGACGAGTAACCCGTGTAAAAATTATTTTTATTATATTAAGTACCTACCTAATTTTTAGATTTTTATTTTATAATAATAATTAATAATATACCTTATGCGTTTTTTAAAAACAAAATAAAAAATTAGCTGCATATTTTAAAGCATATTTTGACGATTTTAACTACATATTTGCATGCATATTTCGATAATTTTAAGTGCAAGAAGTCCCGAACCCTAGTAATAACTTTTAACATTTAGAAAACTCAGTCACATTTAAGTCAACCATCATCTTATATATATTAAACAAAACATTATTTTTCTTATTTTCGTTTGTAGCAATTAATAATAAAGTCTTTGATAAAAAACTTAAAAACTGTTAAAATTAATTTGTAAAATCGTCTGTGAAATCTTTTGGATACCCGAGTCGGTCAAATCGGTACAATAGTTAAATTAATAATTTTTGTGTAACTTTATTTACATCAAACCAACGTACCTATGTATTTATTAATATAGAAATAAAAACGAGAACAGGTAAAAAAAAAAAAAAAATTGTAGAATATAAATTAATTTTCATAATATTTTAATATACGAGTAGTATATTTGCAATTTTCTTTTCGTCATTCGCCTCGAAAACATTATTTAAAACATGGTTAAATGTGAAAAATTTATAAATTTACTATTCGAAAAAGAAATTTTGTGGGCGTTAAATCCAAATAAAAATATATAGAAATATTTGTGTATACTCCTATATTGTTTAATTGAGGCCTTCAGCGCAATAACGGACAAATCCATTTTTATTCATATTGAGATATTCTACATAATATTTATTATATTAAAATTCAAAAACGATTTAGGTGCCACCATCAAGTAAACATTTAGTGATGGTGGCTTAGATCGTTTATGAATTGAAATGTGTAGTGTATAGTTGCTATTAATGTCATTATCTCAATTATTGCAAATTTGTGGATTAGTCCATTATTGCGCTGAAGGCCTCAATTTAGTAGTGAATTCAACAAAAATTCGATAGTTTGACCATTTATGTTTTCCCTCAATCAATTTGGCATATACTGTCTGAAAAGTATTCTATCGATGCCGGGTATAAGCTAACCGTCAACTTGGTGTGCAAGTATACTGATTTAAAATTTTTTCAATACAAAATAAAATCCAACAGTTAAATTTTTTCAAGAGCTTTCAGCAGAGCTTAATTTGCTTTTAGGTTAATCTGGTACTGTGTATACATATAGTATATATACAGGGCCGGATTTAAGGTTGTGGGAGCCCCAGGGCCCACATAAGATTAAAAGATAAGAATGTTTAGTTGACTTACATGCTTTAAAACTTAAATATTAAAATTAAATTACTGATGGATTATTCCCTCATCATGCTATTCATTTCTTATAACATCAATTTTGCTTATTAAACATAATTAATTCAGATTTAAAAACTTTTGGTCCAGGATTTCAATACGAAAAAGTGTTTACAGACAAGAAAAAGAAAAAAAGAAATAAACATCACTGTAAAATCAATACATTCCTCGCTTCGCTCAGAATCTAAAAATGTTAATACAATTAATAAGTAAATACAAGTAATCTTTAAAGTCATCTCTTTTAATTTTTTAATTTACTGCATAAAAACCATTGAATAAATAAAAACTTAAAAACTTAAAAAAAAAAAAATAGAATATTTTTTTGTAAATATCTAGAAAAATTAAAAAAGGTAATAATTTTGTGGGGGCCTCTTATTAATGGAATCTTGTGGGGGCCCCGGGGACTGGGCCCCGTGGGCCCCCCTAAATCCGGCCCTGTATATATATATTTTTTTTTTATTGAAACTTTGTGTACAATTAGTCTTGACAAGTATACTTAAATATATATATATATATAGTATACTTAAAGTGGCGTATATACGGGGGGATCCAGTGGTACTGAACCTCCCCAGGGAAAAAAACAACCAGATATATGTTCCTGCAGTATAGTTAAGTAATAAGTATAGTATATAATTAGTATGTAATGTTATTCTTATAATGGTTTATAAGTTACAGCTAAAAATAAAGTGCGATAAAAGCAATAGGTGTTAAATTGTATCTTTGAAATATAAACTTTATCATACAGAGAAACTGTCACAGATGACTGGGATTTATTTTATAAACTTATGTTTTATTATATAGAGCAAAATATAATATTAAATACAAGTAAATATTAAATTGAACTCCCTCATAACAATTTGAAAATATACCGTTATATATACTTTTATAAAAAAATGAATTATTGAATCATCTAATTATTATATATTTATTTATTTTTTATTATATATTATGATTACTGATTACATGAATAAAATGTTGGTCTATTTTATTATATTAACCATAAGGAATCTATGATATGATGTTGAAGTTTGGACCAGTACAAAGATTATCATTTATTAATAATGCTGTATAAAAAAATTATGAATAAAATGTATTGGCTACTTATACTTAAAAACTTATATTCAAGTTTTAAATATCATATAATATAAAATGATAATTCAAAAAAAAAAACTTATTTCATAGAAAAGGAGTAACATACCAATCAAGATGGTTATGGTTATTTTAAATAAAAAAAATAATAATTCAGATAAAATGGTTTCATAATAAACACATTGAATACATCAATTTTTTTTATTGATAAAATATACAAACAGTAACAATAACAACTCTTTGTTTATTCAAAAATCAACTAAATGATAAAGAAATAATCAAAATTATATAATTATAGTCTCTTGGTAAATTATAGAGATTTATATATTCTGTATGTGACTAGAATAATAATTAAAAAAAAAAAAAAAACATTTTAAATTATTTTTGAGGAATCACTTTCTTAAACAAATTTCACAAGATGAGTATCTAAGTATTTTTAAATAATACATGGTTTTTCAAATTTTCTAAATAATACTAAAGGAGATTCCAAGTTATATTTTATGTATACAATTTAATTATTATAAAAATATTTTTAAAAGTTAAATATACTTTATAACAAATTAATAAATAAATAATAAAAAAAAAAGAAAAAATACTGATTAATTTTAAGTATTAATTAACTAAAAAGTAGCACCATTGTGGAAGGAAACATCTTATAGTATGAGCAACATAATATCATTGTGTACCCTTAATTTGTTAGTCTTGTGTATTTGTCTTTATGTCTTATACATTATACTATACATGTCAAAAATCTTAATTCTAAATTAGTAAATAGCTAGATCAATAGTAAAAGGATATATTTAAAACATTTAAATAATTATAATAAGATATGTGAAAATATTTCTAATTGCTAATCTTATCACATATGAAACAGTGATTGAAAATTAAGGTAAAGTGATGATAAAAACATGCAAAAACTATAAAACTGTAATGTATAATAAGTGTTCAAAATACAAATTTTTTTCATGGAAAATCTTATTTAAATATATTTAGTTAAAAACTGCTGTTGATTTTTTTTGTCCGTATTCTATTGACATTACCTACTAGATTTTTGTTGACGTTGAATTTTACTACGTTTTGGTCTCTGAATGGGTATATCTTCAACAGATATAATAGGTTTTATTGGTAATGAATCAGAAGATGAATCAGATACAGAATCCTCCAATACTACTTTAGTATTTTTTTTTTTCACTTTTCTTATAACAGTTGTAGGCTCTTGTGGAACGTTTTCATTATCCAAATTACCTATTTGTTGTAAGACCATTGGAACTATTGGCAATCGTCCAACCTATTAAAGAAGTAAAAATATTTAGTTCATTAAACATGTAAACACAAACGTATATTATAAATTTTTGATATGGAACCTTTATAATTTAAAAAACTACATGATTGGATGAATAAAGCCATACTAAAATATATAGATCTCATTTTAAATTTTATAAAATATATTAACCTTATAATTGAAAATGAATACTAATAATGTATATAAATTTATTGTTTTTTTTTTTTTTTTTTATGGTGGAATAATATAAACATTTGATTTATTCACATAAAAACTTTTGATTGATATTTATGTTTTGATTTTAACATTTGGTATATTTATTATTTTTATTGTATTAGTGTTTAAATATAAAAAACTACTATATCTGTGGTTAATAATTTTAATCCAGAAGGATTTATCTGATCATCAAAACCATGGGAGGTTTCTGATAAGAAATTTATATTTAAATTTTATATTTTCAATGATAGCTAATATAATTTTTCTTTATTGATGATATAATTTTCAAAATAATTTTTTTTTAACTATTAATAGATATTTGGAAATGTCATATTTTCTTAATTTTTTATGGTAAAATATTGATAAAATTATTTTGATTGGACAAAATGTCTAGATACATAAAGGTTAGATTAAAGTTCCTTATATATATTAATATAAATTTTTTTAAAAAAGCAATTTTTATAAACATTTATTAATTATTTTTACAGAATGATCAAAATCACAAAAAATGGTTAAAATATATTTATGTGAAAAATTTAAAATATAAATAAGTTCTCAAGTTCACAAAATATTTCATCTTAAAAAACAGACATTTTAGTTTTTTATGTGTTTAACTAAATCTTCTCGTGTTAAAATTTTAAGTTTAATACACAAAATTTTACTCGAATAAGTATATAAAATAAGTAATAAAATAGCTTATTTTAAACGGAAGTTTTAATCATATTTTTTTAAAACCATATGATATTTGAAGATATTTTACTTTAATCTAAAATAATTAAAATTAATGTTCAAGTATAAAATTAAATGTATTCCTTCTATAAAAATAAATAAAGAACATAATTAAGTACACACAGACAGAAGAAATATATAAGTAAAGATATTAAATATTTACCGCTGTATGTTGAACTACAATCGCAGCAGTCATCTGAAATGTTTGTTTGGCAGTTGAAGCTAGAGCATTGTAAGTCCGTGATTTAACATTAACCAGAAATTCATCAATTTCCTATAAAAAATGATAATAATAATAATAATCATTATTTTTGAATTTATATGATCTTTAAAAATTAATTTTACCGTTTCTTTTTTCAATAAAGTTGGATGCACTAATTGTTTGTATATGATCGTTGAACCTTTTGTAAATGGGCAAGATATCCATAGGAGTACGATCAATTTAATATCATAATAAAATGGAAACCTATAGTCATATACATATAATTAAGTAAGTATGCATTTTATAAGATTCATTGTGGTTTTACATTATTGGTGTATGACTAATAAAATAAATTACCAAAATTCAAGAAATATATCGGTTAAACATTCAATGCAAATAAATGCGGCAAAAACTATCCAATACATCATCCATTTCACCTGTGTATAATAAATTAAAGACAAGTTAAAAATACAAAATATTTTTAGATTTGATGTCAGATCATTATTAACATCATCATCACATTGTATTGCACCATTAATTGTAAACAGTTTCAAACTGAAACTGATGTTAAAAAATATTTAAAAAAGGAAGTATTGTTTGTTAACATTATAATATTGCAATACATCAACCTAATAATAAGTCTCTTACATAATTTTTCACGTTTTTATTTTTCACAGTCTTGTATGATGCATAAGCAGGGTACATTACACCAAACAAAAGTCTATAAATATACGAAAAAAAATTGATATTACTGTAGTTCGTCAAGAATAAAAGACACAATTACTAAGATATTAACTCACGTTAATGCTTTACACACAGCTCCTGGAATCATGATTTGAAATTAATTTGTACGGACGACACTAAAAGATTTGAGATTATTATTCAACTACAAACAAAATCGTCCGTAGTCCGTTTTGCAAAGTAACATCGTTTAACAAAATAAAACAAAATTTAAAAAAAATTATGTAATTTTAAAATACGCTGTTACGCACAATTGTTATATTCATGGTTAATTTATTATTAACCATAGAGACATTATTAAGCTGAATTCGTCCTACATAACCATTTTTTATGTGTTTCAAGATTCTCTTACTATATAAGGTCACAAATTTTAAAAGTTAATGAACGGAACGCTACGTGCGCTCCACAATCCCACTTATAGGCACTAGAACATTTAGGTACTTGCTAGTTGTTACCACAACAATTTGTGCGAAGGAAAAATAATGTATTTCTTCTATCACATGCTACGGTTTGATAATGTTATCGTCATAATGCCATATGATTGATACGATGAAAAAAGGGTTTTAATTTATTTTTATTTTAAATGGGTAATATGATTGAATCACGAACAAAGTTTAATCTTTATTCTACGCGTTACTCATAATGGCCAATAAAATACTTAGATAATTAGATAATAATATTGTGAACAATCGTGAAATATTAGTAAGATATGTTATGAATTGATACCTATGTTACATCCCAACAGGTGAACTGTAACAACAAAAAAAAACAAAAATCGAAAATTTAAATTGTCTATAAATAAGTCAAAATATGTCAAAATACTTTAAAAACTTAACCATGAATAGAGAACGTCAATATAAAGATTTGGTAAAAATTTCAAGTTGTTGCGGTTTTTCGTTTTTGAGTTAGAGCATTTTAAAAAAACCGATATCATTTGACAGTCTAGAATATTATATATTATATTATATTTTACATGTAATTTTATGTCAATATTCGCTGTTCAAACGCTTATAAAAAAAATTTGTGCCTATGGATTTTAATAATTTTTTAATGACACTAAGAACTACTTCTGTGGAATTTTCTATTACATTAACAAGTATTTTGTAGGAGCCAAATTTTTTTATCACTGATTATAAAAATAAAATGTAAAAAAATCTAATATTTTAAATGCCTATAAGTGGCTTAAAAATCAATATAATATTTTGAAAAAAAATATGACATAAAGGAAATACCAATCTTAACAGCTGGTAGAAATTTCAAAAATCTTCGACTTATACTTTTTGAATTATAACAAATATTAAAAATCGTTCGAGAATAAATCGTTATTTAATGCAATTTCGTAAATATTTAAATTTCAAACAGTCTTAAAATTTTTTCCTCTAAGTCCGGAAGAAATTTTTTTAAAGATTTTTGAAGATTAACTTAAAAATAACCTAGTGTTAAAATGTTGAACCTTAAGTATGAACAGAAAAAATTTTATGAATTTTTATCTACAAAATAACTTGCAAATTATAGTGATTTTTACACATTTTATACAAATTTGAGCTTTAAGGGCTTATAAAAAAAATTTGAGTAAACCGATCACCGATATTTTTTAGTTACGATAAGTTTAACTTATTATAAACCTTGTATTCAATTTTCAAGAGTTTTCGGTCTGCCAATTAAATTTTATAGATGTTTAAAAACAAAAATTTTACAAAAATCGAAAATTTAAATTGTCTTTAAATAAGTCAAAATATATTAAAATAGTTTGAAAACTTAACCATGTATAGAAAACGTCAATATAAAGATTTGGTGAAAATTTCAAGTTATTGCGATTTTTGGTTTTTGAGTTAGAGCATTTTAAAAAAATGTAATTTGTAAAAACGTGATTTTACGTAAAATTTCCCGTTTTTTCGTAATTTTTTTATCGTTTTTTGCGATTTTTTTAAAAAGTGTTGAAAAGTTGGATTTTAGACTAGCCAAAGTACCATCTACATTCACTTTCCTTTCAGAAAAGTTGCTACATAAGCAAATCTAAGTATTTTTACTGCCAAAAAAGGTGTCGTCAGACACAAAAAAAAAAAAAAATAAAAAAAAACACACATCATTGTAAAACCAATAGATTACATCACTCCGTTCAGAATCTAATATGCAAAAAAAATTGGATATTTTATATTAAATAAATTACATCTTATAAACTACAAAAATGTACTATTATTTACAAATAATGGAATAAGTAATTATTATATTATTAAATTATATACATTCATAATTGAAAACATGAAGTATTAATTTTGGAACAAATACCAACATGAAATTACAAAATATGATCTCAGATTTTTAAAATAGAAACGAATGGTTGAGTGGAGTGACAAGATAAGCTAGAATAAGGAACGAATATGTGAGAGGTAGTGTTGGTGTAGCGTCAATTGTGGACAAGATGAGAGAAAATAGGCTGAGATGGTTTGGGCATGTGATGAGGCGAGAGGAAACGAATGCAGTAAGAGTGGTTATGGGGATGGACGTTGAAGGGAAAAGGGGAAGAGGAAGACCAAAAAAGTGATGGTTGGAGACTTTGGAGAATGACATGAGGGCTGTCGGTGTTTGCAGAGGAGATGAGATTGACCGAGTAAAGTGGAGGTGTAGGACAAGGGTGGCCGACCCTAAATAGTTGGGAGGAAGGCGAAGTAAAAGAAGAAGAAGAAGAAGAGAGATTTTTAAAATAGAAGTTTTTACGGTGGTCACATAGCATAGATTTATACTTAGAAAAACTTCATTGTATGTCACAAGATATAATTAGCGCATGTTCAAGACAATATATGTCTTCAGGTAACAATTTTACAATAACTTTATTTTCGTCACTTATTTATTCACTAAATATTTCACTTATTGTTTTAATTTGAAAATATCCAAGATTTTTGAATAATACTTGCGATAGTTTAAATTATATTTTATAAAATAACAGGATAACTCACTTATCACCTTATAACACATATTTATGTACCTACATAATGAGTCATGTTAACATATCCCCTTTTACACATATTATAATTATGTGCATAATGAGTCAGGTTGACTTACCCCCTTATGCACAACAGATAAACTGACTTAACTCGTTTTTTCAGAATAATATGACACTAGCAATATTATTATTTTAACTATCGAAGTCAAACTAATATAGTAAAATATTTTTGTATCTTTTTGCTAACAACCAAGGGCGCCCGCAAGTGAAAATTCAGGGGGGGACAGCCTTAATTTTTATTAATAATCAAACACTTTTATACTAATTAAATACTTTTATTAACTAATTGAACACGAATTGCAATTTTCTTTTATTTTTCCCAAATTCATCAACAACTTTTTCAGCTAAATGAAATTCATTTGATGTAATTATTTTAACTAACAGGAAAGCTAGAGGGGAATTGTCCCTCCTGCCTCTCCTCGTGGGCGCCCTTGCTAACAACACTGATTTTAAAATGGCTTCAATACACAAAAATAGATCTTGGTCTTTTACAATACAAGGATACCCTAGATATTTTAAAATCATTTCAATCTATTCGACTATTAAAACAAGGACAAGCCCGTGCTTCATTTATTCCTCGTCAAAGTTACACAAAACCATTACCAATAACTGAAGCAATGAAAAAGGATTTATTGTCATTACTTCAGTTTATTCCTGTGATTTTTCATGATTATTATAAAAACTTATTGATTGATAAAACCCAAAGAGATGAAATAGATTTGGCTGATGAAGAAATTGTAGAAGACTGAATAAAAGTTAAATTAATATTATTTTATATTTTGTTATAGTTAAGTAATTATATTTCAAAAAAATTGTGTTATTTAAGCAATATTTAAGCAATATTTATTTAATGAATATATTTTATTTTTATGTATTTTTTTTTTTTTTTTTTTATTAAGAGTTGACAAAAAATTGAAGAAAACTGAAAATAAGTTATATTAATATTATTTTATATGATATATGATATATATGTGATACCATTATACATTGTATGATTTTTGGGGATGTGATTTCTGTTGGAACCAGGTGATGACATGTTGTAGTGAGGTAATTTGAATTGTTTACACAACGAGCAGCTTTAAAATTGGCGGTGTGAGCACCGGAACATAAGGCGCACTTTGCTGATAGATCATGTGACTTACTGCAATCTTGAGTGAGATGATCCTGGCCACATTTAACGCAGCGAAGGATTTGAACACATTAAATTGGCGATATCTTTAATGAAAATCGGAGGTGATTTACGAGTATATAGTGTGGAGGTGATTCCACCGCGGAAGTTGGGTTGATCACAACCTCGTCTAGTGTAGAAGAAAGGACTGTAACCGGAGAAGGGCTGAATACATTCGATCGAAGGGGCTGAATCCTCCGAGAGCGTGGCATATCTGTTAGGCGTAACAAATATTTTGAATTTGTTTTTGGCGTCTTTAGGAGACAACGAAGGTGATGACGATGAGGATAAGTTTCGTTTGATTTGCATATTAATGCAGTCCATGTTCGGTTTTTATATAATAATAAATATGACTTGTAATGAGCAGTTAACATTCAAAGTAAGGCATGGCTAAAACGCGATAACATAGACAAGTATTCGCGATAACGAGTGCTACGCGTGTGTACGCTGTGGCGTTCGGTACTGCACTACATGGCAGAATATTAATGGTACACCTTTCAAATTATACAACAACAGTTTGATCCCACATAACATAGACATATTAATTAAATATTTAATAAATATAAAAAAAAATTAAAACATTTGATAAATGTTCAATATCCATTGCTTATATATTTTTAAACATCGAATTAAGTACCTATTAGATATTTATAGTTATACATTTTTATTTATTTTTAAATATTTGTTTTCGAATATTAATAAATTCTTTTTAATTATTTAAGTTCAACATGAAAAATCAAATATATATATTCAATGTTGTATACAATTTTTATTTTAAATATTAAAATTCTAATCATACATAAATATAGATTCAATTGTTATGATTGACGAATGCTGTGTAGAATATTAATGTTTTGAATCTAATTATCTGCTCAGTTACTGCCTAAATTCCGTAAGGATGAAAGTAAACACTTAAAATATAAGTATCGTAGTATTATAATTTATAGTATATTACTGATTATTTATGTTGATGTATTTCATTTTTTTTTCCGGCTTTACATTCCATAAGGAAACTTTACCGCCAAAACTATCTCCTTCCATTTTTCTGTATCATATTTATATTTTGTTTATCTGTTTCAACTTTTTTGGTTCCCTTATTCCATAACTCACTTGTGTTGTCTTTCCATCTTCTTCAAAGTCCCTTGGTCTCCTCCTTTCTTAAGTCCAAGTCATTATTTTTTTTATCACGCATTGTATTCTTATAATTTTAATAAATTGTATAATATTTTCCTTTCCGTATAAGTTTTCTAGTAATTATTAATTAATTAAATATATTATGTTTCTTACAAAATTTGGTAGGTATTACTTATATTATATTTTGAGTATTTTTTGTAATATAAGAAAACAACATTTTCTATACATCTTGTAATTTATTTTTTTATTTTTTTTATTTAGAAATTAATCTAAGTCAAGAATTTAAAATAAAATAATTATCAGTGTATACTGGTATATACTCCCAACTCTTAAATTATGATAAAATTAAAGTACTATTGTAAAATGTGCTGATATTTTATAAATTTAACTTCAATTATAGATGAATAAAAAATATTTTTTCAAACATTTACAGGTTGTGTGATTAATTTAATACGTTATTTTGCTTATCTCCCACTTCCTTCTGTACATGGAACTACAAGAGCAACTATTTGTGCATAGACAGTTGAATTTAGAGTTGAACTTGAAAATCATGGCACGAAATTTATCACAATTTCACTAGGTAACAATATTTTTTAGTTGCAATATAATACGTAGATACAACTTTAACCGGTAATTTTATCTTTATTCTACATTATGAAGATCAACAATGATTAATCGATTTCAGACAAATGTATGAACACATGGACAGTGATCAGTTATTGTTCACCATTAATGTCTATCAGAATTATTTAAATACCATTAATACATATATTTAACAACCGGAAATATCTAATCCGAGCAATTATCAAATTGCAGTAAAGTGCAATACAGTTAAGTGGATAACACACTTTGAACAGCACAACCAAAAGCCGAAAATAACATACCAGAATTATGCTGATATACCTAAGATATATTTTACTATGGTTAGGATACTATCCACATTTCGTTCGAACCATGATATATGGCTACTCCTGTTTAAAAATCAATGTATAAATTGAGAAGTACATAAATTAAAAAGTTAGTCCAAGTTAGAATAAGGTACATATTGAACAACAATTAATTAAATAATTATTACTACCATATATTAGTTATACATATAAAATAATTACACAAAATCAAAGATAAATTTAGAATAATGTTCCAAAATAACGTCGATTATAATTTTATAAAATTCAGTTTAATATAAGTATTTACACAAGAGAATTTGATTTGGTACTCGTGTAGTGAGCTAGCTACCACAATTTTATTAATGGAATACCTGTTAACGGTAAATTGTGAAATTAATTATTATTTCTGATAATGAATCAGAAAACATAATTTAAAAAATGATTGAAATATTTGATTTTCATATTATGATATTTTTCATTTCATTTTCTTATTGATGAATTTATGGATATTTTTAAATTTTTATTTAGTTTTGTTATAGGAAATCTGTAATTTGAGATACCGAAAAAAATTAAAATTAAATTAATTCTTTTTTTTATTTTTTTTATTTACATATTTTGATAAAAATGGTAAACGTAATAATAATTTATAATTAAACAAATTTGTGGAATTAGCTTGGTGTATCAAATTTCATTTCACGATGGTTGACTGGGATAATCAGTGAAAAAATGTAGTATTTGCAATGTTAGATAAACGTAAAACAATGAAAAATCCTATTGAGATTGTTCAAATTACTGAATCGCTATTTCAGGACAAAAGAAAATATAATATTAACAATAGAGATATAAAACCAAAAGTAGATGATCAATCAAGTGATACTGACAATATAAATAAATGATCATTAAACTCAACAAAATTATGGTATTAGTATTTAAGGCTCATGGATTATTGGTACCAGTTGTAAATCTGTAAATAGGTTTCTGAAAAAACAATGTTTTAAACAAGGGAAAAATAACAAAGAAACTTTTACATCAATAATGCAAAATAAATTAATTAGGGACAACCATTTATTTAGATTAATAGCGTTAGCATAGTACCTTATAAGATATAAGTCATCATCAAAAAACTTTATTATTCAAAGTTTTTTGATAATTCTATAACAGTTACATTTATATTAATTATTGAATACATATGGAGATATCTCAAAACTAAATATGAAATAAAAATCAAGAAGAAAAATATTGTTAAAATATTTAGACAGCTAACTAAAAGATGGCACTCTGTTAATATAGCATACAATTTATTGGAATTTTTTGAGTTGACTTATTACTTATGCCATATAAGGTATATCAATATATACTATTTTGAAATATTTGGCATTAAAGGTCATATAAAATATATTTTTGATAGTTGACATTTCATGGTAGGTAACAAGTTACATACATTTAGTTTTTGGGTAAGTACTATACTAGTATATCATAGCTTTTTAAATAAATCATTAATTTACATTTATTCATTTTTATAAATTTTTTAGGTGTAAAATTATTTGTATTTTTTAATTTTAAAATTATTACCCTCTTCAGTGAACTTTTTGAGTAACAAATAATTATTTATATTAAAATGTTTGAATTTAAATAATGGTGTTAATCACAATAAAATAATTAACACTAAAATTATTAAAATTATCACAATAAAATAATAATTTAAAATATTTTCATACATTTTGATACCAATATTTAATTAGTAGTTTTCAAAGAACAATATTTGAAATTAAGAAACATTCTATAAAATCAATAAATATTTTGAAATAATGAAGTTTATTAAAAAAAAAAAAAAGTTATATTTTTAAATATTATTATTATAAAAAAATATGTATAAATAAATAACAACATAAAATATGTATGTTAAATACATGACTTAATTTTTAATGTAAACTACAAAAACAATTTTTATTACAATTTAAATCCAATAAAAAATAAAATTTTAAGATTTTTAATGCAATTAATTAAATAACATCTGATTTTATAAGTTAATGTTATAGCTTTTTAAATTTGATTCATCATTAATTTTATTAGGATAATCTTCACCACCATAATCTATACTATTATTATCAAATGGTTCATTATTGGAACGGGTATAACTAGTAATGGCCACCAATAAAATAACAATAATTAATATACAAATAATTATTACAATGAAAATTCTAGTTATATTACCTTCTCCTCTATTATTTAAACTGAAACAAAAAAAAAAAATCATAATTCATATAATGTTAGAATCAGTAATTTGTATATATATATATATATATATATATATATAGTTAATGTGAAGTTTCTTTTATAAAAATTATTATTTATTTTTAATAAGTTTTTAGTTATAAAATAACAAAACCAATATAGTTTTTTAATAATATTCAACAAAATATAATACAGAGAAATCTGTTTAAAACTAATCTTTAATATTTTTAAAACCTTTTTTGGATAAATATATATAATTAATAATTATTTTGTGGACATATTGATATGACAATATTCAGTTTGGAACAAGCTTGTTTCTATAATAGAATATATTTTTAATTCTATCAAATACCGTTTTTAGCCTTTTTCACCATTTTATTTTAACTATAGATATTATAATATCTAGAGGTTTTGAATTTTTTTAATACATTTTATTTAAAATTATTAATCATGCTATTTATCTGTATTTTTGTCAATCATTTGACAATATTTATTTATTTTTAATATAATTTTAAGGGACTTAATCATTAAGTATTAAATAGAAAAACTTTTACTGTACATAATATATAATATAATAAATACTAGTACATTATTAATTACAATGTTAAATGTTTTTTTTTTTTTGTCGAAGAATTATATAAAAATAACTAATTATTTAAAAAATTAAAAATGTTATATTATACATTTTTGGTATACTGAAATCCATGACAAATATTGTCAAATGCAGCTTGATATTCCTAAATCTTTATATTGCCATACTTTTGAAAGTTTCAAATACAAATATTATAATACAATTATAAAATAATATTATAAATTAATTTGTTTAATTTTTTAATTTTATAGTTCCATAAAATATTTTATTATAAAAAGTTTTGTCAAATAAAGGTTCCAATATATTTAAATAGATTAAAAATAAACAATTTATTATAAATATACTTGCCCACAAAAATACTGTGAAAGCCGATGGTAACTCAAAGACCAAGATTGTTTGTTGAATTTTTTAGGTCTATATTTTCCACTAGGATCCTGCTGTTCTTCATCATTATTTATTAATAATGGAGTGGTGGACATTACTGTGTGTCTATTACTTAAATCTGAACCTTGTGCAGTTGCCATATTAACAGATAAACATTGTTGTTGTTGTTGCTGTTGGTGGTGATAGTACTGTTGCTGCTGTGGTGTAAATACAGAATCTACACCTAAAAAAAAATAGTAAAACCTATTTATTCTCTTTATCTGTTTAATATATAAACTTATTTAAAAAATAATGCTGCAACTTAATAATAAATACTAAATATTTTCTTTTAATAAATATTGTAATAAGAAAAAAATTTAAAGTTTAATATATTGAACAGTTTGACTACTTTATACAATTCTAACATATCTTTGTTTTTGCCAGATTAGCTTAAATATTGAATAAATTATTGTGCAATGGGGAGAGAAATTTCATGATGTCTTTGGTTTATTCATCATATATGTACAATAGCAGTTGACATATTATCATCTATGCACGAGAAACTTAACATCTAAATAATATTAAGTATTCGATTATGTTTGAATGAGTCATCTCCTCTGTAATTTGGATCATCATTATTAGATTCGGGAAAACTTATCAAGTGTAAACACAAAAATCACTATTCAGCATTAAAGCAATGAATATCAATGTTGTTTATCACATGTGTCCCATTTTATTAATATACACGTTACAAAATTGATGAGCTCTTGGAGTTAAAGCTTGAGCATAGTTCTAGTTAGTTATATCTAAAGGGATCCATTAGATAATTATATTGGCAGACATTTGCTAATATTTAAAAAAAAAGTGAAAATCATGTTACAAAATCAAGAGTATAATAAAAAACAATATCATGAATATAAAAATTAATTATTTAAAACAATTTATTTGTACAATATATTTGTGCAGTAATTAAATTTAAATATTTCTTTATTCAAAATTTGTTAAAGTGTAAAAATATAATAAGAGTAGCAAATGAAAAAAAAAAAAATTATAAAATACACCCTATTAATATTTTTAACTCAAGTTTATCCTAAAATTATAAATTAAGAATTTTTTTAAATTATCATACTAAAATAGTCTACATACTTTTACTTTAAATTTTATATCTTATATTACATACCATAGTTATTGTTGAAATGCCGTTGATGAATTGGTTGGTATGTTTGATGTGTATTACTACGATGATTAATAGTTGCTAAATCTGATGAGTGAACTAATTCAGAATTATTATGGTTATAAAAACCACCTATACTATTAGGTGACTGAATTGTTTGATCTAAGATCAATGGAGATGTATTGTTTGGAACAGTAATGATTTGTTCTTTAATTTCAAATGTAGACTGATTTTCAAACTTTTCGTCTGCTGTTTCTTCATAATCATCTTGATCTTCAAGTAAATATTTTTCAAGATTTTCCACCTATTGAAAAAAAAAAAATGAATTCATTTTATAAATCTAAATTTATACAAATATGTAATTTCTTACATTTCCATTCGTAATCAAAGCTTGGCCCCACCAATTACCATGATCCAATAAATATTTGTACAACTGTGAAGCGACTGGTGATAATTCATTAGAATCAACTCCAGTAACATAATTTGAATCTTGTGATTGATCTTGTTGCTCTTGCAACCATAATGACCGAGCACAGGAAGGGCATTTTAACATATTACCACATTTTAGTTGCTTTTTAACATATACAGCTAAACAATGCGCATGTACTATATCTGAAAATTAATTTTAATATAAAATAACTACATTCACATTAAAATATATTTAACAATTTACATTTGTATAATTAATTTAATTTTAATATAAAAAAATAATTTTAGTAATACTATGGTACACAGCAAATTTAGTAAATACTTAATATTATGATTAAATTTCAACTAATTTATTTTTCAATAAATTAATAGTAAATACAAAATTACTATAAAGATTTAAGTTAATATCATAAAATTTGAAACTAAAAAAAAAATGAATATCATTTTTCAATAAATAATATTTTTGAAATAATTAATTAGTAGTAATAGTTACGGAAAAAATATATTATTGTTAAAACTAGAAACAGGTGATTTGAAGAGTAGTATATACATCAAATCCTAATATAAAATTTCATAAAATTGTAATAGGTAATTATTATAAATTTGATTCAAAAATATTTCAGTAATATACAATTGATTAGAAGGTCTATACTCACGATAGCATAATAAACGAATAGCATTTTTTTTATTGTTGAAGTTAGTCGATATATTTTCTATATCTTTTTGTACTATGGCAAACTGTTTATGGCAAACAGCACACAATGCAGAAGCTGATACAGTTGATGATGATGCACTACCGCTAGCCTCTTTCAACCAGGTAGTATAAGATTTGACTACACACTAAAACAGATTCATTATGGATTGAATGTTTAGAAACTGAAACAATGTTATATTATTTGATGTTTATAATTACAGTGGCGTGGTTGTTGACAATGCAATGCTCACAGACATTGACACAATGATGAAAACAAAAATGACTAGTAGTCTTACGTTTTGGACATTTACAAAGGCCCATCACTGAGGAATATATCACGAGTGTATAATAGCCGTACAGGTAATGGTACTTAACTATGTCCGTTTGTAATTGGCAAAAAAATTCTTATAGTTATTAGTATCAAGAAATAAACGTAGTACTCTACAACGGTGTAATGATGACGATAATAATAATAACAATAAAAGTGATGTCGAAAAACCTATATAAAAACTGTGATTTTAAGCAGGTGCAGAACATATGTGGAAAAGGAATGAAATGATGTACTATGTTATCATTCAACTAGAATCGATCGAAACGAAATGAAAAATTTTTCCGGTAAATACTGTTCGTTTGCCTAATCGGAGAAGGCTGACGCTGTTCGATGATCAATAGGCGTTCGTTCGGTACACTGATTAATGACGGGTCATGATAACGACAAGAATTAATACGAAATCGTCACCGAATGATAACATCAAAATGTATCTGTATTTCGACCAAGCCCGATAACGGACGTAATCATGACATAGAATACAAATTAAATGTGTGCGTGTGCATAATATAAATTTCATAGACCTGATGTCGTTTGAATGTGCAACGTGCATTGACATAATATATTATGTTTATTTATATTAAGTCAATGGTAACGTGTGATCATAACGTTGGTCGTCGTCATCATATTTAGACGTAGCTGTGGACAGCATAATTCGAATGCACTCAATGGGCTGTTTGCTTTCCCTTTTTAGGATTCCTTGGTCGTTCATTGAATGAAAAATACGATATGTTTCTCAAATTAAATAATACGATCATCGAGGGCTTGTGCTAAAAACACGCAACTTTATTGATAATTGCTACAACAATTAAACTTTGCTAGACCAATTCGATGTTTACCTTTCTTTCACCTTCTGTTGGTGTAGAACATAATATTCTTTAAATCCTTAGTAAAAATATTACGATTTTAACTTGAAGCTGATATCTAATATAAATTTTCAACACAATATTGGATTCTTAACCAAAGCAAATTTGTTTCTGTATAATCACTTTTTTTTTTAACATTTTGATAAATAATTTCATATTTTCTTACTTTTTAGTATTAACAAATGTTGTTTTAGCCCTCAATAAACTATATTACTACATGCACATTTATGTGGTATTTATAAGAACTTAAATGAAGTTATTCAAATCATTGGTTTTTCTATATATCTTCTCACATGTTTATTACTCAAGTGTTGATAGACAATCAATAATTAGAACAGTCATAGTTGGAGAAGTGTCACTAAATTTGTAATTATTTGACAATTTTAATTCTTACTTTTAAATTAATTTAAACTATAATTATTATTTCAATATAAATATAATTTTGCATATCGCACAATTATAATAACCAAGGTTTGGGACTTCCAGTTTTTTAAATTTTATTTGTTAATGATAGGAAAAATTAAAAATTATAATTTTCATTTACATAAATACATTTTTTATTTTTATGTGTCTTATCCTTGTTGTTGCACTGAATAATTAAATGTTTCATCAAGTTTTCATATGTAAATACTTTCTGATTACAAAATAAACTCAGAAACATAAAAATAAGCACTTTCCTGTAAATCTATGAAATATGTAAAAAATATACATAGTATCAAGAAATTAATTTATTTCGCACTCTGTTATATTTTATAATAAAAAAAAAGTATGAAAATGTTTAAAGTCCTAAACCCTGATAAAAACACTATATCCTTTTAGTTGACAATAAATGTAACAATATATCAGTGTATTTTAATGCAATAAAAACAACATTTAACGTATTAGGAATAGCACTTAGTTAAGAGTATTAAAATAACATCTACTAAAAAAATTAAATTTATAAAGGAAAAAATGAATTCCTAATGCTAAAATAAAGGTTATAAAAATATAATTTTCTTTTCTTTATAAGTATATTAGCAAAATAAATAAATTTTCAATTATAAATAAAAGTTACATGAATATTTGTAATTTATTGATCAACAAACATGAACATTATTTTAAATTAAATAATTTAACAAATAATTGCTTAATTATTAGTTGATTCATGGATAGTTTTAATGTTATTGTATTTTTTATAATACTAGTTATTCTGATAGATTTCAATGTGTAAAATCAAGACATCTATTATAAAATGAGTAGTAATATACAACACATAAAAAAATAATAGATTAAGTATATATATATATATATTCATATTTCTTATCATATATTTAAAATTGAGAGCCACAAAATTATCAGAACAAAATCTATTTTAATAGCATGGTAGGAAAATATGTTTATAATATATACAGTTTTAATAACATGCTTTTTATCTAGTTGCATATATTAATTTCTTGAAGTAGCTTATAATGATTTAACTCATATTGAATTGCAAATTCGATACTAGGTACCAAGTAGTGATTGGTTGAATGGCTACCGCTAAAATGAGAAAATATAATGTCCTTTTACGCTTGTATTCAATC
Source organism: Sipha maydis (assembly GCA_034509805.1). NCBI lineage: Eukaryota > Metazoa > Arthropoda > Insecta > Hemiptera > Aphididae > Sipha > Sipha maydis. The sequence goes on from JASXSY010001156.1 coordinate 335,376, forward strand.
ATTACAACAGGTTGGCTTCCATTTGAAATAGTCGCTACTGAATTCAATTGCCATCTCATCGAAAATAACTAAATAATTAAAAAAATATAATCAAAACAAAATATTTATTGTAAAATAATTAATAATTGATGCAGATTAATGGAATATTAAACCATAGTAGAAGAAATAACTCATTAATTGAGACTTTGGTATATAAACTAATAAAACTAAATTAATGAATAGAAAAAACAGAAATCTTCTAATAAATGAATTTAGAGTGCGGTCAAAAATAAGTACAGAAGTTTTGATAACTATAATAGAATGTCAAAAAAAAAAAAACTTTTATTACAATCACTAAATGAAATTTGTAATGTATTGAAAAATGTATCACATATTACAGTAATAGTAAAAATATGGCCATGAATACAAATAATTGAGCAAGTTTTTAAAAAAATGTAATTTTTTAGCAAGAAAAAACTATAGAAAAACAAGATTTCAGTATGAAGTGTTTAAATATTTATTTACCAAACTGAATTTTATCTTTCCAAAATTCAAACTAGAAAATCAAAATTATTAAGTGCATTTGAATATTATGATAATATGCATATATGAAATATATTTTTATTTTATGAAATAATAATAATAATAAATAACATTTTAACCATACCATAAACATATTTTTATAAACAATCCTAAATCTATAAAAATCATAAGATTATATTTTTTATGACTTTTAAAACTGAAAATGCATTAAAATTTAAACCATGGATACTCAATTAGTATGTACCAATAATAACTCAAGTCCCAAACAAGTAAACTTCAATTTTATAAAAAATAAACATTAATAATTACCAAAAAATATACAAATGCAACACTAATGTATAGTAAGGCAATAAAAAATGCAGTTTCACCCAAAAGTAATCCAACTGGAATACAGCTAACTATTCTGTAATAATTAAAAATGTTTTTATATTATATTTATATTAGTAAAATATATAGAACCAGAATTTCATTTAAAACATACCCAAAATACTTATATCCTGAATAGGCAGTAAGATCAAGAGTCCGCAATGAACTTTGTATGTTTGTAACAAACAGTGCTAACATTTCCATAGCAACAATTATAACCTCCCAAGCAAGAACACGAGAAGCTTGTACACTTAACAGTTCTGGACTGAATTGCCCATGTTTGCCAAGTATGAGTCCCAAAAATAGTAAATATCTATATAACAATAAATGATTCAATGATGGTAAAGTTATTATATTTAACATAAAAGTAGTCTTACGTTACAAATGCTACAGTAGGTATATAAAGATCAGGTGCATTAACATCAGTCTTAGGCCTTGCTCTTCGACGATCTACAGTTTGGTCACCTGTTGCTTCTAACATGATTGACCAATCCTAAAATAAGAATAAATTAAAAGTTAAATTGTTTTACGTTTTTGTATTTTAAATAAGTTAAACAGTGTCTAATTATTTTGAAATAAAAATGTATAAAATATTTAAATTTATATCAACTTACAGTATGAACAAATGGAAATACTAATATACCAAGCTTGGAGATTACATAACGATTATCAACAGCAAAATAATGTTTTATTTGGGCGGTAATACCACTAGTATATTTGCCAACATTTTCATCTACAACTTGTCCCAACATTTTCTGACCATAACGTACAGTGGCTCCGGCTAGTATAGGATTACTTCCAAATGCATCAACTAAATTATTTGATGGGATAAACATAGTTGACTGAGGCTGTTGAGAACTTGGACCTAAAATTATAATATTAATTCATGTTATTAAGCCAATTTTGTTTTAAATATAATTAAATAGATGAGACATACAAAATATTAGAAACTTTAATAATCAGTTAAATTTAAAAAAATTAAATATTATATATAAAAAATTATATTAAATTAAGTATAATATGAATAATATTTACATAAATACTATTATACTATGTATATTAAAGTTATAAATAAAAAAATTAATCAAAAATCAATCTAAAAATGTATTAATTTTGCTCTAAACAAACAAAAAATAAATTTAAATGTCTTTTAAAAATAAAAACAAACATGGGATGCATAAGGCCATTGTAAAATTCTGTTAATATAAAATGTATTTGATGACAGATCTTTGATATATTTGCAAGATAAAAGTCACAGTATTTATCATTGTTTTCAATAAGAAAAAATAAATAATTGTTAAAGACTATTTATACTTTATTTTATTATTAAAGATAATACTTCATGTATAATATACATGATATATTTTGTACTTTAAATATTTTGGTATAACTTAAAAATGAACATATATATTTTTGTTCAAAGAAACTAGTTAAAATACGAAAACAATTATAAATAATATTTCTAAAGAAATGGAAATATGTTTGGACAAGAAAACATCATTTGATTATGATACATATCCTATGACTAATCCTAGTTGGATATTTCAATATTACAAAAATGTATAACATATACATTGACGTACTTAGTATTTATGATCATTTTTGTATCAATAGTAAGTTGTGAAATACTTTGCCAGATTGGAAATTAGTGTTAATAATTATCTTTGGTAAAAAAAAAATATATCTAATGATACATACTTGGTGAATAGTGCTGTTGATGATTTGCACTGTCCATAGGCACCGATCCACCATACCCAAATTCAGTGTTTCCATACCCTTGCTGTGGTTTTGATGGAACTGATGTAAAATCATTGTAGTAGAATTGTTGTTGGGGTGAAACTGCTTGTGAATCAGACTGCTGGTACATTCCTGGCTGTACATAGTTATACTGAGCTTGTTGTTGCATTGGCACGTTGTTTACATCTAATCCAGGAGTTTCCATGGGTCGCCTCGTGAGACGTCTACTACTAGTGTTGCCTGGCATAGCTAGTTATAAAAGAAATCACATACAACTCATTATTATAGATTTAATACTCACTGACGGGCTACTTACTATTGAAAGTATTTTCGTTATAACTTATCTTAATTAGTGTATTTGATTTTCAAATAGTTGGTTAGCACCAATTTTCAACAACAATCAAACTGTTCAAAATCACGACCATAAAAAAAGACATAAACGTAAAAAATATTGAAGTGCTGAACAACGTTCTGTGGACGATTAATGTATATGTTCAGCATTTTCGCATTATCACTATACACGTTCCAGTGGCCGCGTAAACGCTAAAAAAACCATAAAATGGTTGATAACAGATAATCATTTGTTGATAACGAAAATCGCTACTCTAATGAATTATTTAAATTATTATTAATTAATGGTTAGTTGCGAAGTTATTATGTCATGTACTACGTACCAGCACGCTACAGATATACTACAACATTACAATTAAATTACGATCACAGACATTTATAGACGAATATGTCATTGACTATCATCGGAAGCTGGAAAGCTCTATAGCAAACTGAAATCGAGCATCTATTCTATACATTTTAAAAAATCGAATAAATTATTCTATGATTTGGATTCTGATACAGTAGATCTGTTTCGATTGTAAATCAACCTATATTCAATAATCAAACTTGAATTCATCTAAACACGATTTCATTTTTAACTTATTTCAAAATAATCAAATGAGCTAGATACTGCCCCTTAAAAAATAGTGATACATCGACATACGCAACGCTTAGAGTTAATTATTACCTACGAACCATGCAATAAACACGTACATGATGATGTAAAATTTTATCACGCAACGAATGATAAGCATGAATTGGTATTGCGATCATGCGAAAAATTAAAAAAATATATTTAATCTACCTATATATGTTTTTACGGGATTACAATATGGATCGGATTATCATGATTGAAAATAAAAAATTATTGAAGATCCATAATAATTATGGTCAATTAACAATTATTGTGATGCTCAAATAAATATATCGTAGTAGGTGACACAGTAGAGATGGTTGTATTCCGTAGTGGCGGGGTGAGGTAATGAAAGGATGAAGGCGGTTATCACTGCAGCGATGGCTCATTCGGCGGCGACGAGGTGGCGGTGGTTGCGATTGCAGCGATGGCTGATACGCCGACAGTGTAGTGGGAGCAGAAGGGAGGTGGTGGCGTCCAACAGTTACATCACTGCAGACGACGTTGCAGTTGAGAATAAATGTTCACCAATGATTACGATAAAGTTGTCTTGGAATAATTTAAACCGTGATAGGCGTTTGTCGTCGTCCACGGTGAAGTGACTAAGGTATTCTCGCGAGACATCGAGTTATGTTGGTCACACCGTTGGAGCGGGACAACGGCGTCGGCTACTCGGCGCTATACGGTTACACACCGACACCATCAATCTCTACGGAGGTTTGTTTTGTTTGGAGCGTCGTCATTCGTTGATCAAGGTTATGTTGTTCCGTTGACGTTCGAACGACGCACGAGTACCGTTTGTAGTTTGTTGCTTGGATCAGTTTACGCGGCAACATTTCCGATCAATCTTCGTTAGCAGTCTCCGGTTTCCGTCGGTTCGGTAAGCATATTTTACTTTTTCTATCGATTTCGTTCGGACATCGGACGTATACAACGCGTATACAACGGTCGATCGGCCATTACCATCGGTTATCGTATGTACGGCATATGCGATCAATCGGCATTTACTGTTATTCGTTTCATGTTTCTGTCTGCATCGGATTTCGGTCGCTATTGTACCGCAACACGCTGATTTACGTATCAGTTAGTGCGTCGATCTACCATTTTTTTTTTAACTTCTCTATTGTGTCGTTCTCAGACAAACAAATATATATTATCAAATATAATCAAAATGTGTAAGACGCGTTGATAACGGCGTCTGTAGACGAGCAGTTGCCGCGGCACTACTGTATTACTTATTATTCAATGTAATTGATTCCCTACACCAGTGCTTCTTTTTTTTTTGTCATAGTGTCTCTTAATGTTAAACTGTCAAAGCTCTCTTAATCAGAAATCATTATTTTTTCTTCATTTTATATTAAAATTATATGTAATATTTTACACAGATTAATTATCAATATGTATAGTAAATTAATGTATTTTATTATACATTTGAGATAATTTTATTATAGTCTTAAAATATATACTTATATAAATATAAATAATTATATTAACATGTTGAGCTCCACTAGTATTATCAGCGCATAAACCTTGTCACCGTGTCAAAAATACATCCAGTTGACTATGTGTCGACACCAGTGACCCACGGGCAACTACATACTTTATCCTATGTTTGTTATTATAATAACTTATTTTTATTTAAAAATTAAATAGTTTATCTTATCTATATATATATATATATATATATATATATATATATATTTATATATGATTGTTAAATAATGAATTAAAAGAGTATAGGTGAATCTAATATTAATAATAATTGTACTGCTTGTAATAGCTTATAATATGTATAATAATTTTATAGTTTTCCAGTCATTCTATACACTGTAGAAATAAGCTGTATATGTCAGAAAATGCTTTGTATTAAATGTTTTAAGTTATTTTAAAATTAATTACATCGAGTAACAATAATTTATTGACATTTGATGATGTCGTCATTTTGGGAATAAAATAAATACTATCACTAAAAATAAACAAAATTAAATATAATTATATCTTTTGCTTCTTGACATAGTACCTGATCGCTTACAATACATTTCAAAACGATAAGTCTTTGCTAGTTAAAATTGAACGGCTGAGTAGAAAAAGGATAATATTCTTTAACACCCAATTTTTGGAAAATTAAAAAACACTTTATTTCGTTCATTTTTATTTGAATGTTAATTTTATTTATTCAAAAAATACTTGTTTGTATCTAACCCTTAATCTCCCAATATATGGTATCATAATAATTTTTTATATATATATATAAAAAAGTTATAAAGTGCTAGAATATTATTCGTTTTCTACTCACTGTAATAATAAGGTCTTAAAATAATTTTAAAACAATTTTATTCTAAATAAAAGATTTTATTTAGTACAAAAGTATTTTAAAGTATTGTGTAACTGATGGATATTAATTGATTTTAATTTTTTTTTCGAGTATGTGAATTAATCATAATTTAATCTAAAAACTAAAAAATAATATTTAAATTTTTGTTTTCCATTAAAAAATGTCTCAATTAATTAGATATAAAAATCTATCAGTTTTTAAAAGCACGAAACATATCATGTATTTTCTTTTTGTAAAAATGTTAAATGATAGTTAATTTATTATCAATTTTTTTCCGAAAGAAATAGGTTGATGGGGATTTATTGTTTTTTTGGCTTCATAACGTATTGTAAGCAAAATTATTTAATATTCACTACATAAACACAAACTACATGTAAACAGGTTGGATATACATGTATAAAATATGTTATCAAATAATATATATATATATGTAGGACTAAAAAAAAATTTGCCACACATATGTAGATGCGTCCTAAGGAATGGTACCTTTATTTGGGTAACTATTGCTTGTAGTGTTAGGCATAGTTAAATTATTAGTAATCAAGAAAGTCTCTTGAAAAATCTTTTAAAATTAAAAACACTTATTTATCTGATAAAAATAACGACTATTTTTACTTATTGAGATAACTAATTAAAAAAAATTACTTAGAATATGAACTATACTTATAGTAGGTAAATAAAAAATCTAATTTTGCATTTTTTATTTGTTCATGTAATATTATTAAATATTAATTAAATTATAATTTAAGAAAAATATTAACCATATAATACTGCATTACACAAAAACAAGTGTTTTAGTTAAAATACAAGTTTTTTTTTTTTTTTTTATTATTGATTTAAATTTTAATTTATCTACTGATCTTGTAAATATAATTATTATACCCTTTTTATATTTTTAAAATAAAACATTAATAATAATTTACAAATGTTAGTAATTTTGAACCCAGTTAAAATATAACTGCATTTAGGGCCAGTTGTATCGTCTTAATTTAAACAGTGATTAAGATATAATAATAAAAAAAATCTATGATTAAACGTATTGGGTTGTTGTACAGATCTGGTTAAATACTTAATCGCTAATTAAATGATTGTTAAGTTAATCAGTCAATCGAGGTCCATTAAACATTGATTAGTTAATTTTTCAAAATTATTTAATGTTATCATAATTTTTGTTATCATTTCTATATTTTGGTTTTCAAATTCATTATCCGAGTTTTCTTTTGCATATTGTTTTTTTGCCATTGCACTTGATATTTTCATATTTAATTTTCAGAACAGTTGCAGTGTGATAAGTTGCTATAGAATGACCTTTAAATTCATTCTCAACATTAAGCCAAGCATCTTTTTTCATTCTAAGCACAATTCATAAAATATTTATATAAATGTTCTGGCAAGTGCCTAAATATTGAATTTGTTTAATAATTTATTTTCTAATGTTGATAGAAGTTTATTTTCATACTTTGAGTTTACTGTATCTGTCTTCATACATTCAACTACCGACTTATATTTTTGAACCAGCGCAATAAATATCTTCACTTCAGCTGCCGTAAAATTATGTGTACGTTTCACAACTTTAATATTCTTACGTTCCATTATTATAAACATAACTTTTAAATTGTATGGGTATCTAATATTATATATAGTAATATGGATTGTATACCAAAATATCAAATAATTTTCAAATAATATTTGATAAGATTAGTGATTAAGTATTATCCTCAAAATCGGTATCAACAGAAAATCAAAAGTAATGAAGTCATTATAAAATATGTCAATTAAATTATTGTAGTTCGACCGCTCACTGTACAACGCTCTTGGTTATAATCTGCGATCAAAATTTGATCATTGATTCGCTAATTAATATTTAACCACGTAACGGTACAATTGGCCATTAGGTAGTTTCAAATATAATTTGTTAAATATCTTACAAATTAAAAAAAAAACAGTATTATGAGTGAGGGCTTGTAGATAGGGGTGATAGGGCGATCGCTCACCTTCTAAAATTATCAATTATTAATAAATTTTAAATTTATATTGTAGTATAATATTGACAAAAATAAAAACTGTGTTTCCTATATTTACATAGAGAAATATTATGAAAACATAATCAGATAATGGGAGTTCAAAAATTAAACATTCAATGCTGTAGCTTCTGAGAATCGATAACTAATAAGGTCCATTTCAAATGTACCCGGCGACCGTTTAAACGGCACCTATTACCCGGTCATTGGTGTTAGTAGAATGAGAGCTTTCATACGTGTCAGCCGAAATCGGATTGTCACCAGTTATTCTCACTGCGCCGGCTGGCTGTTAGGTCTGTGTACCCGGTACCGATATAGACAGTGGAAACAGATAAACAATTGCGCGTTCCCGGGAATTCGCCGTTAATCCGTCTCATGGCTAACTGATTAAATTTACTGTCACCGACTAAACAAATACAAGTAGCTGGATGTAGAACTACATTATGAAACTGGGTGCCGTTTAAATAGTCGTCGGTTATATGTAAAAGCAAAATATTTGTGAAACCGGGTATCCGGTGCCGTTTAAACGGATGCTGAAACGGACCTAACGCAGGACCCTCGAGCAGCGCATGCGATGCTTTGGCGATGTTAAAAGTCGCTCGTCAATAATTATGATCGGAATACAAAAGAACGGGGGGGAAGACATTAATAATACTGCCGATGATTTTAATCACCCGATATGCATGGATTCCGAACTTGCGTGTGTATATTATTTATTTTGTGTGTTCGTAACTAATCAATTATTATTAATTTTTAATCATGGACATATCCACACATCAAAATTAAATTATTAAATTAATTTCAAACCGTTTTACGTCATAATATGACTTATATTATGCTTATGAACAAAAAATTGAAATAAAATAGCTTGGAAGACCTATACCTGATTTGAAAGGATTGATTTATAAAGCGAAAAAAGGTAAAAATGAATATAAGTGGCACTTTATACGGATTATTATGCAAAACATAAGTGGCTATGCGCTTGTGATATAAAACTCACTGTTTGTTTTCCTTGTTTATGTTTTGGTGGTGACATTTCCTGGACTAAAACAGGTGTAACACATTTGGGTCATTTATCTGAAAAAATTAAAAAATACGAGAATTCTTTTAAACCCTTACAAAATGAAGCAAGTACTCGGTAGCATAAATATTGAGAGAATTGACCCGTGTTCTAGAATTTAACGTTATAATGAAGAAATAAATAAAAATTGTTTTATATAAGAAAACATTCTGAACTGTATAAAATGTTGCGGACAACATAGTTAACCATTAAGGGGTCACAATGAAAAAATTAACTCTAATAATAAAAATGTTTTTCTCGGTGTTATTGAGTTATGTAAAGACTTAGATGTAAGTTTGTGTAGTCATTTTGAAAATTCAAAAGTGTTTAAAGAGAAATCTAAAACAATACAGAATGAATTGTTAGATTGTATACTTGTAGCCAGAAAACAAATTTTATTAGAAATAGAAACTGCACAATTTTGTTTCTATAATTGTCGATGAGACTACTGACATTCCTAATGTTTCAGTTATTACATTTTGTTATGAGCTTAAAGGTCAACCAGTAGAACGTTTTTGAAAGTTTTTAAATCTTGATGGACATAATGTAGAATCATTAACATCAACAATATTATTTGAAATAAATCCTATTTTAAAAATACTCCGAATAAACTAATAGCATAATTGTATGATGGCATGGCAGTCACGAGTGGAGTTTATGTTAGGATTAAGGAACTATACGCATATGCGTATTACATTTATTGCTATGCATACCAGTTAAACAATTATGACAAAATTTGTATCTCAAAATAAAGACATTTTTCAAATTTATCAGAAATACCGGTATTTTTTTTTCAAATTCGCTACAAAGAGTAGCTGTGTTGGATAAATTAGTCAGGGCCAATGAAAGGGTGGAGCATTGTTGGCTAGAGCCTCGGGTCCCGTACCTCTGAAAGGGCCCGTCGTCTCAGCTTTTTATTTAAAATTATTTTATAATCTCATTCGCCATAGCATAAAATACAAATTTTAATATTTTTATCGTACTAAAGTATGTACAAGTAGTATGTATATCTTGACCATACAAGTGTAAAGGGGTCTAGAACCAATCCGCTCCAGGGCCATCAAAAGCTCTCGATGGCTCTGAAATTAGTTGGCGTTAGATTACCATAAGCAGTATATACTCAATGGAATTTCAATATATATTTACGGTTAACATTGTTTATGAGTATAGAAATGAAATAATAGAGTTCATGGACAAATTATTAGAATTTTCCCGACAAACTTTGATTATCAATAAATTAGGGTTAATAAAACATTTATTAAGTGATCCAATATTTAAATTCTGATTATCTAGTTTTCATAAAATAATGACTATATAATATTGTTCAAGCCGTTAATATTGATCTGGTACAAATAAATAGTTCAGTTGAAAAATTTAAAAACGAAATAAAAAATCACGTATGGTATCACTCGAAACCATGAATATATCGCGAAAAAATGCAGTGTTTGAGGTCTGCTATACAATAAATGTCAAAGTTAAAGATCGTTTAGAATTTACTAAACACTTAACTGCCGCTAATTTATTTATAGCTCAAAAATATTGAGAATATCCCAAAACATTTCTATATCAATATTTTCAATGCATAACTGAATGCTACCAATATTTTGATACCGAGGGGTTGAAGACTGAACTTGAAGTTATGTATTAAAGAGATGATTTTCGAACTTTGAATGGTGTAATTCCAAAGCTTAAATATATAGTATTAAATGATTTGAATGAAACTTTTCGAGAAGTCCTTACTCTGTTGAAAATATTAATTACAATTTTTTTTTTTTTTTTTTATTGAATATAAGTGTATATTTACAATTTATACACACAGTGTATAATGAGTAAGTGTGGTGACTTAAAAAAATAGCATTAATTACAGAGAAGGAAGGCTCCCAGTAGTGCCACTTGACAAGAAATAAGGGTTTGAGTTTATTTTATTTTATTATTATTATTTTTTTTTTTTTCATTATAATTAGGGTTTTGATTTTTTTTTTTTTTTTTTTTTTTTATTATTAGGTATTGAGCAGATCTCTTAGCCATTGCCTTTTTAACCTTCTAGGAATGATAAGGAATGGTAGAGGATAAACTTTAAATTATGGGGTTTGAAAATGAGTGCGGAGCGTTGAGTGGAATTTTGAGTAATAGGATTTGGCTGTCGTTGAGACTTAGTATGTTCAGGTCTTTGTGTAGGTTTTTATTGGTAACATACCAAGGGGCAGAGGTTATTAGGCGTAGGCATATGGATTGGAGTGCTTGGAGGGTTTTAGTGTTTGATGGTTTAGCTGAGCCCCTTTAGTTGAATGCCGTAGACCCAATTACAATTCATATGACATCTTCCGAAGCAGAAAGATGTTTTTTTAATGATGAAACGTATAAAAACATGTTTACGAAGTACAATGGGAGAATAAAGGTTAAACGCTTTAACAATAATAACTATTGAAAATGAAATGATTTCAAATGATTATTTTAATTTAATAAGTGATTGATATGTTTAGTGAAATGAAATATAAACATTTAAATTTTAAGTATAAAGTTTAAGATTCTGAACGGAGTGAAGAATGTATTGATTTTACAATGAAGTGTGTTTTTTTTTAAATTTTTTATTTTTTTTGTGTCTGACGACACCTTTTTTGGCTGTAAAAAAACTTCGATTTGCTTATGTAGCAACTTTTCTGAAAGGAAAGTGAATCTAGTTGGTACTTTTAGTTGGGGTCAAAAGTAAAAACTTTTCAATATTATTTAAATGCGACGGGAAAAACCCTAAAAAAATAAGGGAAAAACGGGAGTTTTTACGCAAAACCAGTTTTCGACAAAATCAAATTTTTTATTTTGCTACAACTCAAAAACTAATCTATGTAAATACTTGAAATTTTCACCAAATGTTAAGATTAGCGTTCTCTATACACCGTTAAATTTTCAAAGTATTTTGACTTTTATTGAGCTATTTATAGACAATTGAAATTTTCAATTTTTTTAAGTATTTTTTTTTAAAATAACGATAGAATTTTTTTGGCCGGCCAGAAAATCTTGAAAATTGAATACAAGGTTTCTTATAAGTTGTTCCTTAACTGATAAAAAATAATCTAAAATCGTAAGTCACAATTTTTTTTTATAAGTGCTCAAAGTTCCAATTTATACGAAATATGAAAAAATTGCGAAAATTTGCAAGTTATTTTGTAGATAAAAATTCATAAAAAATTTTCTGTTCATACTTAAGGTTCAAAATTTTCACACTAGGTTATATATAAGCTACTCTAAAAAAATATTTAAAAAAATTTCTACCGGACTTAGAGGAAAAAATTTTATGACTGTTTGAAATTTAAATATTTACGAAATTGCATAAAATAGCCATTCATTCTCAAACGATTTTAAATATTTGTTATAATTCAAAAAGTATAAGTCGCAGATTTTTGAAATTTCTACCAGCTGTTAAGATTGGTATTTCCTTTAGGTCATATTTTTTTCAAAATATTATATTAATTTTTAAGCCACTTATAGGCATTTAAAATATTCGAATTTTTTACATTTTATTTTTATAATCGGTGATAAAAAAAATTTGGCTTCTACAAAATACTTAAAAATGTAATAGAAGATTCCACAGAAGTAGTTCTTTATGTCATTAAAAAATTATTAAAATCCATAGGCACAATTTTTTTTTATAAGCGTTTGAACAGCGAATATTGACATAAAATTACATGTAAAATATAATATAATGTATAAAATTCTAGACTGACAAACTATGTCGCTGTATGCAACTGCTAACCCATCCTAATTAAAATATATATTTATCATTTCAAAATAAAATATACTTATTATAATATTTATAAATAACAATGTATTATATCTTAGACAAACATATCATCTCCGTTCAGAATCGTTTTTCGTATACAATGATATCTATCATTGCATTCAAATTTAACAAATCCATTGTAATAATGACCCATCCTATAAACGAGGTGCACTCCATCCCTACTGTACAGCAGAGCGAGGCCCATCCGGTTCTTTTTTAATGTATTTTTTTTGTAAATTTCAAAGTTTGTATTTTTATTTTTATTTTAATATTAAAATATTTAATAAATATATTAAAGTGTTGACAATTAAAAATATATATATTAATTTATATGTATTAAATGGATTTAATTAAATAACTATTATTAGTATTGTTTGTGTTTGATACTTTTCATAAATAAGCAATTTTATATCCACTTTCTAAGCATGAGAGACACTTTTGAGTATTATACAATATTTATAGTGTGTGACCCTGTAGTTCTACTAGTTTATGCTTAAGTAAATATAAACTGTAAAAAAAATTGTTATGTTTATACTATTTTTCAAATATGATAGTATAAACATAACAATTTTTTGTAATAATTTTTTAATAAATATTTATCAAAATATTTCAATTTTAGTTAAAATAATCAAATAATAGAATTAGTATATATTTTTCAAATATGATATATACTAATTCTATTATTTGATTATTTTAACTAAAATTGAAATATTTTGATTATATTCATAATTGTTCGTGTAAATATTTTTTTTAATTTTTGTGGAACTATGAAAAAGAAATTACATTTATTTTGTTATTACCACTTAACAAATGAGTTTCTCTATCATTTGAATCCATTAGTGTTTCGTTGAATATCAAACATTAAAATTTTGATATACTTTGATGTACCATTAAATTTATTATGTAATGGTTGATTTTAATTTAATTTTCATGCTTTTTGTATCTGTTTTAATTTATATTCTATAATAGAGTAAAAATTATATTTTGTAATTAAAATGCTTTTTTAATTATCACTTAAATTTATAGCTCTTAATTTATATTACACAATTCTCAAAATATTATAGTAAAAACACAAATGTTATTTTTTTCAGATAAGATGGGTGTTTGTTTTATTTGTGATGCCAAGCTATATGGCGAACGCACCCGTGTATGTTCAAGTATTACACCTCACAGTAATATGCCATATCCAGAAAAGATTGTTGAACTTATAGGAGAAGAATTTGTGGTTATTGTTACTCCAGCCGATCATATGTGCAAAAAATGCACATCATTATTGATTCATATGGATAAATTAGAAAATGATCTGAAACTTGTTAGAAATGCAATGCTATCTTATATTCAAAAAAAATATGGAATAATACCACCTGATCAACCTGTAAAAATTCTTGATGTAAGTATTTCATAACTGTTGTTAAATAATATTAGATCTTCCTCGTTATTTGTTTAGGTGGTTAATGGACATCTGAAGACTGATGAATTGGAAGCTGGTCAAAGAAAAGTACCTAGTGGCCTGACTGTTAGAGATTCTCCTGCTCATCCTTCTATGCATTCTCCATTGAAAATGTTGAAGACACCACCCTCTTCAGATAATGGTTCAAAAATGAAAATTTATAAATGCGGTTTTTGCACATTTCAATCTAAAGAACTTGGACATGTTCGGTTTGTTTCAAATTAATTATTTAATCAATATTTATTACATTTAATTTTTTATTAATTTGATTTCAGTTTTCATATGCGTAGTCATATGAATAAAAAAGAAGCTGAATCAAAGGTTAACAACCAAACAGCAGCTGCTAAAACATTGACTCCAGTAAGAATTTAAATTAATATTTTTATCTCAAATTCAATACCTTTGTGCTTGATTTGCAGTTTTTTTTATATATGTATATGTATATGTGTGTATATATATATACACACACTAGTTTATAAGGTTATTTTATTTTAATATATCACTATAATTTGCATGTTTCTTCTTTTTTTTTTTTTTTTTTTTTTTTTTCGTGCCTGCCTTATAATTAAGATTAGATTCATTGAAATAAGATAGTCACATATAATTTATAGTTAGATTATGTATAAATAGTAAACTTTTCAATACAATATCTATATAGTACAAATTATTGTATCTACTCAGGTAGCACAGCCACAGAAGAAACGTTTATACAGATGTCAAGTATGCTCCAAATCATTTGACAGCAGAATTCATTGCCTTGATCATATTCAAAAAGACCATAACCAGTCATCAACATCAAATACAACTGAGGTTAAGCATCATATTTTATTCTTTAAAATAACAAATTTGTATTCTATTTTTATTGTTTTAGGATAAAGAAATTGAAGAAAACCCACCAGATATTAACAAAGAGATTTTCAAACAGGAAGTATTAAAAGGTCAAGAGCTTCAGCAAGCAGAGTCAACTACTATGGACATTGATGAAAATCAAGACAAGGGCACAGTGGATACTAATATGCTGTTAAACGACAATGTCCCAGCTGAAGGAACTGTGGAAGGTGAACAGGAAGCTGTAAATGCAGATGAGGAGATTCCACAACAAGAAACTGATAATGGTTCTGAGAATGCACAACAAGAAACTGATAATGGTTCTGTGAATGCACAACAAGAAACTGAACTTACTCAAAATGAAAATAATTTAGCAACTCAAGATGAAGCTGGTGAAGGAATTCCAGACAGTGTTGAGAAAGGAGATGAGGATGTCGGAAATGAGGATACCAAACCAGGCGACTTGGACATTGAATCAATGCTAGCTGCTATTCATAATGATAATCCTCCACCAACTAGCGAGGATGCACAAAACATGGTTTAGGTTCAAATCTTTATTTATTAATTACCTTTTTATTATTCAGCTTTTATTATTTTACTTATTTATAATAATTATTTTAATTTTGATATCTTTAAAGTATAACTGATAATGTTATTTCAGATTCTGATTATCAATTAATTTTACTATGATTAATATTCTAATGGTTTTTAAAAAAATTATTTTGATCATAAACTATTTCTAGAGAAAATGTAAGTGGTAATAGTTAAACAATATTTGGTCAATATAAATTAGGTGTAATTGTTTTTATTTTATTAAATCAATTGCAATGATACAAATAATTAGTTATTGATATATACGAATAAATGTATAGTAATTTCATCAAAAATATAAAGCTTCATTAAATATACATATCGCATTAAAAAAAATTAAATAAACATTTTTTATTCAAATTCATAATCTAAAATATTATAAATACCGTTTTGACAGTTAAAAATTGTAATAAATCATTTAAATTATGCAATTTCATGCTAGTATAACTTCTTAGCTTACTATTATTAAATTACCTAAATCCATTTGAACATAACTATATTATATTAACTTTTGTATTATATTTCTATTTATAGTTTTTATAGGATATTCAAATATATAACTAATTAGTTTAGTTATCTAAATTTTATTTAAAAATGTAATGATTATTATTATACATGTAATATAGAAGTGTAAAGGTGTATCTCTACCAAAGGCTGCACGCGAATTAATGTAATTTTGCATACTTTTTTATTATATAGAATTGTCAAGATATTTGTACACTACAATTTTTGAGATGGTAGGAAATTGTATATCTATTGGGATAAGTGGTGGCTTGTATATGGTACAAATAAGCACGTGAACCGCCAAAAAAAAAAAAAAAAAAATTATTAGATTCCTGTAGTAAACAATTTTAATTTTTGGTTATTATGCACATAGTCTGTAATGAACAAAAATATTTATTAAAAAGTTTAGAAGTTAAAAGTTTTTACAGCTTTTTGTGTTAAGAAGTATGTCTATTTGCGATTAAATAATTAGTGGAGCACTTATTTGTTGTGTTCTGCGTGGTCGTACAAAAATTAGCTGCATGCATAGATGCGTCAGTTAATAATATATGGTAGTTTGGAGCACAGTAAATGAGTGCATTGGACTTATTTTTATCGCTTCACTTATCAGATCAATCGTGAAAATAAAAATGTTGTATTTATGTTTCATACATAATAAGCAAGGCTGGGCAAGTTAATGTTTTTTTTAAAACTTACTTAAGTTAATATGCATCAATAAGAAAAAGTTAAGTTAAAAGTTAGTAAAAAGTTAACACATGAAAAAAAAATTTGTTATTTTTTTGTACGTTAGCATACTTTATTTTTTACCAACGCAAAACTAAATTATAGATTATTATGCTTATACTTCATACAACATACAGTATTTCTATATAGTATATATTTTATTAGTTTTTAATTTCTAAAAGATCACAAAATATTTTATTAAATTGATACTTAAATACTTAAAATCAGTCATGTTGTTCCTTTAGAATACAAAGTCTTCTTCTTCTTTTGCCTCGCCTTCCAACTATTTGGGGTCGGCTACCCTTGTCCTACACCTCCACTTTACTCGGTCAATCACATCTCCTCTGCACACACAGACATCCCTCATGTCATTCTCCAAAGTCTCCAACCATCTCTTTTTTGGTATTCCTCTTCCTCTTTTCCCTTCAACGTCCATCTTCATAACCACTCTTACTGCATTCGTTTCCTCTTGCCTCATCACATGCCCAAACCATCTCAGCCTATTTAGAATACAAAGTGATTGGAAAAATAACATTTTTAACTCTAATAAATTCACAACAAAAAATATTTTTTAACATAACTGAAATAGTGAAATGTAAAAAAAATTAACTTATTTTATATTTTAAAATGAAAAATATATTCGTTCATTTCACGTTAATTAAAAATGAATTTAGTAAGTTAATAGTTAGGTTATGAAAATCCAAATGTAACTAGTTAGTTAAAATGTTAAAATGAAATTTAACTCTTTAACTTAACATTTAATTTAACTCGTTAATGCCTAGCCTTGATAATAATTAGGGCAGAGGACTTGTAGCTCTAAAAAAGCTCTAAATATGCAAATACTAATGCACTTAAAAAATGTTTAGCCTTTTTTTGTTTTCAAGTATTAATAAAATAAATAGAGTTTATAACAAGTCAAAACAATTACATAATTTAAATATATTATATACCATAACAAAATAAACAAAATGCATTTTACTTAATTTTCTTAATTTTATGTAAAGAAATGACATTAGATCGTTATTGCTTTTAGGAAAATTGTCCGCGGACAGTCAAAAACCATATTATACTACAAAAATAAAAATAAATAAATTGTTATCCAAACATTTTGACTGTATTGTTTGAAATAAAAATGTAACTTTGGATAAAATCGATTTAAGTTAAATATGTCTCATAAAGTATAAAATAGTAAAGTATGAAAAGAAAATTTTTCTTGATCCAATCTAGAAAGATTACGAGAACAATGAAAATTCAATCACTGGACCAAAATTGCTCTTGAAATTTATACTTACGTAGTTAATATAAAAAAAAAATGAAGTAAGAAAAATTTCCGTTTTGTGAGTGCAGAATGGTTTCATTTTTATTTTCTCAACAATTAAGTGTATAAACCTTCCATAAATATGGATATTTTAATTTTTTTTTACTGTAATTAACTTTTTTTTAAAAATATGATTGGTAGCAATTACTCATCTCACACAAAAGCTACATTTATATCATTATTTGAATTATAATTTAATTTAAATAATAATACGTTAGTAAGACAACACAATATCCTTGTAAAAACATACAATAGCTAGTGATCCTGGGATCATGGACGAATCTAGAAGGGGGAACTGGGGGCAAGTGCCATCTCTATTGGAAAAAATAATATTAAAAAAAAAAAGTAAATTTAGAAGATATAATTTAGATTATAAAAATAAATGTTGAAAGTTTTAGTACAATATTATAACATTGTTTTTTGGCGAAGTGTATGCTCCCCAAGACATCCCTAAATACGCTTATGATCAACTATATTACATAATTTCTCTTATTTTGATTGAGCATTTGATTTTTTGAGGTCCCATAATGTTATAACACCCAGTTTTTGTGGCACTGCTAATATGTTTAATTTACATGGACGTTTATTTATTTGTATGAAACAAACCCAAATGGTGGAAGCATGTGTTCGCGTGTTACCTGTTGAAGACGTACCTTTAGAGAATTATTTTTTTTTTTTTTTGTAATGCTAACTTGTATTAATTATTATTATTATTTATTTTTTTTTTTTTGGTCATGCTATTATTTATTGAAGTAATTAAATATATTTACAATTTGTATTTACATGTTATATAACAAGTACATTTGATGACTTTGATTGCCGGGAAGGGGAAGCAGGGCCCGGCTCAAGTGTAAAAGCAAACATAGGTGAAATTTAGTTTTTGACACCCCTTACATGTAAATATTACATCAAATATTTTTTTTATACATACAAATTATCCCAGAATAATGCCGCCCTAGGCGTGGGCCTATTTCGCCTACCCCTTGAGCCAAATTTGAGGGGAAGTCAACCAGTAGTGGTGCCGAAGTTTGTAAAATGTGGTCGGGCAATTTCAAAACTTCGCGGCCTCAATATCTTTAATATTTTCATAACACTATACATTTACTTATAACATAATTATGATGTGAGTATAATGTGGCCTACTAGCTACATTTTGAGGTACCAGCCACATTTTGAACTACCAGCCATATTTTTCAAAAAAGAGATCAGGCCACGGCACGACCTTAACATGGACTTCGGCGCCACTGAGTGGCACCCTAAGAATTATAGTTAAAAATAGTTTTAAGCTAATAGCTTTTAAGTTCATTGTAAGACGTATGTAAATACATAATTAAGTTATAATTTTTTGAGTAATTAAAATGTAGTTTTTGTTAAGTAATTTGAAAATGTAATTAATTTTTAAACTGTTCACTAATTTGTAAAACGTATATTTTTAGTTTAGTAAACAGAGTGTATTGTGAAACGTATATTTATTTACAGTTATAGTATGGGATTATAAGCTGATAAAACCAGCGGCGTATTTTGAGACCGGGTCTCAACCTTCCCAAAAGAAAAATAGATACATAAGTCATAAATGATTTGTTACGATGGTACAGAAAAAATAATATTTATGTTTATCGTGTGATTGTAAATAACTCTTAATTTGTATTTATAATATTTATAGAACAATATTATTATTAATTCGTATCTTTTATGTATTTTTATAACATTGTAAAATCATTAATTTTTTAGAAAATGTTAAACTACAAAAAAATTTAAAATACGCCACTGGATAAAACAATTGTAAGGATATACAGCATTTGATATCCAATAGAATACATTTAATGTCTTTTAAATATAGTTCATAATTACAAAATAAACTATTTATTATTTTCACAGAACAGTAGCTCATTAATGATAAATAATACTAGTCATGATGGTCGGGTGTTCGCCTCGATGTTTCGTAATCGTAGTTGACTGATGAAGTTCTACTTGTAGGATTGTTGTCTACTGCAGTTTCGCTGGTTACTGGATCAACGACAAATATCAAACTAGACGTACTGGGAGTGTGGCGATTACTGCTGTCGCTGTCGCTACGTACCAATGGGTCGTTTTGTTTATTTCCAAGCTCATCGGTCACTGACAATACTTCAGTGTAAGTAATGTTCGACAAATTAGACGACGCTGAGTCGTTGGGCAACGGTGGCTGCGGAGGGAACACTGTACGCACGTTTGGTTTCTCGTTACGTTTTTCCAGTTTGCCTCCTGCTGTAATAGTCATCTGCTCGTCAAGCTCTTCAATTACCTATTTGCAAATAAAACATACCGACTTAGTATTGTAGTACATGCATAGGCTCCGAATTTGATTTTAAGAGGGGCATCGTCCCCGTACTTCAATTATTACGAAGGTAAAACACAGTGCATTTTTTTAACTAGTTGACTGGGCGACACAAATGTCGCACAGTGATTACACACTGTCGACAGTCTGTGCAGACTGGGGTTAAGAAATGTTTATAAGTATTTGGAACAAATATTTGAATACATAAAAAAAATACTTGGCCCTTACAGATCGTGAACATTTTTAAAATTATATTTAGATTCTGAACGGAGTGATGAAATCTATTGGTTTTACAATGATGTGTGTTTTTTTTTTTTTTATTTTTCTATTTTTGTGTCTGACGACACCTTTTTTGGCAGTAAAAATGCTTCGATTTGCTTATGTAGCAACTTTTCTGAAAGGAAAGTGAATCTAGTTGGTACTTTGGGGGTCAAAAGTATAAGTTTTTTTTTTTTTTTTATTATTAGGTATTGAGCAGATCTCTTAGCCATTGCCTTTTTAACCTTCTAGGAATGATAAGGAATGGTAGAGGATAAACTTTAAATTATGGGGTTTGAATGAGTGCGGAGCGTTGAGTGGAATTTTGAATAATAGGATTTGGCTGTCGTTGAGAGTTAGTATGTTCAGGTCTTTGTGTAGGTTTTTATTGGTAACATACCAAGGGGCAGAGGTTATTAGGCGTAGGCATATGGATTGGAGTGCTTGGAGGGCTTTAGTGTTTGATGGTTTAGCTGGCCCCCTTTAGTTGAATGCCGTAGACCCAATTACAATTCATATGACATCTTCCGAAGCAGAAAGATGTTTTTTAATGATGAAACGTATACAAAACATGTTTACGAAGTACAATGGGAGAATAAAGGTTAAACGCTTTAACAATAATAACTATTGAAAATAAAATGATTTCAAATGATTATTTTAATTTAATAAGTGATTGATATGTTTAGTGAAAAGAAATATAAACATTTAGATTTTAAGTATAAAGTTTAAGATTCTGAACGGAGTGAAGAATGTATTGATTTTACAATGATGTGTGTTTTTTTTTTTTAGATTCTGAACGGAGTGATGGAATCTATTGGTTTTACAATGATGTGTGTTTTTTTTTTTAATTTTTTTATTTTAATTTTTTTTTTTTGTGTCTGACGACACCTTTTTTGGCTGTAAAAAAACTTCGATTTGCTTATGTAGCAACTTTTCTGAAAAGAAAGTGAATCTAGTTGGTACTTTGGGGGGTCAAAAGTAAAAACTTTTCAATATTTTTTAATGCGACGGGAAAAACCCTAAAAAAATAAGGGAAAAACGGGAGTTTTTACGCAAAACCAGTTTTCGACAAAATCAATTTTTTTATTTTGCTACAACTCAAAAACTAATCTATGTAAATAGTTGAAATTTTCACCAAATGTTAAGATTAGCGATACACCGTTAAATTTTCATTTTAACACTAGATTATCAATAAGCTATTCTTCAAAATTCTTTAAAAAAATTTCTACTAGACTTAGAGGAAAAAATTGTATGACTGTTTGAAATTCAAATATTTACGAAATTGCATAAAATAGCGATTTATTGTCAAACGATTTTAAATATTTGTTATAACTCAAAAAGTATAAGTCGCAGACTTTTGAAATTTTTACCAGCTGTTAAGATTGGTATTTCCTTTATGTCATATTTTTTTTCAAAATATTATATTGATTTTTTAGCCACTTATAGGCATTTAAAATATTCGATTTTTTTACATTTTAATTTTATAATCGGTGATAAAAAAAATTTGGCTCGTACAAAATACTTGAAAATTTAATAGAAGATTTCACAGAAGTAGTTCTTAAAGTCATTCAAAAATTATTAAAATCCATAGTAACAATTTTTTTTTATAAGCGTTTGAACAGCGAATATTGACATAAAATTACATGTAAAATATAATATAATGTATAATATTCTAGACTGACAAATGATATCGGTTTTTTTAAAATGCTCCAACTCAAAAACAAAAAACCGCAACAACTTGAAATTTTCACCAAATCTTTATATTGACGTTTTCTATACATGGTTAAGTTTTCAAAGTATTTTGACATATTTCGACTTATTTATAGACAATTTAAATTTTTTTTTTAAACATCTATAAAATTTAATTGGTTGACCGAAAACTCTTGAAAATTTAATACAAGGTTTATAATAAGTTAAACTTATCGTAACTAAAAAATATCGGTGACCAGTTTACTCAAATTTTTTTTATAAGCCCTTAAAGCTCAAATTTGTATAAAATGTGTAAAAATCACGATAATTTGCAAGTTATTTTGTAGATAAAAATTCATAAAATTTTTTCTGTTCATACTTAAGGTTCAAAATTTTAACACTAGGTTATCTATAAGCTACTCTTCAAAAATCTTTAAAAAAATTTCTACGGGACTTAGAGGAAAAAATTTTAAGACTGTTTGAAATTTAAATATTTACGAAATTGCATGAAATAGCGATTTAGCGATAAAGTATATGTCGCAGATTTTCAAAATTTTTACCAGCTGTTAAGATTGGCATTTTATTTGTGTCATATTTTTTTCAAAATATTATATTGATTTTTAAGCCACTTATTTTAAGCATTTAAAATATTCGATTTTTTTTACATTTTTTTTTATAATCGGTGATAAAAAAAATTTGGCTCCTACAAAATACTTGAATATTTAATAGAAGATTCCATAGAAGTAGTTCTTAATGTCATTCAAAAATTATTATAATCCATAGGCACAATTTTTTTTTATAAGCGTTTGAACAGCGAATATTGACATAAAATTACATGTAAAATATAATATAATGTATAATATTCTAGACTGACAAACTATGTCGCTGTATGCAACTGCCAACCCATTCTAATTGAAAAATATATTTATCGTTTCAAAATAAAATATACTTTTTACAATATTTATAAATAACAATGTATTATATTCTAGACAAACATATTATCTCCGTTCAGAATCGTTTTTCGTATACAATGATACCTATCATTGAATTCAAATTTAAAAAATCCATTATAATGACCTATCCTATGAAGAGTCGCACTTCACCCCCAAGTGTACAGCAGAGCGAGGCCCATTCGGTTTTTTTTTTATAATATTACATGAAGCACAGCTGGATTTTTCCCCATTTTATTTTTTTATTTTTTTCAGTAGATATAACGTTAATTTCTCAATTGCGCAAACTGTCTGAACAGCATAAAATAAATAAAACATTGAAAAAAAAATCCAAACCCTCATGATTTTGCCTTGCCGGTAGTTAAGGGCCACTAACCACTGATTGGTGTGGTTACAATTAATACATCCTTATTACGACTAATGTGGAAATGTGAACAATGTTTGTACCTGATCGGCGATGCGAACACTCCCGAACTGCTGTTGCAATAATTTACTACTACTACTTTGCAGACTCTCCTGACTCTGCCAGCTACTGCCGGGAAATCTGTTGCTGCTCGATACTCTTGATAGTAACCCTGCCAATAAAAAACAACAATAACGGTTTGGACAATTGGTCGTATAATAGTATGCCGATATTATAACTGTATCCACGTTATTACGAAAAATGCACAACAGCAATTATTGCTAATGGTTCGTATCTATTCGCCAGAAATGAACGCAATATTTGTTTACCGATGCGTCGACTGTATTTTTGGTTATGATAAACGCGTTTATAGTAAAGCTATCATTTCAACAAAACACGAAGCAAACGTCAATAATATTATTATTATTTTTTTTTTCAAACGCTTATACCATTTATTAGGCGCGTAAATTCTTACATTTTAATTATGTTTATGTAGTCATGTTTATGGTGGGCTGTTTTTGTTTACTGCGGTTCATGCAAATTTTATTTCAAAATCGTTAACTGTTTAGAAAAAGGTATTTAATTTATATTTTATTGAAATATATTATAATATATGATTATCGTAAGAAAATCAATCAAACGATTTCAATATCTTCGGAAGTCGAAAAATATCTTTTAAAAAATGCCCGAAGTGGAAACGAAAAAAGGATTGGTTAAATGTATATATAATTTCATAATAAATGTACACCTATGGCTAACCCTTACATCTTTTTTAAACGGTTTAAGACGTTTATTTTTCAAATAATTAAAGCCGTTTTTGATTTAACTTCCGCTCCAAGTTGTGTGTATTGTTCAACTATACGGGATGATATGGTACGTGTTTACAATATTAACATATCGTCTTGGCATTACGAATTATATTAATTCGTCCGCCTTCAGATTCGAATCTCTGCTTGTCGCAGGTAAACAGGGGCCATTACAATATCATATATCATTGTTTCTCAACCTAATTAATGTCGCCATTCTCTCGATCTCCCGGTCAAAAACAAATCGAATCATTTCACGACTCCCTCATCGTTAATACCAATTTGAACCTGATCACCAATTTCACTAGTTACAAATAATCTGTCCCGCATTGCCTATCGGACAAGTAATAAACACGTGTGTCACGTTGAAAGATAACATTTTTATGTGCAGCGAACAGCGACCCCTCCAGAACTAAAAACGCTGTGATATTTGGTACGCCCGAAGACGGAGACGAAAAGTAGACGTGACTTACCGTCAGTAGTGGACTGGGCAGAAGTTCCGGTGCGCTTGAACAGATTCTTCAGTATGGACGTGACCGAACCAACGCGATTGAGCGAACTTGCCACGCTGTGATTGTTCAAGTGGTTGTGGTGATCGGAGGAGCTGTGCGTCGATGTCGGCCGTCCGCGCAGTAGGCTGTTCGATCTCTTGTAGCTGCCCGCGCTCGCCACGAAGTGAATGCCGCTGTTTGCATCGTCGTCGTCCTGCGGATCGCGAACACCGATTATCGTAACAATCCTACCACTGGTACTGCAGTTTGGGGGGGGGGAGGGCAAACGCCACCGGTCCGCGGGACGGGCAACTTAGGAAATTGCCTAGAGACCTCTCGCAGTTCGAATACGTTCGGGGACCCACGATTTGTCAAGTCAGAATAGTTAGATATATTTAGGCATGAGGGAATTGTACCGATTTTGCCTAGGGTCTCACCAAAGATTGTGATGACATTACCTCCCTACATACGCCTGGGTGGGTTTCGCAAACTGTCTGTACATCGTACGCACGCGTGTGTATACGCAAATTTACGAACCGCGAAAGCGCGTGTAAAATATCTCTAGAGTACATGCACCACGTACAAATTAAATTCGTATCGAAACGATTAGAAAAGGCTTGTTCCTATTCATATATATATATGTTACCGGCAATATGGATAATTCAGGTATTTTGCAAAATGACTAGGTATTATACATATTGCCAATCGGTTTTAGGCAATGTAAATAAAACATAAGAATTTCAATATTATTTTACATATAACCTAGGTATTGTATAAAATACCTAGGCATTATGTAAAATTCCAATTCTTTTTTAGGCAATGTAAAAAACAAATTATTTAATGTTATTATATATTTATTATTATTATTATTATTATTGGTATTACTATTATTATTATTATTGTTATAATTATGGGTACCATTATTATTACTACTTGCTCTGTATCTATTTCATTTTCTACATTTGAATTAATTTCTTGGGATTGTTCTGTGATTCAGTTAACTGTTCTTCATTTTCTATCGTACTTATTACATCGTTTGGTAAATTTGAAGTGTTTATTTTGCAGCCAAATAAAGCTTCATACGGAGACATTTTAATGCTAGAATGATATGCTCTGTTTTTCATTAGCTGGATGAATCGAAGTCCTTGGTTTCAGTGTTAGGTTTTTTCATCTTGCATCCATATTGTCAATATATTCTCAACATTCGCTCTTTCTACACTACTTTAAGATTGGCTATACCTTAGTTTTTACCATTTTTACTGTGCCTCAGAATTATTATTATAGTAGGATAATAATCTTAATCATAATTTCATTAAATCGTGCACACACAGCACGCGCATTTACGATAAACGATAAGTAAAATCGTAGGTAATAGGTGGTATCCAATTTTTTTTTATTTTTATCATATTTCCTAATTGACGTTTGGCATTGTACATAATGCCTAGGCAAAGCTCGTATTATATATATTGCCGAGTGATTTTTGGCATTTTACATAATACCTAGGCATTTTGCAAAATACCGGATTATACATATTGCCGATAACATATATACACACACACACACATATATATATTTCAAACAATAAACTGCAGTGACCCTATGCGTCACCAGCGATAAAGCAAGTTATGTTTATACTCCAATATTGTTATTGTATTCAGAATTAATTCTTTGTAATATAAAAAATATATCCACGTTTCAGGCGACGGCTGTAGTTATACTTATGACTTTTTTACGTCTCCGATCGCTCCCACGCACATTTTTGTGTTTTCCAGTGCAATGTAAGGACTTGGAGGTCATCCTAGCTGTTCAGTATTTACCACTGAGTCTTTTACCCCCTTGTCCTCTGTAGATCTAGGTACGACCCCGTGTTATAGCTGCGGTCAACTATTCTCATAAATGTGACAGAAAAACGAGGTTAAAACAAGTGTATTGATTAGAGTAACAAAGAAAGATAAGACAGTAGTGAACGACACGCCATACTGTACGTGACGCGTGTCTATCAGAAAGGTATTATTCATTAAAGTAACAAGTGATCATTTTTCTTCATATTACTCACAATGGTTTGTCCGTCGTCCCCACCCTTGGGCGGCATTGAATACTCAGCGTCCGCGTCCGACACGGCTATATTAGCGGTCGACGGTTCGGGATGTCGTTCACGTTCACCAGCGGCCACTGTATAAGGCAACTCCGTCGGGAACACTTCATCCCAGTATTGATCTCTGATTAGTTCTGGATGCTCGTGATGCATCTCGTCGACGATTAGATAAGAAACCTAGAGATTGAAAAAAAAAAACGGTAATCAACATACGTTGTGTCTTAGCACTTCCTCTCGGGGCATGGTTTAACAAGCCGCGAGTTTCATATAATAATAATATTAAGTTTTGTAGTATTTATCATCATATTATTATACTTGGACATTACGATCAACGATCCAATTAACTTCGAAGTCATCGTCGTCCTCTCCGAACGGATTGATCAGCGATTCGGCCACTTTGAGCCAACCCATGTAAAAGAAAAACTGCAGAGTGGTAAACACTGGAAAATATAAATCTATGTAATTGTAATGCGGTGGGCTCGATCCTGATGATTTCGCCGTGGATAAGTTTTCCATCAGAGGTTTTTCCAACCACTGCCGTCCCATCACAGTTGTGATGAAAAATGAATAAACAGCCAGTGTTACGACCTGGGAAATAATCAAACGTATACGTGGACAGTTAATAAAAAAATTACGCATTTGTTAAAAAATTAAATGTGATATACGTGAATATGTCACAATGAAATTTAGATGTGGACGATGACTTGCTTCGTCTTAGATACAAAACCGTTCCTAGAGGCAAATACGAATAATAGTACACGACCAACGGTTAAATTATTATTTTGCACGGTGTAATTTGAGATCGCTTTTAATCATTTCCCGTTAATCAAGAAACAATGATCTCGCTTATCGGGCTATTTTACCCGCATGATATTCTGAGTGCAGATGATTCTGTCTCACTAAATTCTATTACACTCATTGTACTCAGACTTCGTTCATATTGTTTCATATTAGAATTGTAAATTTATTATAATCTGTAGAATTTCAATGAAAATAAGAATTGAATCGATTAATTTATATTTCAAAAATAATTGTGTTTTAAAATATGTTTACTATATACTTAATGTATATAAGGCACTTTTGTGTTTTTTAGGTTACAATGCATTTCAAGCAAGTTTTTTTTAGGGTGTCAACAACAGATTTAATATTTCAAACGTTCGTTAGAGTTTCTATGTATAAGGTTTGGTAATCGATTGAATTCTGTACCTGACACATGTATTAGACTAAGTATAGATAAACTGTGTAAATAATTCTTAAACTTTAATCCTTAAGAACATTACTGACGCTTTAATTTTTGCAAAACCCTTACATCAACCGTTCATGGGTAACATGGGTTTTGATATTACATTATTATATTACATTATTATTATATTTTTGAAACAAAATCTTGCTGAGTAAAAGTATTTTTTATCAAGGCCGTTGACGCTGCGTTACGTGTAATTTTGGAAGTTGAGACGAAACATTATAGTTCCAGCAGGGTATTTTTCGCCGCATTTTATCTTCCATTAATTATTGTTTACAACATTTCATATTTTATGAGCTCAGAGATCGGATTTTATAATACTGAAAATTACTGAAATAGGTATGCTCATAAAATGATTTAATACCTATGCAATAAAAAAATACACATCGTAAAACCAATGCGTTTTTTCGTCCTTTGTTAAATGTTAAATTCAAATAATGATTTCAGCTCACGAAAATAATTACTCAGATTTAATATCAAGCAAGATAAGAATACAAAAAGATAAAAAGGGAACAGTTTTTGTTTTTAAACGTATCATCAGTGAAACGTACGCAATTTCTTTTCGTTTGTAATAAAAAAGAAAAAAAATAGTGCTACACAGCACTTTTTCTGGCATAAGAGACGCATTAAAATTAGTCATTACTCGTGAAACTTGTTTTACCCAACACCGCAACGTAAATCCAGACCGCAGTTTGTTAGCAGTTCACAAACTTGATTTGTATATATATATATAAAGTGTACGCATATATGACGAATAAAAAAAACCTACAAAAAAATCAGTAACAACATACCTATCCGTCGTGCACGCATGCATGGCATTTTAATAATACATAGGCTTGTCATTCGTCCCGTTCGGCTGGGACAGTCCCGATTTTAACGGCATGTCCCGGTTGATAGAAGCAGATAGAAGACAACATTGAATATCGTATTATTTAATAGTATAACATAGTAAAGCGTAATCATCGGTTGAAAACATCCGGTCCTCGTCCTTAGTCAAGGGTGGTGGGGTTTTGGCAATCATTTTGATGCTGATCGCACCGAGATCGCGGGACGCGGGGTTAAAAGTGGGCGACGAAAAACGAAATTGCCGGCACACGCTCGCCCGTGTATTGTCGAACAACCGTCGTGGCCAAAAAGAAAACGACCGTCGGTACTGTATCTAGTCGCGTTGCGAACGACGACGACACGTGAGCCGAGTACGTTGCGAATCGGCGAACCGAGAATATACAGCCGGACGGTACGAGGACGGGAACGGAGCTGAACCGGCCGGCGTCGTTCGAGAGGGGCCGTGGCACTTTGTGCAGTGCGACCGGACGATGACGACGGTCGAGATGAAAAGCGCTCGCGATGATGCTGCGACGGACAATAACGTAGCCGTGACGGCCAAGAAAGCGACAGCGACACCGGACCAGCCGGACGTGGTCAGGGACATTAGCGAACGGGTGCGCCGGTTGCTGGAGTGCCCGGTGTGCTTATCGCTGACCACGCGAATGGCGTGCTTGTGCGCGAACGGGCACATGGTGTGCAGCGGCTGCCTGATCCTGCTAAACCGCCAGGTACCGACACCCGGTTGCCCGATGTGCCGGTCGCCGATAGTGTGCGACGCGTACACGTTAGCCACGTCGTCCGGGCTGTCGCTGATCACCAGCACGGTGAAGGTGGCGTGCCCGTACCGCGTCTATGGTTGCCCCGAACTGTTCCGCCTGGACCAGGTGACGTTCCACGAGCCCGAGTGCGCGTACGTGCCCACCACCCGGTGTCTGACGTTCATGTGCCAATGGGTCGGCGTCTACGGTCAGCTGTTCGAGCACGTGCGTCGCTTTCATCGCCACGTCAGCGTCGCGACAACGGTAAACGTCGACGCACGATATTATAGCACAGGGGTCTCCAACCATTTTTTCTTTTTACGGTGGGTCAGGTCTGAGGTACGGTTTGGCGTCGCGGGCCAACATTTTTTTAGAGGAACGGACACGTAATGATATTGAAGAATAGATAAGATTAGATAAGATATATTAAGATTTTAGAAAAATGTAAATTTATAATTCAAAATTTCTTTTATCGAGACACTCGCATAAATTACTTAATCGCTTGCATTTTGAAATTGATCGATAGCTTCAATCAAATGTTGCTGTTTCAATCGACAGCATCGCTTGTACATTTCCTTTGCTTGGATTAATTCTATACTGAGGTTTGACGTATTTCATTGTTAAAAACGTCTGTTCACATAATTGGAGCTATAAATGGATATCATTTCGCATGCACATTTTTCCACATTCGGAATAATATTGAATAAATGTCGATTAACTTGGAGGGCCGGTTTGAAAAACTCGACGGGCCGGAACCGGCCTGCGAGTTGTACGTTGGAAACCCCAGTTGCAATATGTTATCGAGTCCGATAATCATTATGGTTTGGTTGTTTTCCGCCCACGTGCACGATTTGTAACGTTGCGAAAACCGGTCTGCACAAATCGAATACGTAGTTATGGTTCCCAATTGGTGGTCTGCGAGTCGACGTTAAAAGGTTATGTTTGGAAAATATTTAATCCATTAGAAATTCGTTGAATGTTTCAAAATGATCAAAAGCAGTTGGCCGAGAAAACTGTAGGGTATTTGATCCTCTTTTGATCAACTTTTTGGCATGAACAGAGTAAAAATAGCAATGGTGCAGTTGAACGAGATTATAGACAAAGCCGAAAGTTTTTATTCGCATCTCGTAAAGTTTAAAAATCAATGCAGTTAATAGTTTAAGTAACTTTAGACTATATTTTTATAAGTGGTTCGGTAGTTATAATAGTGTTAAAATACAAGAAAATAAGATATTTTAAGTGTTAAATCATATAAATCTTTTTATATTGTTGTTTTTCAGAAAACTTATAATTAATAATTTTTGTTGTACAAAAAGATGTGTAAAATTAAAAAAAAAAAATTATAAAAAATAAATTTTTCTTTACAAGCATGTACAAAAAAGAGTTTTTGGTCCAGTTTAAATCTTAGTTAGGGATTCATGGCTTCGTATTAATTAGGAGCCAACGCCATATAGTAGATTTATTTATGTATCAGCGCTTATCATCAAGTTTTATCTCCAGAAACTATTTTAAAATTATCCAGATGTTATTAGATACAGTAGTATTATTGTTGATTTACATTCTTCTGCCCTCATACCTCGTTGTAATTTAATATTGTAAACCCGGCGTAATCGATGCATCAATGCACATATCCGTGTAAAAAAAAAAAAGTCAAATGCGCCGTTAAAAAGATCATCAGAAGGTTTTCATTCGTCGAATTAAATAACTTCTGCGTATATTTAGAGAACGCTACACAAAAAGTAAAGTTTAAAAGTTTGTGTTTAAAAGTGAAAAGTTTGGTTTTTGTACGATTATTGTAGCTCAAATGAGAGTGATTCTCCCAAAAAATGTTTTTAGACTTTAAAAATGGTCGTGTAGCATCGTCTTAACACGGATTTATTCGTACAATTTTTTTTTTTCTATACAAAGTTTAACGATATGTAGGTTCTATAGAAACTATGTTTGAAATTACGAATTCGGTGTGAGTATCAATTTTTAACCTTTATGTTTATTATAAACACTACTTCACGCGAATGCGTTTAATCGCAATTTACAATAGATTATAGATTTGCGACGTCACTCGACAAGCCGTGTAAAAATCTTTCGTTCACGGATTGACGGCCGCGATAGCAAGTACACATTCAACTAGTTTAGCGGTCGATTGTATCGGCGTTCAATGTCTATACATAATTTGTTTCTCGGCACTCTAACGCGCTCTTACGTATGTACTGCTTAGGTACAAACAACATATACGTATCAAAATGTTTATTATAAAGAACTCAGATATACCATAAATAATAGGTCAAATCATGAGGAAAAATCAAAATCAAAATATCAGAACTAAATACCCACATGGTTTCGTAATAGTTTGTACGACGAACTGGACTGTAACATAATAACTATTATGACCGGTTGTGTAGGGGTAAAACACGTAAAAATCCGTCTACATTGAATTATCGAGATCGGATACATTAAACGTGGCGTTCGTAAAAATGACGTTCGCTGTATTTGAACTGTGCTCGCAGCGCAACCGTCTATCGGTACACAACATCAATCCGATCACTTCCCATCGGCACCAATCGTACCTGGTCCACTCGCCGACCGGTCTGTTCTGGGTGCTGTTGTTCAAGGAGACGCGGAATCGACTCAGGATTGGTGTGTTCTTCGTGCACGAGGATATGGACGTTCGGTCGTCGATGGAACTGGATAGGAAAAAGATATACAGGGTCATTTGGTCGGACGCGGAAGGCAGGCACCGTAACCAAAGCAGTACAGCGTTCGTTGGATGTAGCCCTTCTTCGCTGAAGTCATGGGCCCATGGCACTGCCCTTATGAACCATTCATACGCGATTATCAAGCGCAATACCGGAAGCCTAGTGGTCTACTGGTACGAACGTCGTCTTAACCGACGAATCCCAAACGAATGTATCCGCTAAGTCTGCCCGGATAGCTTTTAAAAACGCCACTTTGTTCGATTATTTAATTAAAATTGAATGATTCTGACGTTTAATAACAGAATTTGAAAACCAAATTTTGTAGACAGACAAAAACCATTTTTTCGTCTCGCTGTAGCACTAAATAATTGTTTTTCACCTGATCATTATTACGTAAGTTTATTTATTTTTATGAGTCTTGATTTTATTTTATTTTGTAACAAATGTTCTATAATATTTAAGCAATTAAGATTAATGCTCATTAATCACTCTATTCATCATCATAATATATATATATATTGATGATAATCAGTTTTAACCAGTCTAAATTACCTAATTTAAAGTATAACTTCGAAAAACGAATTAATAATCAAGTTCTAACTGGCGTCGTTTATAACATTATTATTGAAATTGTTTTTTTAATTATATGTTTGGTATTTAGAATAGTATTTATTTAAATTGTTTTTCAATCCTTTTATAATATCGAAAAACGACTTTCTCTCAACGTTCACTTATTTTTACGTAGATATGGAACTGTATCCAAAAATTTTATTGTAGAAAAATAAAAAAAATATCATTATTATCTTTAAACGATTACCTGGATTTAGAGTGTTACTTAAAATTTAAAATGTATAAGCAAAAAATTGTTATAAGATGATTAAGTAAGACGTGACGCTAATAGATGACATCCTAGCACAACCAAACAATATTATAATATTATATTTACTTATATCTATGTTATTTCAACGTAAATAGTAATAAGTTCACCTGCGTGTAAACCAAAGGCACACTTATGGAATCGTAATTGAGCAGTAAACCACATTGGCCACGGAACTTATTTAATTCATCGATTATAGTTTTGACCGAGAAGTCGTCTCGGATTCGTCCTTCTTTCCTGGCCCGGGTCACAATGCTTGCCGCCCACACGATCGGTAACCAGTGTTTGGAATGTCTTGGGAATTTGTCGTTCAAATCTAGTATTATTGTTTTTTCATTTTCCAATAACAAACCTATGATTAAAAACATATCAGTTGTATTCAGTTCATAATAACAATATAGGCTTAAGCGATCTTTAACCGAAAGTGATTTAATCGATAGTATATTCAACGATAATACGCACCTGCTTCAACGAAATGATCTAGGGTAGGAAAACGTTTCTTTACTCTAGGACTTATACTAGTGAACACCATAGTCAATCCCAAACAAACGTATCGCATTATCGTACGTCTCATTAATCTGCCTCGTTCGTCCTAGTAATTAAATAATCAGACATCGCACGGAAAATATAAGTACTGTAATAGTTATATGCAGTGCCGGTTCTAAGTTTGGATGGGGTCAACTGTGAATTTTTTCCCGAGTACTGTTTGGATAAGAGTCACTCCGGTCGGATTAGATTTATTTAACAGTTAAAGCTAAGAAATATGAAAAAATTAAAATTACTTCAATTAAAATGTCGTATAAGTTATTAACACATGTAGATTTGAATCAATTTGTTTAGAACACAAAACAAATCGTAGATCCGGCGTCAGTTTTGCTAATTATATAAATATGTATTTGTTTGTAATTGTAATTGTATTGTAATTGTATTTGTATTTGTAATTGTATTGTATTTGTTTAATATATTGTTCATACATATATGTATATATCATACCTGTCCGTGAATGTGTGAGCTCACGTAAACCGC
This sequence comes from Sipha maydis, assembly GCA_034509805.1. Classification (NCBI taxonomy): domain Eukaryota; kingdom Metazoa; phylum Arthropoda; class Insecta; order Hemiptera; family Aphididae; genus Sipha; species Sipha maydis. The sequence continues at coordinate 370,010 of JASXSY010001156.1, forward strand.
TATCGGATCGGGCCACGGGATCGAACAATATTGGTCCCACCATCTTTGCATTATTATAGATATGTAGAATCCCAGTACAAAGGATAATGGTATCAAGTCGCTGTACGTTTCACAATATTCTGATATGCTTTCAAATACTCTTGAAATCAAATAAAATTGAAGCCGTTAATTCATTATTTTATTATAAACAAAATATTTATTCCGAATTTTATTGTCGGAAATACATTAGGGATCTAGTTATTTATCTGATAATGGTTAGTTACATCAGCGGTTCCCAAACCATGTTTTGAGGAGCCCATAGGACTCCACAATTGTTTTTCAAGGGCTTCGTACGATTAGCCATAAAATGTTGAACAGTATAAAAATTATTAATCGTAATTTAAAAAAACAAATATACATAAATTTTAACAAGACTCCATCAAATCAAATATTTAATTGATACAATAATTCATTGATACGTGTACGAACAATATTGAAATAACGATGAAAAAATAATTATAATTGTTTAATTTTAGATGATACGCTTTTCCATTCCAGGTATTTTTCGGCAGGATATTTAGTATTATATATAAATAATAATATTAAATATACATGGTTTTGGTTAAAGTTTCCTCGTGTACAAATAATATTTATGTAGTAAGAAATTTTAAATGTCTATTACCATGTGTAAAGAGCTTCGTAAAGCACAGGCAAATAAAACATGATGAATATTTTTTTTTATACTGTTTAAGAAAATGTTCCGTAGCCGAAAAACTTTGGGAATCGCTGAGTTACACCAATTCTGCCTAGAATTATTAAATAATTTTTCAGTTTATGATAAGTGAAAGTTAAACTGTTATAAACAATATTAAATATTTGTTCTGTGAAATAAAAATATTAATACAAATATTTTAATATGTTACTACGATCAAGCATTTTAAGAAAATTATTCTACAATAATTTGGTGTTTAAAAAAATATTTATTGCATGCAAAACTTACCGTTTTTGTTCTTCATTTAACATAAAACGATACGTCAGATTAAGAGTATAATAACAAATAAGGAATGCGGCTAAATCTGGCCACACTAATTTGTATATACTACCTCGCCACCTATAAAATTACAAAATAATTAATAATTAGAATAAATTATTTATAAATAATTTAAGAACAAAACAGCTATATAATTCTAATGAGCAGTCAAATTTATTATTGTTAAGATTTTCGAAAAACCATGTCTTCACATTCATGAACATTTTATGAATAATTAATTTCAACATTGTAGCGAACTTTCGTGATTATTTTCGTTTTGTCAAAATTTAATATTTAAATGCTTGTAAATTTTTTTTTTTTTTATATTAATTTAAATTTTTTCTTTAATCAGTTACGTTTGAGAAACTTTTTATTAAACTTTTAAACATTTTTGTCAAACTAAAATCATTTTATCGATATTTTCGAAAAAAACTAAGAAACTTTATAATTTAAATTTTCAATAATTTGCCACAAAACAATCTTTTAAAAATTATACAATTTATATCAAATGGTGACATAAGCATTAACTGATAATTTTATGTTTTTACAATTATTTTTCAAATTTTGATGTAAATAAAAATTCGATTTTGTCAAAAGTCAGTTCGTATATATTTTTAACTATTCCTCAGTTTGACATAATTATTAAAAAAACTGTTGAATAATTAATAAATTTTCCCCTTCTTAGTCTTAGCTAGATAACCTTTCCAATTAGGATCTTTGATGATAATAATAAACGGAACAATCCTCCTGGACGAAATCGTTTATACAGTTTTTAAAAAAAAATAGTGCGTGGCAAAATAATACATAATTATTAGTGGCATGGGTTTGAATATCGATTGCAATTTTAAGTATTTTGCAATTTTTTCTCCATTCTTCTTATTTTTTATCCTTTAATTTTAATATAATTAATAATTTAGTGTAATTTAGTGTAATTTAAAGTAATCTTTTTGGTCAAAACCGTGTACATAGATACAAACAAATATACATCATAGCAAAACCAATACATTATTTATTTCACTCAGAATTTAATATAAAATAAATTAAAAAGCAAAAATAATGCAAACATGCTTAATTGAGGTAAATAAATTATATTATTTTTACACCAGTTCAGTGTACGGTTTGAGGAAAGTTACTTATCGGCAAAAAAAAGTATATATTTATTTTATTTTTGACTATTTTATTCACTCTTGTTTTCATTTAATAAAAGTTAATTATAGCTGTATACATTAGTATATATTTAGTATACATTTTAAACCATCTTTAATAAAATATTTTATAAAAAGCTTTTATCAATGAGGTGTTAAAATTTTACTTTCACTGTTACGACTTAAAAAACAGAAAAAAAATATCACGTACAATTTAGACGAAAAATATTTATTGAACTGAACTCAAGCTACAGATATTTATCCTGTTTTATTTATACATTTCAAAACAGTGAATATATTCTATGAGTACGAAATACCTGTTATACATACTATGGTACGTTAGTACCTGTACTATTAAGGTGTCGGCTGGTGTTATTGTATTATACATTGGCTGTGAATAACCGCAAATATAATTAATCATTATCTCCTGAAGGTTTTTATTTCTATGAAAATGGTTATTGCAGGTTACGTCCTTTATGAATACTCTTGCAAACTTCAACTACCAAAAGTGGTTAATACTAATTGATTTTTTTTTATTATTATTAAATATACGTTTGCAACTATAATTCAATGTTTTGTTGAACGATTAATAAAAATATATTTTATTCCATAAATAATATAGTTTAAATGTATAAGAAAGTACTCAGATATTTTTTAAGAAAATCAATTGATGTTAATCAGTAAAGAAAAAAAATTGTGAATTAGAAAACTACGATTATTGTTGAATATCGAGTGGCTATTTAATTATATACTCGTTCTCAATTATAATTGTATCAAAAGTGTTTAATTATTTTCAATACCTTAATTTAATACATTATACAATGTTAATTATATTAATTATATTGATACTATTAATTTTATTTTAATTACAATAAAAGTTTACATAAATTAATTTTATTGAATATCAACTTCAACTTCCATCCTATCAACTAATAATGTATTGAATGAACAGCTCAATATTTTATATTGATGGCTCTAATGCTAATTTCATTCAAAACAAAGTAGATATATCCCACCTTTATAAAAATAAAGAAAAAATCAATTCTTACAAGAACTTCTCATATAGTTATATCGGAAAAAATCAAAAGTTATTTTTCTGTTATAATGATGCTTCATTAAATTCTAACGTTAACAACTTTGGATATTATTAATTATAAATTAATCGTATTCACAGAAATAAATCTTTTTGAATAACTCATATTGTAACTCATCGAAAGTATGTAGCAAAATAAACTAAACATTCTTGTACGAAAATGTATATAAATTTAGGTTAAAACAATTAAAAAGAAAAAAAACTGTAAAATAATATTGTATCATACAGATCCATATATTTATCCGATTATGATAATTTAAAATATAGACAAAATAACAAATCATACTATATGACACTGAAATAATAATCATTTTTTTGTTTACACCACTTCATCTATATTTGTTTTATAAATGTATGTACTTTATATATAGGACTTTATAGATAACAGTTATTAGTCAATATTCAATAGCACACTCAACACTTGATATTTAATTTGAAGTCGTAATATTAATAAATTGTTTTAGGTAGCTGTGTACATTTTGAAATTTAAATAATTTAGAATTAGTAGAAATTTTGAAATTTTGTAAGTGCTCATTTTACGAAAAAGGAAATTAAATTATACAAATAGTATATATGTTTGAAATCGTTATAAAAAAATAGATAAAAAGTATCTTTTTTTAAATCTTCACAATTATTATCGCTAAATATTACAAATAAGTTTTATAATATAAAATATTTTCTGTAGTTGAATTATTAATGAACTTCTCATTTTGCACATTTAATTGTTGTTCAAAACCAAAGTATTGAAAATGAACAATAGGTTTGTTACAAATTACAATTGTTTTTATTTATGATTAATGTTAATATCAAGGACAATCCATGTAAATTGTACGTATAGACCCAATGTGAATGGAAAATAAGAGAAATTCTTTAATAACTTTCAACATTTTTAAAATATGCGAGTATGTATTTATATGTATGCAAGACTGTCAAAATAAGACAGAAAGATTTAGTTTTGTATACTTATATACATTTATAATTATGTAAATATTTAGGGTCCTTCCTGCGGTTGCTCACTAATTCATTATCATGCCGGGAAATAAAAAAAACTGTATATATACATCCCCAAGTACAATTTTATATTTTTACACTGCAAATAATAAAACACAAAATAAGAAAACTATGTCATAGTATATAAAACTAATTCGTTTATTTATTTCTTTGTTTATTTCTCTGAGAAGCTAATTAGCACCAGTAACACAGATGTTCAAAAATATCCCACAGAAATTATCCGTTGGAAACACGTATTCAATGTTAAAAACATTTCTGTAGTGCAGATAAATCGATAATATTTATGAATATATTACCAACAATGTTTTAGATAATTATAATGTACGATTTATACAAAAATGTAATATGATAATTGTATTAGATAACTGAATGTAATAATATATGATTTTAAATATGAAAATATGATTTATAAATTTAATTAATTTTAATCAATATTCTTCATAAAGAACTGGAATGAATAAGAAAAAAATACCTATTTGATTTCATGTATATTTCCTTCTACCGTAATGTTTTTTAATGGCCTTGAAAATTATAAAAACGATAATGATATCAATGCCCCGACGTAAAAATGTACAGCTACAAATTTAAAAAAAATAAAAATCAAACGCACTGTAATAGTTGTGCGAGTAAGGAAAAAACAATGATAAATTATTATTTATAAATTAATATTAATACTATATTATTGTGCAGTAAAAACTATTATAAATAATTTCTAAAATTTCTAACGAAATAATTACTAAAAAAATAATTATAAAAGTTGCATATGTTAATGAAATATTATATACTCGTAATTAATAGGAAGTTATCACAGAAATGCAATTTGTTATTCATGCATTTTAATACTAATAAAAGTAGTATTATTTTTAAATAGTTTAAATAGAAGAAGAAAGTATAACTTACAATGTCTGAAAAATAGTAGCTTACTATAATTTATCTATCAATATTCAAATTTAAATCATTATTATATATAATAATTACTAATATGAATTATTTATTTTAAATACTTTGCGATGCTTTGTTATATTTTTTTTTTAAAAACACAAGTTGATTAATTAATCAATCATACTGCACAATTCACCTTTATATTTTTTATTATTGTGTATTTACAAGGTATAGGAGGTAGGTCTATTCGAGGTTTTCGGTAAGTAACTGTAGCAAAATATTTAAAAACCGGTGTGCGATCAGTCACTTCCTAACTACAAGGTCAAACACGTACACTATAACAGAAAATGCGGCACGTACAAAGCTATTATCTTTACATCATTACATTAAATCACATGGTCCTTTGTATCAACCTATGATTGAGTAAAATAGTAGTAATAATGATAATAATAATAATAATAATAATAATGATAATTTTTTGGGAATGGCCTGTAGACAGGGTATAATTATTACAGAACAAGCATAGGAATCGACATTTCGGCACGGATGTCTTTCGACATGAAATGATATTTCAATAAGTTATTATATGACTCAGTAGTATTTCACAAAAATCAATAGGTAGACGTCTCAGGAATTTCGTTTGTAAGATTAGGTATAAGATGACTTTAATGCCTAAACTCACAATGATTGAAAATAGTATAAGAAAGTCGAAATTTATAAAATAATTACATAATTACTTAATCTTCTTCATAATACAAACATCAGATATCTGCAGAAATATCAATTGACTGTATTAGGTATAAACCGGAGTTATCTAGTTTTTCGAGGCATATCCATTAACTAATACAACTTAATACAGGCACACGCGTCTACAGTGAACCATAAAGTAAACCATTAACTCGTATAAATTATAAAAACAAAACTAAACGGGGAGCAGTGGATTTAAGAGGCTAAAATAGCTTTAACGATAATAAAATAATAATTCCAATTGAGATGCATATTTACATCCCCTCACCTTTAAATAAAACCTAGGTCAAGCATTGAGACAAGAGATTACAAAGCACAGCACGTTGATGGCATTCGGAAACGTAACTATAATAATATTATCGGGAATATATATCGGCGTTTATAAGTGGCCGACAAAGATTATCTTGTTTTTTCCTGCAATATTAACGGCAGGAAATTATACAGTAGAGGTATTCGAGTGTAAATAGACGTAATATTTTATTTAACAAATGACATCTGAATTATAAGTAACTTTTAACAGTGAAGTGTAAAGAAAGGAACGTGTAGCGTATGCAAGTAGGTATCGGATCTTTACAATACACAATGGCAAACGAGTGCGGTAATCGTAGCAGGAAAAAGAGGAACGTAGGTGTACGCCACGGTAAACGGTTGATTATTTGACCTTTAACGGTCGTAGTTGGCTTTGGTGGTAGACACTGTGGAAATAAATATTCTTAACCAAGCAAAGCGATAAATTTGATACGAAGAGACATTTTTAAAAGTACGAAACGACGGCCGCGCATTTCGATGTTGTACAAACACAAACAGTGAGAATTAACGCGTGAACGTGCTATTAATACGTCGTAATGAAGGGTAGTTATACAGTTAAAGCTATACGGTTAGGTATACACACACACACACGCGGCGTTTCGCGTTTGATCGATTTGAGCCAATTAATAATGGTAATAAAAATAATAATAATAATAATAATATGCTACTTGTATGCTACCTGTACACATCGCATGCACAGGGTATTTTTCAAACGGCACGTGACGGGTTGATTTCTTCGCGACACGTTTGCATGGATAATATCACCTACGCACGCGTGCGAATACGACATTGTGAATTATTGGACCGGGACGGACGTATTTTGTTTATCGGCTTAACGAGCCCGTTTTGAAATGCAAACTACGACGTGTAGGTACCCGTGAGTCGACACGATGAGATGGCAGCTTTCGACCGTCACGTCGTATTTGAATATTGCGCGACAGACGTCCGGTAAACAACCGTACGACCGTGACAATTGTTTTTATTTCCATTCAAACGTGTTTTTTTTTTCTGCGCGCAAAACCTTACCTCATCAGTAACTTGAGAAAACATCCGAAACCGCGGCACGTGGCCACCTCCGCCGTGTAAGTTACGGTCATTGTTGTGGCGCAGCGGTCGTAGCCGCGTCGTCGTGTGCACTACACACGGTCGAGTCGCTGACGCAGAGATCTGATGCGTTGCGATGTGCACGTGAAACTAACGGAGGTGTATGGTGGATAGGGGTAATGAACAATAGACAAACGGACGAACAGGTGAGTTGCCGGAAAATCCTGTGCGGGACGTGCGCGCAATCAGTTCGTACTACTCGCGGTTCGCGTCGAAACCATTTTTCTGTCGAACGGATCGTCGCGTAAATGTTCTCGTTTTTGCACGCGAAACGGTATGCGAAGAATTGCAGACGTCCGTCACGGTGCGTACACGATACCCGGCGTGTGGTGGTCGTGGCGACGGTCGGCACGACACTGCGCCAACTAATAATTCGCGTACACGGCGGGCATCGAAAACGTGAGTCGCCCCGTCGGTCGCCGCCGCCGCCGCTGCCGCCGCCGCCGCCGCAGCCGCCGCCGTCGACGCCGCCGAGTGTGCTGGCACATACACGTCCGCCGTGAGGTCGACGCGCGCCAGCCGGGCGACTTGGACTTTTTCGCGATTGCATGCGACGAACTTTCAAATCGTTCGGAAAATGAATAATAATAACACGGTGCACACACGAATATCACTAACGCGCTGCGGCGTTTTTCCCGACCGTTAAGTATTAATGTTAACGGTATTGTAACGTGTAGGTGGCCAACCCAGCTGCTTGCCGTGTACAACCGCCGTAACCTTTGTCGTGGATCATTATCCGCGCAGTTTTGCGTTTTAAATTACGTCTTCGAACCGGTAATTACACGTATCGTTGCGGTTAGCAACCTTGCACGTACTATATTGGAGTACAATATTGATATTGTACACTTACAAAACTGCAGAGCCATAATTAGGATTGCCGATCAATGTGCGATCATTAACCTTCGCAAAAATCATATTTTTGTATTTTTAGTTTAGTACGTACACGCGCGCGCGTGGTTTTTTTCACTTTTAAAAAATTGTAAATTGAGACTAGGGTAAGAAAAATAAATTACACGGTAAATATAAATAAATAAATTAAATAAATATAACGCGTGGTAAATATAAATTAAATATAACGTAAATTATAAATAGTATAAAAATCGATTCTTTTTAAATTTGTATATCTTACTTCTTACGAAAAAAATGTTCAATCAAACTCCAAAAAAATTGAATTGCAAAATGATCGTTAAATCTTAAACATGGTTATGTTATGATAGCCGAGTAGGTGTACCACAAGGTTTTCAAATCATTTATTATTTTAATTTATGTCTAATAGCTAATCGACACTTGGATTCAACTATGGCTCAACTACTTTACAATAGATACCTGTCGTCGGTAATTGCTCAACTGATTCAAACAACATTAATATAATCCACTCGTCATACATATTTCAAATATTAATAATAAAAAAACATTAATGTTATGACGACAAGAATACCACTTTTAGTTTATATTTAAATTCAATAAGATAATAATTAATAATTATTTTCATTGCTTGATTCAAATTTAATTTAAAAAGAAATAATTTAATAAAGTTTGAGCTACCGAATAACTACGATAGATTTACCAACTAATTGCTAGGTAATAACTATATATGTACAACCATAATATTTAAAATGATGATCGTTACTTATATTTGTTATTATGTAAATATATTTTCATATTATTTTAATACATTATTATATGAACAATTGTTTCTGTCAACTACTTCAATAACTGATAGAGTAATAACTAATAAAATAAAAAAAGTAACAGCTAATAAAATACGCTGTCGACATAAAGCTGTGTACTACTATATCAATACACATAGGTATAGTTATGAAAACATTGGCGAGTATTACTGTTTATTTTATTATTCGAACATTCAATAAAGGAGTGGTTGAAAATACAAATACTTCCAATAAAAGCTATTTATGATACTCTAAGTAGTACAATACATTTTATTAAATAAAATAATCTTCTGCATCATTTAGCTGTATAATATACTTTCATTGAAAACAATCAATAATACAGTGATCGAAAATATGGGATTTTTATTTTTGAACTAAAACATTGTTGAAGATTGAAAATTATTATAAAGTTATAATGTAAGTTTTGATGGCAGATAAATTATTGCATATTATAGGTAATAAATATAAAATAGGAATAGTTTCGATTTGAATTGGTAAATTATGTGTTAATATACTTTTTTTAATAATTAACTAGAATAAATATCATTACAGAATACCTACTTTATTATAATATAATATTATAATTAAAGGAATTATGTACAGTTTATTCATACATACATATAACATGCAAAAATAATGTTTAATAATTGTACTTAATAATAGTACTAGTAATTAACAATTACTAAACTGTGCAATTTATAAAAGGTAGTCTCGATTAAAATTTTGACCGGATGGGTCACATATTGTTATGTCTTTGAATATACTATATATATTAAGGTGTGTGTGTGTATTATTATTTTCGGCGAAGTGTGTGAGTTGACTTTTAATTAGTGCCGTATTTAATTATAGTTTAAAGACTTATTAAATATTACGTCACTTTAAGAAGTAAAATAAAAATAAATAAATGCATACCTTCAAATTAAATTAATTTATGTTTATTTATTTATTGTTTATTCAGCACTAATAAATATTATTTTACTATAGAGTTAATTTTTTATAAAATAGAGATAGTTGTACTGAATGTTTGAATAAATTTGAATGACAAATATATAAATATTTTACAAAACAAAAATTATTAATTTAATGATTTTTTCAGTATTGTCGATGATTCAATTTAGAGAATTAAAATTGTATCATTCGTACTTTTTCTCGATAAATTGGACAACACGTCAAACGAATAAATTCTAATTTTGAACATAGCTTTTATACTTGCTTATACAATATTAAAACTGATTTTGTTATGTAAAAGTTTTGTAATTTCCAATATATATCATCTTCTCGAGAAATTAATTTATATAAGCTCTCTTATAAGTGGCGTCATCAAGGGGAAAATAGGGCAGTTGCTACCCCCATTGCTTTTTTAACATTTTTTATTTCTTTTATTTGAATCACACTAAGGAAATGTATCAACGTGAATATTTGAATGAAATCAATTACCCTTCTAAAAAAGGATTCCGCTGTCTTTTATACATCCATTAATAGTTTTGCTTCTGACTTAAATTGGTTGTAAGATACATTACGTCATACATTTAACAATACGTGAAATATAGATTTTTTTTGTGTAAAATCACCAAAATTAATGTTCAATTACTTCGTACTCACTATCATATTTGACAGTGGCGTAGTTATAGAGGAGGGGGCAAGGGGGACAATTCCCCCCCCCCAACCTCCTCTGAAAATTAACTTTTAAACAAAATTTGGTAATTTAAAAAAACTATATATTGATAAAGAACCGGATGGGCCTCACTCTGCTGTACACTTGGGGGTAGAGTGCGACTCGTTCATAGGATAGGTCATTATAATGGATTTGTTAAATTTGAATTCATTGATAGGTATCATTGTATACGAAAAACGATTCTAAACGGAGATGATATGTTTGTCTAGAATATAATACAATGTTATTTATAAATATTGTAATAAGTATATTTTATTTATAAACGAAAAATATATTTTTCAATTAGGATGGGTTGGCAGTTGCCTACAGCGACATAGTTTGTCAGTCTAGAATATTATACATTATATTATATGTAATTTTATGTCAATATTCGCTATTCAAACGCTTTAAAAAAAAAAATTGTGCCTCTGGATTTTAATTATTTTTGAATGTTATTAAGAACTATTTCTGTGAAATCTTCTATTAAATTTTCAAGTATTTTGTAGGAGCCAAATTTTTTTTATCAATGATTATAAAAATAAAATGTAAAAAAATCGAATATTTTAAATGCCTATAAGTGGCTTAAAAATCAATATAATATTTTGAAAAAAATATGACATAAAGAAAATGTCAATCTTAACAGCTGGTAAAAATTTCAAAAATCTGCGACTTTTTGAATTATAACAAATATTTAAAATCGTTTAAGAATAAATCGCTATTTAATGCAATTTCGTAAATATTTAAATTTCAAACAGTCATAAAATTTTTTCCTCTAAGTCCGGAAGAAATTTTTTTAATGATTTTTGAAGAGTAGTTTATAGATAACCTAGTGTTAAAATTTTGAACCTTAGGTATGAACAGAAAAAAATTTATGAATTTTTATCTACAAAATAACTTGCAAATTATCGTAATTTTTAAACATTTTATACAAATTTGAGCTTTAAGTGCTTATAAAAAAAATTTGAGTAAACCCATCACCGATATTTTTTAGTTACGATAAGTTTAACTTATTATAAACCTTGTATTAAATTTTCAAGAGTTTTCGGTCAACCAATTAAATTTTATAGATGTTTAAAAAAAAAATTTAAATTGTCTATAAATAAGTCGAAATATGTCAAAATACTTTGAAAACTTAACCATGTATAGAAAACGTCAATATAAAGATTTGGTGAAAATTTCAAGTTGTTGCGGTTTTTCATTTTTGAGCTAGAGCATTTTAAAAAAACCGATATCATTTGTCAGTCTAGACTATTATATTTTACATGTAATTTTATGTCAATATTCGCTGTTCAAACGCTTATAAAAAAAAAATTGTGCCTATGGATTTTAATAATTTTTGAATGACATTCAGAAATATTTAAAATCGTTTAACAATAAATCGCTATTTTATGCAATTTCGTAAATATTTGAATTTCAAACAGTCATACATTTTTTTCCTCTAAGTCTGGTAGAAATTTTTTAAAGAATTTTGAAGAATAGCTTATAGACAACCTAGTGTTAAAATTTTGAACCTTAAGTATGAACAGAAAAAATTTTATGAATTTTTATCTACACAATAACTTGCAAATTTATTACATATTTCGTATAAATTGGAACTTTGAACACTTATAAAAAAAAATTGTGACTTACAATTTTAGATTTTTTTTTTTATCAGTTAAGGAACAACTTATAAG